>MNCI01002798.1:337562-366385 GCA_015680685.1 Gnetum montanum
GAATGGTAAGGAAAACTCAAGAAGAAAACATCCAAGCACCCAAGAAAATAGCCAGCACAAATGCATCAAATCCCTTTGAAGTCACACCCTTTTCAGTCTCTGAGTCCTTCCTTAGTTTGAGAAATACCCAGTCACCAATTTGTTAATAGTTTTATTATTAAAGAAAGGGACTGTACAATTCCAAGCCAAGAGAGATCATAGAAATTTATGGATGCATGGATGACGTGGGCTCATTGCCTATTATATCAAAAGAACCATACCTTAGTATCAACATTATAACTTAAAGGTAAAAACCAAACATTAGCAATCAATAGAATATAGTTCATACCATCATCAAGAGCACTTATTAGGTGATGAATCTAACAAAATCAAAACAACAAACAAAGACAAAAACAAAAAGAAAAACAAACAAAACAAATAGTCACACAAAGAAATGAAAAAGTATAAATGATGTTGCAAAACAGAAACAGGGAAAGTTAAAGAAATTTGTAAAACAAAAATGTGCAAAACAAAAACTTAAAAAAGAACTGAGGGCCTCAAATGGTTAGCAGAGGTGGCCATTTCCCCCATGACTAAGTTGGAAGGAGGAGATCCGAAATAGCGAGCAGGGTCGTCCCCTATCAGAGGTATTATGTGCATTGGCCATTCTACATAGTAGCTAGTGTGTTCAAGGAATGATTGAATGTCTTTGACAGTTTCCAGTTGACAGGTGATTCCTTGGATGACCCTAATTTTATCTAGGTCTACCTCTATTCCTACATGTGAAACCTTATGCCCAAGTACTATGCCTTCTTGG
Organism: Gnetum montanum; assembly: GCA_015680685.1. Classification (NCBI taxonomy): domain Eukaryota; kingdom Viridiplantae; phylum Streptophyta; class Gnetopsida; order Gnetales; family Gnetaceae; genus Gnetum; species Gnetum montanum. The sequence goes on from MNCI01002798.1 coordinate 338,359, forward strand.
ACCATTAAATGGCTTTTCTACCAGTTAAGCCTTAAATTAGTTTCTACGCATCTTTTTAGCACTTGCTCTAATTGGTTCAAAGCTTGATCAAAACTTGTTCCATAGGTGGAGAAGTCATCCATAAAGACTTCCACTCCGTTCCCTATCTGTTGTTGGAATATGCTTATAACTAAGCGTTGAAACGTGGCAGGAGCACTACACAAGCCAAACGACATTTATTTATACGCAAACATTCCCCAAGGATTGGTGAACATTATCTTGGCTTGGTCTTCTGGGGCTATCCATATTTGGTTGTATTCATTATAGCCATCTAGGAAACTATAATAGTGATGCCCTCCTATGGTGTCTAAGACTTGGTTAACGAATGGCAACGGAAAGTGATCCTTAAATGTTGCCATGTTCAATAGCCTAAAATCTATGCACACCCTCCATTTGCCTCCCTTTTTAGGCACGATCACCATAGGGCTAACCCATTCGCTATTAACAATGGGATATATGAACCCAGCCTTAAGAAGCTGTTCTATTTCTTCTTTTACTACTTGCTTCAATTTTGGGTTCAATCGCCTCTGCCATTGTTTGGAGGGGTTAGTGTAAATCCTATGTCGGCATATCCTAGGATCTATTCTAGTTAATTTGGGATATGACCAGGCAAAGGCTTTTGTCCACTTGTTAATCACTTTCAGCAGACTTCCTTTTTGTTTGGAAGCAAGTCTTGCATTGATGATTACCGATTTTCCATTTTCGAGGGTCATATATTCCAGACCGGTCGATAATGGTTTCAATTCTAGGGGCTCTTGCTTGAATTTTTTAGGAATTTCCAACTTTCCCTAGTTGATGTTTTCAAGGTTAAGGCTTGGAAGTTGGCAGCGGACTTGCTCTAGTGCATCTATGCTTTCAATGTAAGCACAAGTTATTCCCTCAGTTAGTTCCATGCACGTTAGTGAGTTTCTCTCTTGATCAGCTATCAGCCACTAGGTATCTTCTTGTCTTGTGCCTGCTACATACAAGCACTTTTGTATGTTAATATCTTGTGCACACCAGTTGCATGCAGGCAATGCTAAACTCTGCACAACCCATGATCTCTGCATACAATTGCACCTTGTATCATTGTCTACAATGCATGGAACCTTCTTCTTCTTGATCTTTCCAAAAGTGTTCTCCTTAGATATTTCTAGGGAAAGATCGCAGATTCCTATGCGTGCATCTATAGTACTTAGCCATGCCCTTCCCATTATTATTGGGAAGTCCCCTTTACTGTTATTCACTTGTATCACTAGGAAATCAGCTGGGTGCAACCATCCACACATAGTGGTGACGATGTCCTCCACTAGTCCCAAGGGAACAGTGATGGACTGGTTGGCCAGCTCTAGGTGAATATTGCTCTTCCTTAATGGAGGCAGGTTCCAAGATTTGTACATTTCTTGTGATATTAAGTTGACTCTGGAACCTGAATCCAAAAGAGCTTTGCATAGCTCATTCTGAGTGATTTGGAGATAGATTAGAGGGCTTCCAGGATCAAAGAATTTCCTGGAAAGGTGGCCAACCTTGATCCAGTCAGTTACGGCATGTGTTAACATAATCATATGTGTTGAGCTTGGTGTTTGGTTCGAAGGGAGCTCTAAAGCCTTATTTGATGGGAGGCGTTCAGAGGTTCAACTGCTTGTGGTTATAAGGGCTTGGTTGGACTATTGGCTTTGAAGAAAGGTCTTTTCTTCATATGATTGTCAGAACCAACAGTGGGTTGAGGATTTACAGCCCTTGTGGCATTGCATTGCTGCGGTTGAGTAGGGAGTTCCCCTTACATTACTGGAGCAGGTGGTAATGGAGCTATTGGTGTGAGAGTTGCAAATGGATTTGAACGATGGTATGTTTATGGGTTATCTTCCCTCAGAGAAGGAGTTCCATAATACTCACGAGCTTGGTAGTGATGTTGTGGTGTAATATGACTAACAAAGTCACGTGGAGAGATTGGATGTTGCACGTAGTAGCCATATGGGTCAGGTTGTTGGTAGGGGTATTGTTGCCTTGGGGGTGGCATCCCCCATGACTATGGGTATTGCCACTGTTGATGTTGTTCAATGAGTTCTGGTAGAGTTCTACTTGGATAATATGTTGAAGGTTGGTGGAACTGCCTTGGGTTACCTTGGGGATAAGGTAACCGTCGGGGCGTTTACCATTTGTTTAGTCATGGGTTGAGTGCATACACCCCAAACTCTTGTAGATGTGAGATCACTGGGCAACATCCCTTAAGATAGTCATATTGGCATATCTCGCATCTACCATCATTGTCTGTGTTTGAATCCACAACCTCTTCTGTGATGGCCATTTTTCCCTTACCCTTGTTACGTGCATTCTCTGCTTCTCTCTTTTTCTTTTTATCGTGGTCACTACCTCGCTCCCTAGACTTTTCTACAATTTTAAGAATAGTTTCAAACCTATGATCTAGGGAGTCCCACATCTGGTCTACCTTTCCTGATACTTCTGTTGTTAACTTTTGGAGAGGCAAAGTTTTCCTATTCACTATCTCTTCGAGTGGTGACTCTTCTTCCTCCTCACAAAATCTCACTCCCCTTTTTCGAAGGGAAGGATCTCGATTGTATTCTTCCGCACTTTCTCTCTTTTGTAGCTTACCTTCTTCTTTGGCTACTTGCTCTATTAATCTATGAATTTGATGAGACTAAGCTCCGATAACCTTCCTTGGGCATACGTCCCAAGGGTTCTTCTTATTTCATGCCTAAGTCCATCCATGAGATGGCGTAGTTAATCCCATCGCAAATAACCATGGTCAAGGCAATAATGTAACAGTGGGTAATAGTGGCCCATGGCAGCATCCAAGGGTTCATGATTTCCTTACATCCATCCTTGGATTTGCTTCCCCAGGTTAGACACTCGGGAGTATGTTTGATACTTATCATTGAATAGTTCTAACATTGTACTCCACCTCTGAATGGATTTCGGTTCTAAGGACCGGTACCAGCTTTCAGTTTCTTTCACTAGTGTCCTTGGGAACAACTTCAGTTTTTTACATTCATTTTCTATGTTTTGCAAGGCACATGCATTGTGGAATGCTTGTAAATTATTTTGAGGATTAGCGATATATCCCCCTTCAAATCGTGGGATGCTGTTCATGTCTAACCTCTTGATCCTACTATCCTTTTGGTGCTTTTTTGGAACTCTTACAGCCTCTGTTATATCTAGCATGCTTCTAGTTGCGAGTAGGGGTTCTTCATGATAATTTTGTTTATAGCTTCTATGGTATCTACGCGGTTCCCTACTCTCCCTTCTTCTATGCCTTGATTCCTTAGAGTGCCATTGTCCTCGTTCTTGACTATCTCGTTAATGTTTTTCACTTTGTTTTTCCTTATTCTCACGATTGGTTTTCCTATGACTATGTCTAGACACTAAAGGAGAGGGTGAAGGTGATGATGAAGGTGAAGAAGAAGGAGAACCATCGCCATGATAGTGTTTTCTACCTTCTCTTCGATGGTCTTGGCCTCGATCGTGATCACGATCAGAGCATCCATCCTTATCATGTGTTTGTGTTCCTTTTTTGAACACTTCATGTTCATGGGTATTAGAACTAGGGTTGTGAATAGTGGAGTGGAGGTTCTAATACACTACCTCTTTACCATTGTTAGGAGCAGGAACATTGTTTTGTCAAGAACCTAGTGAAGCATGTTCACCATCCTCAATTTCGCTCAAAACAGGCAGAGCGTCATGGGGCCATTTACCCTTCAAGGATTTATTTCTCCTATCACAAGTCCCTTTGACATTGCGCTTCTGTGGGATGATAGTCCCTTTTGTCATGATCGCATGTGACGTATTCTGCGTATAAAAGTGGCATGCCTATTTGTGAGAGAGCATGAAGGAACATGTTGGGGATTGATCGGTCTAGAGGCAACACTATGTTACCCTCCAAGTCTCTCCAACACAGTTGTTCATCTTGGTGGAAAATAAAGGTGAAATCAGGTGCATACTCATTGGGATGAGTATATACCACATGAAACTGTTGAGGAACTGGTGGATCTTGGTTACGTGTATTATGCTATCGACTGCCTGTTGTGTTAGTCCTAGGCAGTGAAGTGCTCTTGTGCGAAGAAGAAGATATTTTGTCTTGTTCAATGTGCGATGTACCACTGTCTTATCTTTCTTTGATTAACCCTAAGGGTTCGTTCTAACATTCCAATGATATGAATGATTTCCTATGTTCTATGCAGTGCACAAACAACTAAGTCCATGAGAACAACGCCAATGATGAGGGGCAAGGTACCCCTACACTCAACCATACAAATACGGGCGTTTCACACTTGATCCAGTCGAACTCCAAGGACTAAGTGCTTACACACCTTAATGGAACACTCAGGGTTAATCAATCGTTATCTTCCCAAACTTACTTGTATTATCACAATTGTATGGTTAAGTAAGCTTGAGGTATATGATTTTTATAGCTTTTATCTTTTTATTTCTTTTGCTAATAAAGGAAAAGGAGAGAGAACTAAGCGACTAACTTACATTAACTATTCATTAACTAGTTTCTAAATGTTCCTAACACCAGTATCTGTTTCCACTTGCTGTACACATCCTGAACTAGTGCAATGCTACTGGGATTACCAAACGCTAATCGTTACTAGTGCAATGCTACACGCATGCTCGAAGCGATCGTACTGAGTGTATTTAACTAAGGTTGTTGAAGGTTGAGAAAGATATTAATTAACTAGGAAAGCATTAAACAATCATTAATTACTAGTTAACTTAATCTGTATGTTGCAAGGTTTATCATAAAGTTCGTCTTTATTGTCGTACACAAAATTGTCCTCAGGTACAAATTGCTCGAATAAAGATCCATTCACTCTATGACTCCTACTGCAGGCACACAGAAATAATTCTAACTCTGGAATAACAAAATTGCAAGAATCTCGCTAAGGGTCTAAGTCTAACTCCCTCAGAACAAAGGGCACCACCTCTTATTTATAGAAGATGAGGCAGGACACGATATCCTGACTCATCAACTTACTAGTGTGACAACAAGTATATAGTAGCTTTATGGTGAGATGCTTTTATAGTAGGTCATAGTTAGGTTGCTATGTGGTTAGAGTTTGTGCTATCAACCTATATTTCATTATTTCAACAAACATAAGAAAATAAATAAATAAATATTTTCATTAAATGTAGCATATTATTAAGACAAGTTTCTTTTAACATTGAATCATTAATTTTTGTAATGCATTTCTTTATTCTTTATTCCTATTCTCCTAAGCATATTTTCCTCCAAGGATGTGCTTAAAATCTTACCAAACATGTTGGTTATTCCTATGTTATGGATTTGACAATTATGAAACTCCATTTCATTATTGTATTTGATGTTATTGGTATATTTTTTTAATCCATTATACAATCTTTTCAATGATATCATTTTGGCATTCCTAATTGATGAGCAAAAAATTTGACCCTGCTCCCAACCATGCAAATAATAAGTATTCACATACAATTTGGTCAAATTTCATGAACTAGAACTAATTCTATTATCTAGATAGATCAACATTAGATTGTTAGTCATTGTCTTCTTAATCATACTTGTGTGAATTTGGTTTATATGGTTAAGTGTGATTGAAGTATATGATTAAAATATTAAAATTTGAAACTATTTAATCTAAGTGCAAAAAATAAATCTAATCTAGCCTATGCATGAAGCATTTGTTCCCAACTCCTCATACACATCCTAAACATATGCCAACATTGCTAGGTTACCAAGTACTCATTGTTGGGCATACTAAGTGATGCACTACTGAGATTACCAAACATTAATGTGTTTGTGCTCGTAGTTGGTCATACACATGCAATATAATTAAGAGTAAACTATAATTAAACAAATTATAAGACTAAATAAAGTTTTGTAATGAAGTAAATGGATATCAATTTTATTATCATCATGAAAATATATTTAGGTATATGATCACTTGAATAAAATTTTGTACAATCCACTTGAGTTACATTGTAGGCACTTAGTGATAAATTATAACTATTACAGGAACAAATTGACAAAGTTTCACTAGCTATTAACCTAATGGTGCTATAAATGTGGTGAGTACACATTTATATAGGCATTTATTATGCTTGTGCCAATGCTAATGTATTGAAAATACCTCTTAAAATCTCAAAATTGATACTCATCATGCCTCCACAACTAATTGAAAACTCATTCTAAAGTTCACAAGTTTGGGATTAAGTTGTTTACAAAATTATGGAAGTGACTAGATTGACTATAACTAATTGAATAATTTGAGTATTGCATTACAAAATTTATTCAACTATTTACAATCATGAATTCATAACAAAATTAAGCACATTACAAAAAAAAATTTTGTGTAGATATATACAAAAATCTCGCAAGGCACATGCCCTTAGTGGTGCTAAGAAATGATGGCTTCTCATGCCTTGATGTGATGACTACCTCATTGTTGATGTTGTTGTTGATCTTAGTTGAAATGCATCTAGTCAAGCCTTCATTTTCTTCTCCTTTGTCCTAGGATCATGGATTCTCCAAGCTAATTCACCTAGATTAGTAGTTGTGGGAACCTCCCAAGCATAAGGTAGGATTAGAAACATCTCATGAGCATTGATGAACCAAGCAATGAACTATTTTCCTTTCATATTAAATGACTTAATTATGTTTTGCAGCTCTTGGTAGTCACTCATTCATCTAGCTTATATCTCTACTACAATTCTTTGATTTTCCAACTTTACTTTGAGGTATTTAAGCTTCATACTACCTACTTCCAATTTTTGTCATGCCTCTTTATGGAGATTGTAATTATTTTGGTATAAAAAGTATGAACTAGCCACTTACTTCTCTAGTTTGGATCTTGATCTCCTAGTAGTAAGCATTGTGAGATTGGCATAGCAAAGATTTGCCAACTCCATGTACTTTGTCATCTCTTCAATTGGCAGCTCCTTCATGCAAATTTCTACTTTATTATATGCATTGAGTTCATTAAAGATGCACTACCATGCATCACCTTGGCGTTACTATAGGGCTTCATTCATTTTATTGTTAACCCATCAAATCCACTTTTCATTAATTTCTTTCTACATGTCAACCTATTCCTTGTAATAATTCTTATGTTTTTCATATTCAAGGCCTCATTCTTTTAGGTTGTGATCTTGATTGTCAATTTTTTACTTATTACACATACCTTCTTCATTGAAATATTTTTATTTTTTACTATTAATCTCCATACATCCACATTTACTTTCATCAATTGCTCCTACTAGTACTTAAGGTATTTCTCTATTTGTTCTTTTGTTTCTTTACCTTAAGTAGCCTTCAAATTTCGTTCATCAAGTCCTTATTTTCCTTGCATACTTGGGTATGTTTCCTATTTATTTTGTTTAATATTGCCTTTATTAAGGACACATCTAAGATGGCTCTATCCTTTTCCATCTCAACCTATTATTGTTTAGTCTTGATTTGTTCAAATGTTTTATCTCTAGTTAAACCATCTTGGAGAAGACCAAGATCAAACAAACGAGCTTTCAATTGGACAACTTCAGCTTTTAGTTTTTGATTCAATGATGTGACCTCTTGAAGTTATGTTTATACAATTAAAAGTTTATCCTTTGTCTTAATCTATGCAAATTGGATTAATGTAATATCTTCTGGAATGTCAAATACATCTAAAATCGATGGCTCTATGCCCACCAATTTATCTAGCACTTCCTCATGATAAGCTACATTCATACTTCTTGAACTAGTTCCTACAAACATCTAGATGTCTACCATTATCGCAAAGTCTAGTACTGGTGTTGTAGGAACCACCAGTACTTCAATTTAGATAGCCATCACCTTTTCAACTATTTCCTATCTTTTGTGTGGCATAATACCATTGTTGCTTCTTCTTTCTCCATTTTCATAGAGAAAATTTAGCACTACCCAAATCCCTAGCATCTTCTTAATGATTATTCTAGATGACATATATCTCACCAAGATACCACTCTTCATTTGTAGAAGTGGTGGCCCACATTGGTGATGCTTGTAATTGCTCATGAACCTCTTGAGAAGTAAACTCCAAGAAAGGCCTAAAGTTGGGTTCCTATAGGATGGACCTTAAACTTCATTGATCCTTATCTTTTCTAGCTATGCCTCCATTAAGGTGACTTCTAGGCTTAGCCTAGGTCTAGGTACTTTATCTTGCTTATATTACTGAGTCTCTACAATTTGAATTTGCCTAATTGATTCTAACTCGAGCTCTTCTCTAAGAGTCCTAGTTGTATGTGTGGCATCTAGTTTATGTTATGGTTATTCATGTCCTCATTTATATCCTCCTCTTGGTTACTTTTCCTTTATTTAGAACAGAACACCTATTGCAGACCTCTTTTAGGTATCATTTGCAATCACATGAATCATCGATCATTAGTCTTAGTCATTATCTTTAGGCATTGTTACTGTTAATCATCCTTATATTTTGGCTCATTTTGAAAGAATTTGTATTAATGCTCCTAAGTGATTCCAATCTATTATCCAAGAGGTCCTAAGGTAGCTAATCATTTTTAAATAATCATTATTTTTATCATTACTTAGCATTTACTACCTTAATTATTCAAAAATGGGAGTTTCTAAACTATTTGAAATCATTGATTTCCTACCCTTATAATGTAGAGATTGACTTTGGGAGCTCATAATTTGTTGAATGACTTAAATAAGGTATCTAGTTCATAAGATATGGTTGTTGGAAGGTTTGGGTTCTCAAAAATGCAAAAACTCCCTTAGAAGAATGAGCAAAATGACAAAAAATTAGCTAACTCCCACAAGCATATATAGTTTTGTTAGCGATAATTCCATATTTTGATGCATTACAATATCATATCAATGATGTCATTAATACAATATTGTAGCACATGCTATGTCATCACTGATATGATATCTCGAGATGTGTGCAACCCTATAAATATGACACTTGGGCACACGATCCACTAACTTTTCATTCACATAGTAACTAGACTCTTGCAATTTCATTTCTTAGCTTGGACTTAGCGATAGTGAATACCCGCAATGTGGTGTGTCATAGTGAACAAAATCTTTGTTCCAACAATTTGTACTTGGGCATAAGTTGTGAATAGAAATAAAGATCGAGGCATTTTCCACCATTGCAACATTCTCTTAGTTTATTGTTTTCACTTAACATAATGTTTACTGCTTACTTAGGTTAATTTTTACTACTTTACTAAATTAACACCTTACATTCCAAAGTACCTTATTTTTACTTGTTAATAATACATATAATGGATACGATTGATTTTAAGCATTAAGTGTGATCATATGGTAATCCCAATAGTATTATCACTTGGTTCATCTAGTAGCATTATACTTGGTAACCCCGGTGGTGATTACATAAGCCCAAGATGTGTCTGGAAAATCAGGATTGGTTATCCATTGTAATATGCTAAAATAGATTTATGTTTCCAAGATAAACTAGACTTATATATCCTCACAATGTTTACACTTAGGAGCGTAATCGGCCCAACAACATCACTTATCTTATGCCTCACTACAAACTAAACCATAGACTTGGACTTTACTAGTTTGAGTGGGAAGACAACAATCATGAGCTTAATTCAATTACTAGCATATCAACATTGCCCATCTACGAATTATGATTGTGTTGTGCATGAAGACTTGTAACTTGCATGGTTGGGTGTTGGATTGCTCCACCACTCATTATTGGCACTGTTGCCAGGGATAGTTAATGTGTGTTGAGTAGTTGATTTCACAAAGTTCGTTGTATTTAGAATTAAAAAGCTAAATCACATAACCCTTCAACAAATTTGATAACACACACTTGAGAAAGTGTCATAATTTCAACATGGCTTCACTTAAAGATAAATAATCACTTGCCAAAGAATTGAAACAGGGCAATAATAGAACCAGTGATGAAGAAGATTAGGGTATGCCCATGCAAACAAGAATATCATACGCTTACTTTGAAACAAATTAATTGTTTACTTATGCATTTAATGTTTTATGTAATTTCCTTTAATTCTTTAAGTAATTAAGTTAAATTAAGCTAGCTTAAATAATGATTAATTAAGCACATAAGTACGACAACTTTGAGCATATGCTTGGTGCTTAGTAATCCCAATAACACTTAATGTTTGGTAACTAAGTAGCGTTAAACGTGTTTAGGATGTGTACAACAAGTGGGAATGAATGCTTATGTTAGGATTAGCTAGGTGTAGATAGTTAGATTCAATTAGCAATTTAATTATTTTATTTTATACATTATTCTTTACCCTTAGGCAACTTAAAGTAAAATGTAAAAATGATAAAAATCATATGCCTCAGTTGCACTTAAACCATACCTTTGCATTTCATAAGTGTACTTTGGAAAACAATGATTGCAATGGTTAGTTTCACTTCCTAGAGACCATCAAATTCGACTGGATTGTGTGCACGAACACTTAGTGATTCATATGATTGGGTGTAGGGTCTAGTCGCCACTCATCATAGATGTTCATAACTTCAAGTATTGTAATTAAAGTGTTTTTTGCTTCAAATTGAAATACATAGACAAATAAACTTTTATTATACGACAAATAATTAGTATGACTTCTTTTATACTATATATCTAGAAAAAAAATATTTACTTACATTAAGAGATAAATGTTCAAGTTTACCTTTATTTCACTTTGTATTTTTATCTTTTAATATTTTTTTTTCAAATTCCTTATCTTCGATTTGATTTTTTTTTTCTTATAAATTTTATTTATTACTTTCTTTCTTCTAATAACATGTTGTCAACTATTTTATATGTTTTTTACTATAATAGTTTTAAAAATATAATCACATGTCACATGGATAATTGCTTTTATTATAGTTCTTTTATCTCTATCTATAGACATTAATAAAATTAACAAAATTAATAAGCTTAAAGCTTGTACAAAAATCTATACTTGAATAAATTAAAATAAATATCAATAATTTACTTATCACAAGCATATCTATGTCCACCTTAACATATTCTAGTAATGCATATGTACATTAGTTAATATAATATCAAATACACTTTTGTAAATAAATTCAAAGTTTCATTTCCACTTTAACATGTTATTATCAACTACAAAAACAAGCAAACACATAATTTCTAAAATAAATAAATAATAAATAAAATAAAATAAATTTTATTAAAACTAAAATTTAAAAATAATATTTTATTATGTCTATATAAACCTAAAGGATTTATTCAACAAATTATGCAAAATACATTAGTAGCAAAATCAAGATCATATACAACAATTTGTAATGATAAACAAATTAAACAACTATACGGCCTCAAATTCGCTCGAAGCTATTAACTGCATGCTTGCATGGTGACAGGTGTGTAAAGAAATCAACTGCTCCCTCATGGTCCTACTGCCAAAAAAGGATTCGCCCACATCCCCAGGGGATTTTCGTCCCATTGAAGTCTGTAATTCGCTGATGCGTTTGTTCTCCCGCATGCTTGTGGCTAGGCTGCAGCCCCTCATGCCTCGCCTGGTGGGTAAAAATTAGGTTGCTTTTATAAAAGGCCGCCATCTCCAAGACCAAGTCCTGCTGCTGCAGGAAATCCAGCACTCCCTTTAGATCGCAAAACTCCCAGGCCTATGCATCAAACTCGACATAACCAAGGCCTACGACTCCGTGAGTTGGGTTGCTCTGAGGACGGTAATGCAAGCGAAAGGCTTCAACAAGGCCTTCGTGGAGCTCTGCCTGTAGATCCAACGTGGAGGGCGTTTCTCACTGGACATCGATGGCCTCCTGTGGGGTTTTCACAGGACCGGATAGGGGCTTCGTCAAGGTGACCCTCTCTCTCCGCTGCTGTTTCTGATGATGATGGACCTCCTGCAAACCTACTGTGCCGAAGAAGGGTTCTAGGGGCTCAATATGCACGACATCCCCTGCCTCACCACCCATTACACGGATGACACCATGATCTTCACTAGGGCCACGGTGCTGCAGGCCTGGGCATTAACAAGGGTGTTACATCGGTTTCAGCAGGAAGTGGGGCTAGCACCCAACAACAGGAAATCAACGCTAATTTTCACGCACACCCACCCAGCGGTTCGCAAAAAAATCATCCAAATCCTGGGGATCCTGCTAGGAGAAGTAGATGATAAATATCTGGGAATCCCCATCCACAACTAGCACCGATTATAATCTTGGCAAGCCCTCATTATGCGAATTCAAAAACGCACAACTCTCTGGACGAATAGCTTCCTGTCTCACAAAGGAAAAATCGTGCTGGCCTCTACGGTGCTTGGGTCCATGGTGAGGTTTCCTGCATCTATGGCCTCTCCGCCTGTTGGAGTCGCCACAAAAATCAATGCAATTATCCGCGATTTCGTGTGGTCCGGTGATAGGGGGAAAAAGATGCACCTGGTAGCGTGGGCCAAAATAGCACGTCCTCGTAATGCAGGGGAGGGGATGGGAATCCTCCCCTTCATTGTTGAAACTACCTTAGGGTGTCAGTGGCTTCTTCGGTGAATTTTTGCATCACACGAGGACCCCTCCCTCTAGGAGCAAATCCTACAGCAGAAATATCGCCCCTGGACAGTGTCCAGAGCCGATTCTCATGTTTGGAGGTAGCTGTGTGCGCATGTTAGGTCTCTGGACACCATTGATGAGATCTCCCTGCATCCTAAGCAGCTCCTTCAAAAATAATTCATGACAGACCCATGCTGGATGCGGCTCTAGAAGGGCATCCTCCCTAAGAAAATCAAAACCTTTGGATGGTTGATCATTCATCAGGCCCTCCCCGTGCGGGCCTTGTTGTAAACGCGTGGTCTGGCAATCACTCCCTATTGCCCCCTGTGTAACCAACACACAAAAACGTTATGGCACTTCGTGCATGAGTGCCACGTGACCAGGCATTTCTAGCGTACGACTGGCCTTCCGTCCCCAAATTTCTCTTGCAACTCACCGATGCTGGTTGCACTCTGGATTCTGTGGAAGGCCAGGAATGAATGTATCTTTAAAGGAGGGGCCCTCCCTCCCACGGTCGTGCTAGCTGGTAGAACCCATAAGCTCTGGTAGGAAATCAGCGCTGCTATGAATCCCCATGCCCACCTCAAGCCCCCTGCGCTGGCCTCCAACGACTCCCGAATTCTAGGCACTGGGTTTTGAACATGGGGCAACAACATAAGCGGAAGAGGTGAGAGTCTGATGAGGAGGATAATATGATAGCAAGTACCTTCCAGGATCAGGACCCTTCGAGACCAACCCTGGAGGAGGACTCACCAGCAAATAAAGATCATACCTTTGACAACACGAGAGGGCAACAACCCACATCCCCTAACCAGTCACCCATCCAGACGCTGGTTTGGATTGAAGGCATCCTCCAGAACCAAAGGACGGGCATCAGACAGATTGTTGAGGAAAATCAACATCGCTTAGAGGCTAGGCCAGGGCAGCCGGGTCATAGCACGAACCTGGTCAACACCAATCAACAGTCCGAACACAATTCTCTCGGTAGATAGCCAGTACAAGGGGGGAGGACACCTCAGTGAAGAGGTAACCTTGTAATCATTTGTAATTCATGATTGGCGGTAGTCCGCCAGATAACGGCCTGTGCTGGGAAGGCCGGCCACCATGGGGTTGCCGCGGCTGGGCGAGGCTGGGGATTTTTCCAGGCGCTACCATTGGGCGGCATGGGGCCAGCAGCTCTCGCCTGCGTTGTACAAATGTATAGCAGCGTTTTTTTTTTTGGAATTAATACACTCGACCTTTTCCAAAAAAAAAAACAACTATAAAACCAAGCAAACAAGCATATCAATCACCTATAGTTGTATTGACATCTTAATAATAATTTCTCCAAAGCAAGAAGAGAATATATCATCATCAACTAGAAAGGCATGCATTGCATTAGAAAAAGCTATCTACTTATTGTGTAACAATTTTTTTTATTATTGTAATGATGTCATTTAAATTTGTTATTACAAGCTTTCAAAGAATAATATGTAACATATCATTATGAACTTTATATAATGAACAAACCTCAAAACAATAAAGCATATGTAACCTAAAGTTACAATGCTAATCACTTTTCATATTTGACTTAATCATTTCACATAAGGTATGAGACTACATAAGGAAATCTAATGCTATACATGAAATTCTAATACTACATTATCACTAACACCAAAATAATAATAATTTAGTACTTTCTTACTTACAAGCCATTTGAAGAAAAATGAGAATGGAAAAAGAGTTTGGATAAACAAGGATCTTACTCGAAAAGAACTTGCAGAAAATACTTAGCAATGAAGAAAGATTAAGAAGGCTCATGAAAAGGGTTTTATAGAATACCTGAATGTTAGCAACATGGCAACAAGTATAGATAAGTAGTATTTCAAAAAAAATTTAAAAAATGTATACTCCCTTTAAGGTGTGAATTTATTAATATAAATGGTAGAATTACAAATAAATTTATTTAATTAAATAACATTCATTTCTTTGATAACTTTGATGTTTTTGGTTTAGTGGAAACTTGGGAAGACATTAAATCTATAAATTTTGTGGTTTTTGATTTCACTAAATTTATTGTAAGAAACACAAGAGTCAGAAGAAGAATCTAACTTTGTAGTGACATTGCAATGTTAGTGAGGAAATATCTTGAAAATTGTATCCTTTATAAAAAATTAATGATTATAAATAATACATTTGTCTAAAAATCTTAAGCCAATATAGTTGTGCTTTTCTTGTCATATGCTATTTTGGCCCTAGAGATGCTACCTTGTATGATACTATAGAGCATGTAAAAGGTTAGTGGGAGAATAAGATCCCTCTGAACTAGTTGTATTAGAAAATCTAGCTTTGTCGTAGTCAATTTTACCTACCACAAATTGACCATGAGTGATAGAGAAGTTATGGTTTGTAATTCTACGAGTCATGATATTTTACCATATGTCATGGTTAAGTTGTATTGTTATACCACAAGCTTGCCATGGGTCATGGCCTATCAAACATAGAAAAAAGTAAACTTTGAGTAAACCATAAGCTAGTCACAATTTGTAATCAGGTTTTAAACATCTTGGTCTCCACGGTACCTCTTATACTTCAAATTTAGATCCACAAGCAACAATTTGTAGGATTATAGAAATCTTTGACCATAAGTTATGGTCTTTGACCATAACTTGTGGTTGCTCATCATAGGTTATGGTCAAGTTATGATTACTTGGAAATATCTCTATATTTACCATGAGTCATGTTGAAGTCGTGGTTGTGTAGAAAATAGAGAACAACATTGAAACATAAATTTAGAAGCAATCTGAGCAACTATGATGCTCTAAACTTAATAATAAAGGCTAGAAACATGCTACACATCCTCTAAACATGGTGAGACAAGCTTGAATCAAAAGATAAACATTAAATGAGCCTTGAATTCAACATTTATATACAAAATGCACAAAACCCTCATAAACATGCATGAACTCTTGAATCTTCACTTAATTCACTTCAAATGCTTTTAAGAACATTAGACAAACATGAGAAAATACTTTCACAAGTTAGAGAAGCTTGGAACAAACTCATGAAAAGAGATTTATGAGCTTTTACATGAAATTAACACAGAAGGGACTAAAACCCTTGAACATGAATATGAAATAAGGGTGAAATCAGCTTAAATCTGTACATAGAGAGTAAATTCCATAAAATAGAATATAACATTACTTCTGAATTCTTTAATTCTTCATTACTAACATGAGAAAAAATCTAATTAACTTCATAAGTTGGAGAACATGAAATTGAAACATGCATGTAAGAAACAAGTGAGAATTCTTGAAAATGTAAGAGATTATTAGAGAATTGCTTGCAAGAACTTGGGAGAAGAACCCATGAAAGGGAATTTATTTTTCAAATTAAACAAGCAATGCTTCAAGAATGTAATAAAAGAAAAAGAAAAAAGCTAAAAGAGCTTTTCCAAGCATATAAATCTTATACAAAAACACTCAAGAATTAAATGAAGGGAGAGATTTTATTCACTTTAACTCAAAATGCAAGGCAAGTTACAATGGGAGGGATTCACCCCTATTTATACTTTTTTGTGGAGGATTTTATCTCTTGGAGCATGAGCTACATATGAAGGCTCTTGGCCTTTTCTTACTCATTTTAGCAATTTTCTCAATTCCAAATCTTTTAAGATCCTTCTCTTCAAATAAAGATACTTATAACTCTTAATACATCAACGTAGACATACCAACATCAAAATAAAGACTACCACTACTTCCTACTTTACTTAAAATTAAAGAAAATAAAGAAAATAAAGATGGAGTCAAGAGATACACATTCATACTTTTTCTAACAGAGTTATCTTGTAATTATTCTTTCTAGTTCTTAGGCAAAGATATTATATAATTTTTAGAAAAAGGATAAATATTTATTTGTGGAGATTTTAATGAAAGGATAGGTTCATGAAAAATAGAAATTAGTGAGTGTTAACATCATGTTGGCAGTTCGGACATTGTTGAAGATCATAGTTGGACATGACATTATACAATTAGCATTATTAATAAGATGGATCAATAACTTTTAGAATAGACATAAAATTTCTATCTTTTCATCTACAATGGCCTTGCTAGATTTCTTCAATCTTCATAATTTTAAATTGATTTTCTTTTATTTTCTTATGAAGATGTTGAATTTCTTAAAGACTTAAAAGTTAGAAAATATTTAGTGGAGTCTTGCCATCATCATGTAGAATTTTTGCTGCAAACTAAAATTTTTTCATATACAACATAAGGATTATTTTAGAATTGCACAAAACTAAATTGTAATTAAAATTGACCTTTGTTTAGAATTAGTTGTAGCAACTCAAGGATTAGGTGTGGAAGTTATTACTAAAATTACATCTAACAATTCAAAGAAAAAATTTTAATTTTAGAGCAAAATTAGAGTTAAGCAAGATTGTCTACTTTCTCCAACTCTCTTCAATATCTTTATTGATTTATCATTACTCAATGTGAATGTGATTTATCATTACATATACTCATAGCTTGCATATCCCAAGCGAAGACAAATTCTCTAGAGCACTTCTTAAGGTTTTCATGAAACTATAAATGGTATTTTTAGGGAATGTAATGGTTTAGAGAATGGAATATCTCTTGGGAGCTAAATCTTAATCATATTCACCAACTAGTTAAGCATAAGGTTTTAACATAGTTGTGGTGTAATGTAGAAGGCAAGAAACAATAAACTAGATATAGAAGCTCACCATCTCTTAGTTACTATTTTAATCAAGTATCAAAGTATCATCAACAAGCTTAGCTTAAGTTTACATCATATTAGAATTAAAAGTGGAAGATAGATTCAACTCTCGTAAAAAGAGTTCAAGTGTAGGTTGTGCAAGTCATGAGCCATTGAAGATGAGTTGCATGTGTTTCTTTATTGCATTGTGACTATCCATTTGAGACATCGTTAAAATGTTGTAGCAAAAAACTTGTATGATTTGTTTTTATTTCCCACATTGTTGTTTGGTCAATTTGTAGAGTCTATCTATATTTTTCTAAAAACTGTCATATCTATCACGTCTTCATTTCGAAATGGTATCATTCCATAACAAAGATGGTATTACTTCATAACAAATGATGTAATCACACTTGAAAACGCAAGTTGTAATTAGACCTAAAAAGACACATAATAACAAACATGTCTCTTATGGTGATGTTTGGGCATTTGACCTAAGGTATTTATACATGGAAATTAGAGGTTGCGCTAGTATAGAGTTGTGGCAAGTATTGGGTGCTAAGTGAAGCAAGACATGAAAGTGATTGGTCATCCCTTCTAGTCAAGTATAGGCCTAATTGTGGTGATAATGTTGAATTGGCTCTAAGCAATAGATAATAAAGAAAAACAACCCCAATAAACGATCGTATTCCACAACAATAAAATAAAATTTTCATTTCCTTCTACATGTTTCCTATTGCATTCTTTGGTAGGTTGTGTTGAAGCAACATGGATAGTTGTGGAATAACTACGATTTAACTACGGTGATAATTTGCCTGCATCTGTTTGTTGGATGACTCCAAGAAACTGCAACGAGATGGACTATCAACATTCAACAGCCACATGTTAAAACAGTCTTGTGTTCTGCATCTTTGAATAAAATTGCAAATTTGCAGCCACTCCTGTATGCTTAAACAAGGCTCTGAATCAGATGTTGAACTCTAATCTCGTACACCGTAGTTAAACCTGCAATGTAGGTTACGGTGATCATTTTTCCTTCTACACGGTAGTTAAAATAAAATTTAAATGAAGCTTAGTTTCAGCAAATTCACAACTTTTTGGTAGGTTGCGTTGAAGCAACATGGATAGTTTAGCATCATATGCCAACGACTTGGAAAATTAATAATAATGTTGTTTCTTCTGGTGGGTGGGACACATCTGCTGGGACGTGGGACCTATGCGTCGGGCATAAAATTTTCATCACTCGTGCGTTTCAGAAGCACGTAAGATTCTCCGTGGAAATTTTTAATTTAATTTAAATTAAAAAATATTTATCAAATATTTAATAGAGGTAAAAAATATTTAATTTAAATATTTCATTATTTTGTAGTTCGCGTCTCCGCCTGCGAATCTGTCTCTGCGTATATTTATGTACCCAAATTCCCTCTTTTCCCAGAATTCTTGGATTCGTCTTTTCCAAGAATTAGATATGGTTGGGTACCCAAATGCCATTGTAATCACGAATGTTGGCTTCCCTTTTTTCCAAGAATTGGATTCCCTTTCGGTTGCTTCTCACAAATGTGTGCCGAAAGCATGGCTGTACTGCCTGCAGGTTTAACTACGGTGTACGAGATTAGAGTTCAACATCTGATTCAGAGCCTTGTCTACATGAGTGGCTGCAAATTTGCAATTCTATTCAAAGATGCAGACTGTTTTAACATGTGGCTGTTGAATGTTGATAGTGCATCTCGTTGCGGTTTCTTGGAGTAATCCAACAAACAGATGCCGTGTAATGGCACTGCTAAGCTCTGTTAAACTTATGAACCTAAGCACTGTAGTCTGGCTCCTTTAAAATCTTTAGAGATCAAGGTTACTGCCATATCAATTTCAGGCTTCTTGGGAACACTGGCAGAATCGCGGTAAGCCAGAGACTAAGCTCTCAGGCACTCAAGATCATACACCTCTGCATTTCGCTGTGCTGTTGCGTGACGGAGATACTGCAAAAAAGCTGCTCGAGGAGACGCCCGATCTTGCGTTTCAGGCAAACTCTCAGGGAAAGTACCCACTTCTAGTAGCCTGTGAAAACGGTGATTCCTCCATGATCCGAAAGCTCTGGAATTATCAGGTACCAGCACAATCCATCCCTCGTCCTAACAACTATCACCGCGGCTGTTTCCATGCTGCAGTACAGAGTGGCGTTCCTGGTACGTGTTTGACTCTTTTTGGACACCCACAGCAATATAATCGCCTGATTTCATTCCCCACGACAATGTTTGTCTGAAATATCTCGGGAGCCCCGAATTCAGCAGTGTTTGGTTTTGGGTTTGGATGCCGCAGGAATACTGGACACAATCATTAAGCTTGACAAGCGTGATAAGCTGGAGAAATTGGCTTTCAGTCCAGACAGTGCGGGGGATTACCCAATCCATATAGCCGCCAGGAGAGGCAATCTGGATGCTCTCAAGTTGCTTCTGCAGCAATTTCCACGGCTGCTGTTTATGGTAGACAAACAGAGAAGAAATGCCCTGCACATCGCCGTGGAACACAAAAACGAGAAGATAAGTTGCCATCTGCTCAAGCAGAAAGGGTGGGAATATTTGGCACTGTCAGCTGATCAGAACGGCAAAACCTTCATCGACAAGGCTAAAAACCTGGACGGAAGTGTAATTCCCTTTTGATTTTATTAATCTCTGATATCTAAATTCCTGCATTCGGGCTCTATTTCCCTGCCCTGCTGTTGGACTTACTTTTTCTTAAAATGAAATAAATCGGAAAATTGACTCATTTTGCTTGCAGGCGCTGGGCAAATTTGTGAATGCGCTGCCAAGGATTTCAAAAGCAGAAGCCCCTGCTCAGAAAGCACTGGCAACAAAACTGGATAAAATGGCAAATAAGCAGCAAGACAGGAAGCACAAGCAAGAAATCAGCACCAGCTTTACATGGCTATCAGTCACAGCAGTTTTGGTAGCAACAATTAGCTACCAGGCTGTGCTTTCGGTGCCAGGAGGGACAGATTCTTCAGGGAAGCCAAATCTACGAGACAACAAGCATTACGGAATGTTTGTGGTTCTCAACACTGTGGCTTTCACTCTCTCAATTCTGGTGGTGATTCATCTGACATTAGACATGTTGCTGGGATTCATGAGCTTGGAACGCTATCTCATTGGTTCAAAGCTAAGAATGAAATACTTGAATGTGCTGATCAGTGTTGGATCAGTCTGCCTTGTGGCATCTTATCCACAGGCCCTGAGAGCCCTGTTTCAGGATCATAATCCTGTTTCTGGGCACTATGAGATTCTGGCTCTGCTGCTACTCTTGTTTGATTTTGTGATCCCGATGGCATTCAATTTCCGAGTTTTCATAAAAGACCTTTGCAGTTCAATTACAAGTATGAAACAGAGGCTATGCTCTGCTAATTCTTCCACTCTGCCTTCACATTCACAACCACGACCGTCTTCATCCAGAAGTTTCGTTGCTACTCCTCCAGTGCTTAAGAGAAGATTATCAGGTAACCTCTTTTAATTTGATTTCTGAGGATGCTTAATATTTATTGGTTGTTATATTTGGTTATTTATGTTTTATATTAGCTGTTAACTTTTTTATTTTTTACCAAGAAAACCCATATTTTATATTCTTCAATCCAATGGGATCCGTCACCTACGAGTGAGCATCTAATACATTTGCTGTTTTCCAAAGTAAAGTAAGTCGTCTCTCTTACTGAGTTAATGATAGATAACTGAAAACGGGACATCTCTTTACATGATTAATTCAATTTTGGCTATTGTCAGAATTATATGCTTTTTAGCTATTTTTAATTTGGTGGGCAATGGTGGATTATGTATCTTAAGGTATAGCTATATTACAATTATTCGGGGATTCCAATAACTTTTAATCCTACACTTTCTCTGTATTTTTTCTTAATTACAATTATTTTGCTATTCCTACAACCTTTATTCTTACACTTTCTCAACATTCCTTCTTAACTACAATTATTTTGGGATTCCAACAACTTATAATATATTCCAACAATATTTAATCTTATTCTTTCTACATTCCTTTTTAATTCTATTTCATCATTTTTACCTAATTTTTTGAAGATTACATGATCTAGTAATTTGCAAATTAAGTAATAATGAAATTTAATTGAAAGATTTCATGTTCAACTTTCTTCTTCTCACTTTCATTCAATCCTTTTTCTAAGACAATCATATTTACATATTTTAAGAAACTTAATTAGAATTGACTAAGTTGTTTGAAAGGCTTGTTATAATATCTTATGAATTGTAAGTCAAATTCTTGCCAAATATACTAACACATATAGACAGTTTTGTGGGTGTTGGACCCCAAAAAGATATTAATAGTGGGTAAAGAAAATTTAGAGTACATCACAAGTTTGAGAGTGAGTAGACATCATAATAAAACAAAAAGAAAAAATTTTCCGATCTTAGAACACTCAAGTGTACAACTTTAGAAATGAAACTTTGAAAAAATAAATGCAGAAAAATAATTGTTGGTAGGGAAGAAGGTTCTAGTCCTAACAAAATTTATCACTTTTTAACGTCCATACTTGATGAGTGGCGAGGTACCCCTATACTCAACCATACGAATATGAGCATTTTCACGCGTGATCCGGTCAAACTCAACAGACAGACTAGTTGTGGCACCTGGATCGTTAACCTTAGGTTGTAGTTCGCTGTTCTCCCACCTAGACTAGTATTAGCTTTGTCATGTATGGTTTAGTCCAGAGTGAGGTGTATGATGTGTTCTAACCTAATACTCCTCTTGAAGGCAGTGGAAAATAATATTAACTAAGCTAAGCTAGGAGGGAAAGGGTAAGAGAATCTAATCTAGCCTAAGTGCGATGAGCAACCATTTCTTGATTATCCATACACATCTTAGACTCCGTGCATGACTACCATTGGGATTACCAAGCATAGATCCTAGGTACACCACTGGGATACCAAGTAGTCACACTTAAATGCTCGTAATCAAGTCGTACTCATTCCGCATTACTAGGAGATAAGGGTGAGAGAGATTAACTAAGAAAGCAATAAATGACAATTAAATAAATAAATAAATAACAAAGTGAATATTGCAATGATGAAGTAGTCTCGATCTTTATTTCTGGTCATGTGCGTGTCCAAGTACGTCACACTCGAATAAAGAATGTCGTACAATTACATTCACCACACTGCGGACAGACACGGGAAAATAATTAATCTCTGGAGGGATCAAATTGCCAGAGTTTAGCTACAATCTAAACTATGATTCCAAACAAGGGAGAGCTGCTTATTATTTATAGACATTGCAGCGGACTTGTGATATCATGTACGCGATATCGCAGGGGAAGACGCAACATCGCGTAAGCGATATCAAGGGGGATGCGATATCACAGCGGATGCGATATCACGTACGCGATATCGCAGCCCATCATACCCCCACGACTGAATAAAAACTCATTCTCGAGTTACAGTGATTACACAGTGGATAGGTATGAGATTATTAGATGGGGAAAACAAATGAAATGATGCCGAAGTGTGGGAAGACACAACATAGAAAAAAAATGCTACAATTACAAAAATTTCGAACTCATGTAGTTCCTGGTGGTGGTGGCTCCTCCATGGGCACTTTCCCTTTGTCATGTGCCCTAGGCTTTGAAGCTTGATGATGTTGAAGTATGGCTTGGAGCTTTTCCTCTTCAGTCCGAGGGTCTTGTGTCGTCCATGTGAGTGTTCCAATGTTTGATGGAGTTGGCACTTCCCACGGACAGGGTAGTTGTGGGAACATCTGGTTGACTTTGACATACCACACCGTGAACACCCGTCATTCCTCCTCATAGGCTCTGGCTTTATCTTTGTATTTGATGAGTGGCGAGGTACCCCTACACTCAACTATACGAAACGAGCATAGCACGCGCGATCCGGTCGAACTCCGCAGACTAAATGCCTACACGCCCTATGGAACACTTGGGGTTAATCATTCGTTGTTTTCCCAGACTTACTTGTAGTTGTCATGGTGTATGGTTAAGTAAGTTCGAGGTATATGATTTTTATAGTCTTGTATGGTTTTTCTCCTATGCTATCGACGTGAAGGGTTGAGAAGACTAAGTAACTCTAACTAATGAACTAAGTCTAAATTAACTAGCGTCAGCATCCGTTCCCACTTACCATACACACCCTGAATCGATGCAACTGTGGCTACTAAACGCTAATCGTTACTGGGATCACCACACGTAATGCACTTGCTCGAAGTGGTTGTACTGAGGTACTTAACTAGGAGGAAAGGGTTGAGAGAACCTATCTAGCCTAAGTGCGATGAGCAGCTGATTCCTTGACTAACTGTACACATCGGGGTGTTTGACTATCACTGGGATTACCAAGCGTAGATCCTGGAATACACCACTGGGTTACCAAGTAGTCACACTAGATGCTCATAATCAAGTTGTACTTATACCGCATGCGACGAGCAGCTGATTCCTTAACTAACCGTACACATCCTTAGATGCTCGTAATCAAGTCGTACTCGTACCGCATTCTAGGAAAGCAATAAATAGCAATTAAATAAAATTCTATTCCATTCACTGTAAGGTTTATCCAATCAAGTTCGTCTTTATTGCCGTACACAACTTGTGTTCAGGTACAATGTTGCTCGAATAAAGATCCGTTCACTCTAGGACTCCTACTGCGGGCACATGGAAAATAATCTATCTCTAAAGTGATCAAACTGCCACAGTTTCCCTACTTCTAGACTAGGATGGGAAATAAAGGGAGTGCCGCCTCTTATTTATAGATTTGGTGGTGGACCGCGATATCACGTACGTGATATCGTAGGGGACAACGCGATATCGTGTACGCGATATCGTGGCTCATGCGAATTGCGTCTCATCAGTATTCATGAAGATTTGTTAGCTGTCGAGCCAAGTCGATTGCAACATCTTTTTGTCCTTAGTAGCTAGCTTTTACCACCTCGAGTTCAGAATTTGCAACATCCAATTTCTCCACCAGCTTCTTGCGTTCTGCAAATTCTGCTTCATATTTGATGTGGGTAGAAGCTACTTGCTGCTCGAGCTCTATTCTTGGATGCCCTGCTGTTAACATGGAAAGGTTGGCATATCTGAGGTTTACCAACTCCATGTACTCTGATAAGTCTTGAATCTGCAGGTCCTGGTTCTTAACTTCTGCTCAGTGGACGAAGGCCTAAGTGTCCAATATGGCCTTCCAATCAGTGTGTTGAGCATTGATAGTGCTGATTTGAGCCTTGGCCATATGGATCTCCTTTTCAAGGATCTATTTATACATCCCTACCTGATCGCAGAAATGCTCCTTCAACTTCTCATGTCGTTTAGCCTCATTCTGCCACGCACTTATCTCAATTGCTGACTTTTGGCGAATAGCACGTACCTCTTCCGTTGAGAGGGTTCATTTTTCTCTAGCTAAATGACTTACATCACGGTTGACTCGAATGAATTGTTCTCGTAATTGATGAAAGTGTTCATCGAGAACATTCTTTTGTTTCTCTACAGTGGTCAACCGAATGTTGTTTGCAACTAGCTGCTTGTTTTCTTCTTCTAAGGCCTTGAGTGCCTTAAGATGCGCATGGGTTTGCGCTTTTGCTGCAGAGGCATCCTAAATACCCTTCTATTTTTCTTCTACCACCCTTCTATTCTCTGCGATCAGCTTTGTTAATTGCTCGGTTCTAAAGTTATCTAACTGGTCTGTGGGAACAAATTGTAGCAGGTCCCGCTGTGTTGCTTGTAAGGCCACGAGCTGCTCTTGTAGTTTCTACACTTCAACTTCAGCATGCTCGGCCCTTACTTTGGATATCACCAGCTTCTCCTTTGTGGACATGAGGTCTAATTGAATTGCTGTGACATCTTGAGGGATGTAAAACAGGGACGTCAGAACTTGTCCTATTTGTAGCAATTGATCTAGTGCATCCTCATGTTCTGTAGGAGTCATTGAGGTTCCCGCCAGAGTTTGAGCATCTCGTGCTCCTGAGAGATCTACTGGTGGCACAATAGGTACATTGAAAGATTCTTTAATGTGGTCATCGACCACTTCAGCAGCTCCCATGGCATTCTGGTGTTGCATGACCATCATTGTGGCCCCTTCACCAATCTCTAACTGCACCTAAAAAGATGCCATGTTTCTTGAGATCTATTATGACCATCTACTTTCCCCTTCTCCTATTTGAATGGATATTTCCCCCCTTGTGTGATCTAATGAAACTATAAGCTAATTGGCATCATCAATGACGCGGAAGAGGTTTGCGTCATCACGACTTCGCCAACTGACTGTCTCAGCGATGGTCCTAAGATGGCTCATCGATAGTCTATAGTCTTGTGGTGGCGATGGCTGATCCTGGCCTATGCTAGGCCCTACTTCTTATTGTTGGCTGAGACCCATGGCTGGAGGTTGACTGGGTCTTGCAAGTTGAGTTGTAAGTGGTCCAGTCATCTGTTCTTCTTCTTCTTCTTCAAGTCTTAGCTCTTCGCTAGTGCTTTTTCTTGGAGTTGGTGCCTTTACCAATTTAGCGTATAAAACAGTTTGAGCTTTTCAGAGAATGTCATTGGTGTATCCCCGAATACCAGCCCATTGGCACAGTTTTTTGATAAGACAAGGGAAAGGCAGTGCCATCTTCCGTGTCTTCTGTTCTTCAAACCACCTCAGGATCTCTATCAAATATAGATGGGGTAGGTTAGCGTTAACCTTTCCCATCAACACTGCACATCCTCTAGCCGCATACGTCAATATTCTTTTCAGACCTTTTGTGGGGAAGAGGTGATATGTCCCAATTTTGAAATAAACTCTCTCTTCCATCATCAATTCACCAAATGCTTTGTCTCTGCCATAAGCCTTCTCCAACCAATCCTTTCACACATTGGGGTCTAAATGAGTGAATAACTAAGCAACCTTGGGCCCTGTATTCGGAAGGTTTAACACTTCCGAAATGGCCTATGCAGAGAAATCAACTATCACACCATAAATGTTAATAGTGGTGCCTTACTCCTTATTGTGCCAAAATTGGTACGTCTCTCCTAGGTACCAGGCACCGCTTTCAGAGAGGACAGGCCATAAGGGAGACCCCTTTAGGTGATCCCTAATAGCCTTAAGAGTGAACTCTACAAAGGATTCGAAGTTCAACTCCACAATCACTGCAATGAATGTGAACTTCTCATGGATAGCCTGAACACACTCTAGGGGTAACATGAGTTGTTTTCCTGGTTCAAGCACAGTAGCAACTCCTCCTTCTACCTGCCTGGACTGTCTAGTAGGAGGTTCATCTTTATGGATGCTAAATGATTACTCCTCCTATTCTTCATGTTGTCCGGCAGGGCCTTGTCTTCCACCTCTCTGAGATCATTTCTTTCCACCTTGGATAGGACCCTCCTGCTGTGCACGTTTTGGGGCCATTCTACAATCACACGGGTCAAGCGTTAGTAAGGTTATTTTTGAAGTTAAGTTATACCTTACTGCTTGCCTTAGTTAAAGATCTTATGTTATAACATGTGATCGTGCCCAAAAGTTTGTAATAATGAGTCTTATGACTTAGGTGGTTGCCATTTTAGTCTCCCGGTATACCTAAGGGTTAAATGATTTTTAGGCACAATTATTCTAAGTGTTAAGTTAATTACCCTACTTGATGTCCTTTGGGCGATCATAAATTTCAAAAAAGTTAGGCACTTTTTGGTAAGTGTCTCTCCCCCACGACTAAGCTGAACACTCCGAGCTCAAGTAGGTTCAAATAGAATTAAAATTGGAGTACCAGCGAGCGAGATATAAGTAGAAAAGCAAGGGTCACTCAATCGCAAGTCACAGAGAAAATCTCCAAAAACTCCCCTGCGTGTGACTGGAAAAATGATGCTAAGTGTTGTGGCAGGGGCACCTATTTATAGGCAGTTGGGACATGATATCACATACGAGACATCGCGTACACGATATCGTGTGGGATGCAATATCATGTACGCGATATCTCGTCCCTGGTAATGTGAGACACCATGAAAATATCGATTTTTTAAATGATTTTCTTGAAATTGACGGTGGAAATTGAGGACATTGACTATGATCAAGATGTTCTAGGGCAATTTCATTAATTCAAAAGGCACAATTAATGATAATGGTGTGGATTTTTTCAATAAAACCTTGGGTGGTAAGAAAAAGGGTATGTAATGGTACATCGAAATGTTGAAATTTAGAGGGATAATAGTAGGGAAAGAAAATCAATTGAAAAATTAAGCTGAGGGTAAGAAATTGTGTGTGTGAGCTATGTCCTAAGTGAATATTACAACAAAAATTACACAAGTGGGTCCTCCCCAAAGCAAGTTTCAACCTATAATGCCCTTGTGTAACCACACTTAAAGTGTCCGTGGGTACTAGAAGGGTTAAATGTAATCCACACTAACTCCACAAAACACACAAATGTAAATATCACCAGAATGAGATGAAAATTCTATGCTACATAGGACACGAGCTACAATTACATGAACAATGAGATGAGACGAACTATAGAAAGGATCGTAGAGATTGGAACATGAGGTAACTGACCCAAGGCATAGTGAATCTTGCATGTAAAGCATGATTAAGGTGTCATTAACCCATCATTCTAAGATCAGAACCAAGTCTAGTCCTCTAATCAGTGACATCACATTGTTTCATCTCATGGTGAACAATTATGAGAGTAGCATAACAACAAGGCGTACAATCACTTGGCGTTTTGTTCAAGGGAGGAGTGATTTTATTTTATGGTGCTTTGTTTTTTCTTTTTCTTTTTCTCTCTTTTTTTTTGTTTGAACTTTATTGAATCCAGAGAATCTGCCAACCTTCAGGCATGGGTGCA
>MNCI01002798.1:372548-393110 GCA_015680685.1 Gnetum montanum
CCCTGACGAGCAACACTCGAAGGGTTGGCAAATTGGCAATTCAAAGGGTTGGAGAAATTGACAATTCAAAGGGTTGGCAAGTGGGCAAGTTTGCAAGTTGGGTAGTTGGCAAGCTGGAAAATTAGCAAATTGGCAATCCTAGTGTTTGGCAAAAATTTTAGCTTTTTGGCAATATGGTTGGAAAATGTTAGCAAAATTTGGTTGGCAAACTTTAGCAATTTGTTAACAAAATCGACAAGTTGGCTTTGTAGAATTTGGCATTATTGACACTTAAGTCCACGTTCAAGTGCACAGTTGGCTTGCTTTGAATGTCCTGGTTACTTTTGGGATCTTTGTGCTTCCCAGTGTTGCGCAACTAATTGTATCCATCTTGACAAAGTAAAGCTATAATCTTGAAGCAGTGCATTTCTTAACTCTAGATCATTTTATTTTCCTGCTTATCATTGCATTCTACATCGTTTTTGCTTCCTCACATTTAATAATTGTTATTTTACACTATAAGCATTGTTTCCATATTAAACGTTTACATAAGGTTTAGTGACACCGACTAAGTTCCTGTTTGATCGACCAGACTGTTCAGGGCACCCCGCTTCCATTTTATCCAGCACGGCCCTAGCACGGATCTGGGGTTAAGACTGTCCAACCGATAACCTCTCGGTGTTTCTAGCCACTGAGGTTTTCGGTCGCTACAGTTTTTTGGTGCTAGAAGGTGGGCCTTTTAGTGTCCTTTCCATGTTATATGGCAGTCCTGTAAGCATTCTACACCCCAACACACACTAGCATAAACATGACACCCTTTTGTGGTTATTTACACATCGTGTGATGCAAATTGGTTGCTTCGACAGTTCCTTCACAAACCTACAAGACATAAAGCCTCCGATCACCATTTGACTCCCTGGTTTCACAGTAGTTTTGTCTGCATTCTATACCCGTCACAAACTAGAGTAAATGTGACACCCTTTTGCAGTTATTTACGCATCGTGTGGTGCGGATCGGTCACTCCGACAGTTCCTTCGGAATCCTGCAAGATAGAAAGCGTTTGATCACCTTTCAATCTCCTTTTTTTCCTCGTTTGCAAACCCTTTTAGCTTTACTTCAATGATTTCCCCAAGCACTGTTGCTACCACCTCTAACGTTGAGGTTCCCCTCATGGTTCAAGGCATCGCAAGTGCCGAACAGCCGCCCAGCCTAGTGCTAGGACCACGTCGATCCCTCAGGATCCAAAACCGAGCACCTGAGCACTTGACCCAGCAATATGAGTGATATAACTTTCTCGGTGCTAAGGTGTAGGAAAATCTGCCCTTAGACACACAAGAACTCAAAGACAAATGTACCTTCGAGTTTTCCTATTGTGATGGGAGGAATTTATTTCCATTCCTGGTTATTCCATTCCTTTGATGCAATCACATCAGTGGATCATAGATTAGCTAGTACGATTGTCTAGGCCTGGGGAGTTGTAAGACATGACATCTCACCACGATGAGGTGTTCCAAGACGAGCATGAGGAACTGGATTCCCAGTCCGAGGGTGGGGGTCAAATTAATCCTACCACCATCCCTCCTGCCTCGTCTTTGTAGACAAACCCGCTATTTACTGTCGCTCCCTTTATGATCACAACTGCATCGTCACAATCCACAATTCCATCAGCAATGGGTAGCCATGCCATGCCCTCGGTGTATCAACGCGCCTACTCCCCTATTTCATTCTCAGCCACTACTTCTCTGCTAACCATTCCTCAACCTATTCCCTTAGTGCATCACACATCCATTATGGCTACCCTACCATACATTCACACTGTACCTACCTCGTAGTTGCATGCGATCTTTGCATCCATTCCTACATTTACACCTACCCCACCGTCAGCGGCGAGCCTAGGCCCGTCCACATGGTGGACCCCATTCACTTATTCTCCTATTTTGCAACTATCATAGATGTCCTGCTACGCTAGCCAACAAACCTACCAAGTCCTGCAAATGGTACAACCTAGTTCAGGACTCTGGTCTATCCCATCGACCGCACAAACAACCTACCCCGTAGCACAACCCTCGACAGCTGCTCCAATAGCACCACCTACCAGGTGGTGGACAGCACAAGCAGCACTTCTCATAGGGCCCATCCCAATGACACTACTTATGGGTCATGTCGCTACCCCTACCATGCCACAGATGGGAGTTGCCCCAGCAGTTCCCCAATCATCCACATCATCTCTAGGTGTGGATCAAACATTCTAGCTTATCCAGACCCTTATAGAGGAAATAAAATGCCTCAAGGCTATCATTTCTAATATGGTACAAGTCATGGACTTCTACCAGGATGATCCCATCAGCCCGACAGTCCCTGCATTAACTTTACCCCCTGGGATGCCACTCCCCCATTTCACAAAATACAATGGGAAGGGTGATCCCAACGCACATCTTGTTACGTTTAGGTCTAACTTCCCTCTTTTGCAATAATGGCTACATATAATCATTTATGTCTTTACCATGTCTCTGACTGGAAAAGCCCTAGACTGGTACCACACCCTTCCACACTCCTCTATATCAACCCTAGAGGAGCTCCTGACCCAGTTCCTGATGCGTTTCAAGTATAACTTGAGACCAGAAGTCACACTAGATCATTTGATGAGCATAAAACAAGACCCACTAGAACCAATCTAGAAATTTCTACAGTGTTGGAGTGCTACCCTTAATGATATTTATGAACCCATTGCGGAGGCCCATTTGCTGGCCATCTTTAAAGGTTTAGTGAACGACTTTATCAAGTCCAAGCTATACTATCTCGCTCCACGCACTCTTAGTCAGGCTTTTGCCCAAACTAAGAGCATATAGGATGTAGCTGAGGTAAGCAAAGACCTAGCCTACGTTACATATAAGAACACCTTCATGAAGAAGGACAAAGACAAGGGTAAGGCTGCAATAGCCACAGTGGCCACTGTGGTAAATGAGGCCAAACCCAACAATGCTAACAAGAATAACAAGAAACCGACCACACCTACAACTAACCCTACCCCCAAAGAGGGCAATGCACCTCAACCTTCCACATCCACACCTAAAGCATTTGCACCACCTAAACCAAACTTTGAGTGTAAAGATCGCTCAAAGTATACCCTGTTGCTTGTCAAGCCTTCAGATCTTCTGAAGCAATTACTAGAGGTGGGATACATCCAACACAAGAGGATGTCGGAAGAGGGAGCTAGGAAACATCAGCGATAGTGTGAACTCCTTAGGAACCCCTCTTTAGCTTTTCCCAATGAGCCCCCAGTTCCTAAGGGTTTCAGGCTGGAGCGGTTCTGTGACTACCATCAATAGTGTGGTCACGACACAGATTACTGCATGGCGTTAAAGGATGACATCCAAAGGATGATTGATCAAGGGAAACTAGTGCTAGATGAAAGTAACCCAGTATGTCCTAAGAATCAATCCCTGCACGTTTACATAGATCCTCTTAACGCCAACAACGGCAGTCACATTATCAACACCATCGGCGTTAACAGTAATCCTATACTGCCCCAGCAACCGTTTGTGGTCTGTGTGCCTCAATATAGCGCACTAGTACCACCAACAGCTAATCTAACCCCGTAGCAGTTGTTTGTCTTGAGAGTCTCTCCCCAGTCATTCGCCCCTACACCACTTGTTCCTCGGGCATTCGCCCCTACACCATCTACAAGAAAAACTGCACCACCGCGTACACTAATACTGTTAGCACCATTTGTTATCAGGGGGCCAAGCCATTCAATAGTCCTCGCCTCACATAAGATAGCTTCACAACCTTCTTGTCTTAAGAAACGAGAAGTGTGCTTCACAAGTGATACGTTAAGGGAAAGTACCACCTTAGGTACTTCCAAGCCTACGTCCTCGCTCCCTGCATCTATGTCCTTGTCGCTGAAAGATAACATTGCTACGTGTGCATAGTTTTTGCCACCTCACCCAAAAGGGTCTGAACCCAGACCCGAAACTGTCTCTCCTCAGGGAATTCGTCTCTTAGGACAAATGGAAGAGAAGAAAAGTAGTAAACAGGAGTGTGGTCAAGACCTTTTGAGCACTCTCACTCAAGTCAAGCAAGCTCTGAAACAGAAAAATACTACATTGAGCCTATATGACCTGATCATGACATCTACCGCACACTGTGAGGCTTTGGTTCGCATGTTAATGGTAATTTTGGTTGATGAGAACATGCCGACAGAAGAGAAAGCGATCCACTTGGTTATGCTTCCTTCTGCACCTGTAGAACCCCATACATCCCAGTTGACTTTCTATGATGATTCCATTAGGGAAGACCCTAAAAAGGGTCAGGTGACTATAGCACCCTTGTTCATCACAATTTGAGTTGGCCAACATAAGATTTGAAGGGTACACGTCAATGATGGGGCCACTACAAACGTCATCCTTTTCCCTATTGTGGATAAGCTAGGTTTGGTTGACCAGATCATCCCACAACAACATCATGCTTAAAGTCATTCAATGGGGCACGAGTACTGGTGAAAGGCACAATCCACATTAACTTTGTGATAGGGGACCAGTTCTCCATAAATGCAATGTTCATCGTGGTCGAAGAGATGCCCAGGTTTAACCTGATCTGAGGGAGGTCATAATTAGCGCAACGTAGGGCTATCTTTTTGCCCATTCATTAAGAGATCCATCTACCTTATGCAGGCAGGGAGGTGGTAATCCATGGCGAAGAGGTAGCAATGCAAGCTATCAACAACGTAGATATGGAACAGGGCTCAGAGGTCATAACCTCTGAAAATGAAGTGCATGTCTTTGTAGATACTAACCGTTCAACAAGAGAGTAAGCTCAGCATGCCGGTTCAGAAAACAAAAATGCGTGGACTGAATTACCCTTCCAAGCGAAGGACAATGATGTAGATGAAGGCTGTAGCAAAGCGTCTCAGCCTTACGCCTCGCCCAATCCACGATGGGTCAAGAAGCAGTTACGCATAGCATAGCAACCCCACTACTTCTTACCCAGTTGGCATCCTTTATACATTTACCACCTTTTTGCTTTGCATCCATCCATCTACACTAGGTACCAATTAGCTATTCTCTAACTCATTAGCATATCATTTTTTACCATCCCATGGCCTAAAATGACCTAAAACTATGCTATTATCCCATGGCCCAAAACGGCCTAAAACTAGCGATGGCCTGAAATGGCTTAAAACTACATTATGGCCCACGAAGGCCTAAAACTGGCAATATTTCCTCTGTTTACATCACGTATGATAGCCCGAAATGGCCTAAAATTAACAACGGCCTGAAATGACCTAAATCTAACAATGTCCCGAAATGGCCTAAAACTAAAACATTAAAAATGAAAACATAAAACCAATTATATAGATAATGCATAAGCTAGCATAAAACCAATTTCTTTTCCCAAAATTCTCTTTTTCATTCAAAGCTTTTTTCACTTAAACAATGTTTTCAATAGTTTTGCAAAAAATCAAAAACCCATGCTGTCATAAGCCATCTTTGCCTCCATCATCTTCACCCATACTGTTGCCTTCCACATTACTTACTTCTACGTCACCTTCCTCTGTACTGCCCTATTCTGCCTCTTCATTTTCGCCCTCTATGAGCCCTGCGTCTTCATTGTGAATTTGCATTGTAAAAATAAAGTAGTCAGCTAGGACAACACACAAAAGCTAGAATAGAGCATAAGCCTTCGCATAGTATAAAGTGACTAACCCAAGACGACCCCGCATCTACCTCAAAGGGTATGCGATCCAAACCGAGCCCGATGCAGTCCTAGACCTCCTCCTCCATGATATCTACCTAGTGCCTATCACTTAGTTTAGCATTTGTGACAACTTTCTCCTTTTGAATGGTTGTCCATCTTGGCAATGCTGAAGAAAAGGAGGCAGTAGTGGTCACACCTGTGGGAAGATCCACTTCTCGTTCAAGAGATTCAGTGATCGTCACCTACTCCATGAACTTATTGTAAGCTTCAAAAGCACCAATAGCATCCAAGAATGCTTCATGAGTGAATAATTTCACTGAAGCATCTCGATATTGTTTACGATATGTGGCACGTTCCAGTTTATACATGTACTTATGATTTTTCTGGGACTACCCCCACTCATAAACTCTAGTGCTATAGTCTTTCCAGTATTGGTTCTTCTGGAGCTGTGCACCAACTGCCATCATTAGCATCACAAGCCATCAGGAACTCATTCTTCGCTTGGAGGTCTTCCACCTTGGTGCTTAGTTCAGCCTTCTCTTTCTCAGTCCTCTAGATCTGTTTCCACATGTCTTCATTGACGTGCCTACACTCCCACAAGGAGCATGCTGAGTGCAAAGCACATTTGCTAGCCTCATCGTATATGCGACAAGGCACCTCGGCTACTTCGGACGGGAATGTAGGCACGATGTCGACTTTCAACGCCTGTTTCAGGTTCCACTTGAGTCGAGAGGTTGTAACCACACAAAGAGCACATTAGTCACATTAGCGTAGCAAAGTTAGCAACTCAAGAAGTTTAGCGTAGCAACCTCAAAGAGCCTAGCGTAGCTGTTTTACTTACCCACTTTAGGATCGACCTGTTTAAGATGGACGATCATGTTGTCGACGACCCCTTGCATGAATGTAAGCTTGTTGGGGGTCTCAGCCTATGGTTCTAGGTGAATCAGGGGAGGTCCTATAGCATTAATGGTGGTGTCTGTCATGCAACCAGATGCATCAGTAATGACTGAGATGGACTGCAATAAGGCTGTCAGTAACACAAACGACAGTGTAAGGGCTCCTACCCAGTAAACCCTCATGGGTGATAACGAGGGGATCGCCCATTGACATATTGTCAAATATATTGTCAAACTCACTAGCATCTAATTGAATTTCCCCTCCTTTCTCCTTTCTAACTCAAAACTATGGCAGTAGCCATAGCATTCATCCGCTCCCTCGATGCTGAACTACATTTAGCAAAGGGATCTCCACCAAAAGTCCCTTCCCAGTTCATGAGGGCTTCTTCTTTATTTCTTGGGGCCTTTCCTTTTAAGGCACCAGCATCCTTCTCTCTTGTAGGAGGCTCTTCTTCGTCTCCAAAAATATCCTCCTCTTTAGTGCGAGGGTTTTCCTCATTGACAGGAGCACCTTCCTTAACTATAGGAGCTCCTTCTTTCTTGACCAGGACCCTTTATTCTATGACAGGGTCCCCCATGTTTTCATTTTCCGCCCCCATCTTGGGGGTCGACACCTCTACATCACCTTCTACTTCTTCTTCTTCTTCTTTCTCTAGCAACAAAAACATATTCGCATTATAGCTTAAACCACGTTAGCTTAAAATAGGTGTTACACTATGCTACGCTGCCTAGCGTAGCATAGAGTAGCAAGCATTTAATCAAAAGGTGAAGAAACAAACATAAAGAAGAGCATTTACCGATGGGAGCCTGTATCCTGCATAGCTTAAACCACAGTGATGGACCCCCTTCCTCGTCCCTACGAGTCGGCTCCTCGACTAGATGAGGTCTCTTTTACCACAACTTAGTGGCCACCGTCTTGGCAATGAGACATTTTTCTTGCAATACGCTACTTGTAGTAGTAGGGGACACCTCTCCCATGCCATCCTAGCCACGGAAGTTGTGGGCCACCCGATCCTTAGTTGACATGGAAAATGACTTCTCAATAGCTTCTGGGGGATCTTGGGCTCCGGTGGTCTAGAGGATTTGGCAGATCCACGGTTTGGAAATCTGGTTATGATCTCATATAACCCATAATCCATTCTCACGTACTACTAGAAACTTCACGAAATGCCGTAAGCAGGCTATGTAAAAGGCATGGTGTACGTTGAAACAAGACTCATGCTTCTTATGAAGCACAACCATTTCAGCTTGCAAGCCTTTGCAAAGATGCCTAGCCTAGTTGTAGCGGGCCCCATCTTCTATGACCTCCCACATCATCCAAGCTTGCTCAATCCCGATAATCTTCCCTTGGGAAAGTAGCTTGGAAAATGCATAGGCACGGAAGACGAGGTAAACATCTTTGGCAGCTTTCGGCTTAACCTTCTCCATGAGGATTCTCTTTCATCCTTTTGCAACCCCTAGCCACTCCTCGATGTCCCTTTGATGGTTTGCCTCTTTCTTGGTCTTTGACCCTACGGGGAGACCATTAGCTGGGACACCGAAAAGGTCCACAAATATTTGGTCATTAATTTCAAGGACCACTAGCATGCTATGTACACGTGTGCAGAAGCAGTCTACCTTTTGGAAAAAGGAGTCGGCTAGGACGAGCATCTCAATGGCAGGGATGCTAGGGTTCGTGGCCAAGAAAAAATCCACAAGCCTAGCATCCTGAAGGTGCTTAATCAAGGATTTTGAGGCTATGTTGCATAATCAGTGTTGGCTCTCATCTACCCCCCGTACTTGAAGTAGATGTTGGCCTACTGATTGCTAGAGCTGATCACCGTCACCTCCTCAGACTTCTTTGCCGCTATAGTAGTTTGCACGAAAACACAAAAAAGCAAAAAACAAGTTAGACAAGGCATAAGCAGTAGAAAAACAAAAAAAATAGAAACATTCAAACATGTAGTAGTTTACTGTTTAGCTGACTAGGTCTAAACAGTTATGGGAATGGCGGAAGATGAACCAAGACATCTTCAACAGTGATCAGTTTAAAGGGTGCTCATCCCCCATCCAACCAACTAGACTCCTTGCATCTTTCATAGAACTTGGGAAATCGGGATGGGTAAGTTTTGTACTCACCTGTGCATTGCCCTATCTCACCTGCATGCATATTCTCAGCAGAAGAAAACTCTTGCAGTGCCATCTATGCTAAGTCCAACACATTCGTATCTCCGTGAAGCCCATTCTCATTGATAAAAAACTTGGTAACAAAAACACACCATTAACATTTCCCTAGTGTAGCAAACATTACACAACGTAGCAGAACATGTCGACAAAACTCAGCCATCGGCATAGTAAATGGTTCCTAGTGGGTTCTAAAAGCATGTTCCCATGTGATGTACAATAAAAAAAGTGTTGTAGGGATGGTAGCAATTATACTTGGGCATATCCTAGATCCAATCCAAATGCCTCAAAGGTTTTGGGTGTTGACTGGATCCTTCTCCATACCCACTGCTAATTGCTCCATCCATCAAAAATCTCAAAATACCCTGATTTGCCCAAGGCAACAGGGTTTCTATTATGACGGCCACTACCTCCTCTATCAAATGTGACCAAATGATCACATTGAAGCTTTGGAGGAGAAATTGCAAGAAGTCCTACGCTCCTTCTTGGAACGAGACTACCTACTACCTTGCATGTGCATGGGATGGAGAGAAATTGGTTACTAGTTCTCTTACGTAGCACAGGACCCCTACGATTTATAGGACAATCAAATTAGCCTTAGCGCTACCCTACATAACACAATAGCACAGGTTAACAGCATGTTCGAATCGAGTTCAAATATAGCGTAGCAAAATTAGCATTTAGTAGATAGCGTAGCATGATTCTCTTCATGCATATAGCATAGCAAAAAACAAAATACCAAGGGAATAGCATAGCAGAATTGGCTTAGCGTAGCAACAAAATAAATAAAGACAAATCTTTAAACAAAGAAGAATCTTTAAACACTATATCTGTTCAACAAATCTTCTTGACAACGCGATTAGCATCACACCGTGACAGAACACGTCTTACGTTGTCACATCACGCACATGGCCAAACCCTTCTGAGGATTGTACACTATGCTATTTATATGCAAACTAGCTCAAATCATCCAAGCATCTGCGGCAATGACAACCGTAGTGATGATGGTCTAGGCGACATTGCATGCAATCGTAGTATAACATCCGTATGTTCGTCGTGGCCGAAATGACAAAAACGACGGTGTAAGGGCCAAAATAATGACAACACAATGATAGAAAACAAAGATTGCAAAACAAACATCACAGAAACAATAACAAAGGCATAAGAAAATAGAGGAAGCATAGTAGTCTACCGAGCTAACGGTGTCTCGTCTCGCGCCACGACGCGCACCTGCGACACACGTCGTAGGGTTTCTTTCACTTCGTAGACCTTGGCGAGTGCCAAGTATTTGCGTTCTTTCCTAGGAGCCATCGTCTCACTTGTCAACTATTTCTTCGTTGCTACATCGAACCACCTTGCTCTTTATTGGTAGAATTGCTCTACGCTCCGAATTTCGGCTTTGCGCTGTTACGACGAAAATGACGAGTTTACCAGGGGTTAATCCCTATTTATAGTTGCAATGGTGAAAAGGAAACTTATCATTCTCTCTCCTTGATTAATGTGGGGTGTCCTATATAGCGTAGCATGCCTGCCACAGCATAGCAGCATTGTTCACATTAAGGACGGTGTGCCCTAGTGAAAAGCCTTAACACGCTTCAAGCTAGCTGTTTACCTTCACAAAAATATCTCGTTAGTGGTCTGCAAAGACCTTAAACTAGCACCTTCAAAATTTCACATTCTGGCGGTCTGTAACGACCTTAAACTAATACTCCAACCTGTTGGTAGTCCACAAAGATATTAAACTAGTAGTTTTTTGCATTTTACACTAGCAGTTTTGCATTTTTACTTTTAGGCGGTCCGCCACGACGTTAAACTAGCAAATCTTAAGCTTTCTATCATACTTTCTACTTATTTCTATTACTCACATTTCATTGCTACTTTGCAAATTTTCACTATGCACAGTTACTACAAACAGGTATTTCCTTACAAGACTTTCATCTCATTTTGGTAGGTTAAGCAAGAATGGAAATCAATCATGATCTCTCTTCACCTTTAGCTTTAACAGGTCCACACAGCGAACTCACAAGACAACTAAACCCAGAGCTAATAAACTGGGAATCACCCGTAGTTAGCACCGTAGTGTCTTTAGAATCATCCCCAAACTGGCCTGAGGATCTGGTCCAAGCCCTAGATTTAGAGGCCAAGGATGTAACTGAGGATCCTCTCATCGAAATGCCTATGACCACATCCAAGGGGAGATAAAAACGTTGAAACTTAGTTTCCTCCTAGATTCGTAGACCCACAAAGATGTAGCCAAAATCCTACAAGATAACATTGAAGTCTTTGCATGGTCATACAACGACATGTCGGGTTTACATCCAAGGTTGATACAGCACAACATCATCTTAAACCCATGCATGAAAGCAGTTAAGCAAAAAGCTCGCAAGGTTACACCAGAGATCGCATTGGCCGTACGAGATGAAATCACCAAGCTATATTAGGCTAGTTTCATCTGGGTAGTTGATTACTTAGAATGGATGTCTAACATCGTTGTAGTTTCTAAGAAAAAAGGAGGAATACGAATCTGTATAGACTTCCGGGATCTGAACAAGGCAATGACCAAAGATGATTTCCCACTTCCGAGTATCGATCGACTCATTAACACTATGGCCGGTCATGCTTTGTTATGCTTTCTGGATGGTTTCTCCGACTACAACCAAATTCACATTAACCCGGAGCATTAGTTAACAACAACCTTCACCCCATGGGGTACCTTTTGTTACACTATTATGCCTTTTGGGCTCAAGAACGCTGAAGCAACCTACCATCGAGCCATGACATACATCTTTAGCGACTACATCCTAGAAACACTGAACGATTACGTGGATGACATAGCAGTGAAATATAAAGAAGTCGTTGATCATCCTAACGATCTAGGTGTAGTCCTCAAGCATTGCCAGATGCATGATTTACGCCTTAATCCAAAAACATGTGTCTTCGAGGTGAGAACCATATGCATGTTAGGGTTTGTAGTATCGGAGGCTGGCATACGAGTGGACCCTGATAAAGTCAAGGCCATCATTAACCTAGCACCACCTACAAATCTTAAGGAATTGTGCAGGTTATAAGGTAGAGTATAGTTCATCGGAAGGTTTATAGCAAAGTTGATTGACAAGTTACACCCCATGCAACATCTACTGAAGAAAGGGGTTAACTTCGATTGGAAAACACAATGCCAAAAAGCCTTTGATGATCTGAAGAAAGACCTTTTGCACCTCCTAACTATTTACCCACCACAGTGGGATAAGCCTTTCTTCATCTACCTTGCCACCTAGAACATGTCTATCACAGCACTGTTATGTCAGAAATGGGATGACTATTTTGAGATACCAGTGTACTACCTAAGTCATGCACTGATAACGTATGAGGCGAAATACAATGAGGTGGAGAGAAACTACCTTACCTTAGTGTTTGCATTGAAGAAGTGGAGACACTACCTATTTCATAGCAAGATTAACATTATTTGCAAGAGCAATATACTTTGAGCTATCACAAACAACCTATATGAAACCAGTAGGATAGCCCAATGGAAAGAAATAACAACAAAATTCAATTTGCATTATGTGAGCCAATCGTTGACGAAAGGTCAAGCTATAGCAATGCAACTTATGATCTCACTCGTCGATGACCAGGCGATCATAGATTCCAAATTCCCAGACAAACATGTTAGCACTATCAACGCTGTCCCGTCGCATCTTGAAGCTACTTTGCATTTTGATGACTCATCGACCGCGCGAGGGGGTAGTGCAGTTGCTGTCATTCTGTTCACGTATGGGGAAATGCAACCTTTTTCTTATCGTTTTGCATTCCCTTATACAAACAGCGTGGTAGAGTACGAAGCTTTACTCAAGGACCTCTTAGCATCTAAGCATTAAGCATACAACACCTGGCAATTCACGGAGATTCACAACTAGTTGTGAATCAAATCACCAAAATCTACATCGGCAAGGCTATACACCTGTAGCCCTACTGCGACTTAGCGAAAAGCCTACTCAAACAGTTTGCAACAAAGGATGTACAGCACGTGTCACGCAACGAAAACACCATAGCAAATGCCTTGGCCACCCTAGCGTTAAATGTTCCACCACACTTCTTCGCAAGTTTTCCAACCTCAATTACCGAGTGTGTGGAGTCTATCACTCAGGTGGTACACGTAGCCTCTGCCAGCACTACGGATACCCAGGAGTGGTACGCTAAAATTAAAGCCTCCCTGCAACATGGCGAGCCCCCAAGTGGATTGACTTCTACTCAGAGAGATGTGATTCGTAAGCGTGCTCCGCAATATGTGCTTATGGGAGACAACACCTTGTGCAAATGCTCCTATGACGAGATATTGCTGGCATGTGTAAATGAGGAGTAAGCGCAGAAGGTGATTAATGAAGTACACAAGGGACTATGTGGTGGACACATAGCATCTAGAGCCATCGCTGCAAAAATTTGATGTCTAGGGTACTATTGGCCTCACTTGGAGCGTGATTGCTTGGCCAAAGTCAACACGTGTGATACATGCCAAAGATACGCAAATCTCATACACATTTCACCTACAGAATTACATTTGACGCAGATCACGTGGCCTTTCCAGCGATGGGGATTGGACATCATAAGACCTATCACACCTAAGTCTTCTGCAGGGCATAGCTTCATCATCAACACCACTGAGTATTTTACTAAGTGGGTAGAGGCTATACCCCTATGGAAGACAACATCTCAATAGGTTTGCCACTTCATCTTGGACATTGTGACCAGGTTTGGGCTTCCCATGACTATTGTGATCAACAACGGGCCATAGTTTAGTAGTGCGGAAACCTAAACCATTTGCAGCAATCTTGGCATCAAACAATCATTCTCCTCGTCATATACCTGCAG
The DNA here is from genome assembly GCA_015680685.1 of Gnetum montanum. NCBI lineage: Eukaryota > Viridiplantae > Streptophyta > Gnetopsida > Gnetales > Gnetaceae > Gnetum > Gnetum montanum. The sequence continues at coordinate 386,150 of MNCI01002798.1, forward strand.
GCAAACAGACAAGTAGAGCCTACAAACAAGTCCATGATCAACTTGCTGAAGAAAATGCTTAACAACAGTAAGAGGTGATGGCATAAGCAAATCCTCTATGTGATGTGGGCTTACAGGATGACATGTAGGACTAAGACAGGTAATACACCTTATAGTCTTATTTATGGATTTGAAGCAGTGTTACCTCTTGAGTTGCCAGTGCCATCACTTCGGATGATCCTATTGAATATCATGAGCAAAGCCTAGAACAACAAGTGGAGGATCATCAACCTTGACTTAATAAAGGAGGAGTGTGCACAGACACTAGGTCACATAGAGCATTATCAAAACAAACAGCGGCAGAAACATCATGCAAATCCGCATCAATGGCCAATACAGAAGGGAGACCTCGTTCTCAAGGCCATCCGTGAGCATATAAACAAATTCTCAGCAAACTGGGAAGGTCCATATATGGTCACAAAAGCCTTTGGGAATAGGGACTTCAAGCTAGTAGACATGGACAACAACAAGTTTGCAAATCCAGTGAATCACTTGTATCTCAAACCATACTACATCTGATGCATGAAGCAAATAAGCAAATGTATGCTATGACATAAAACTAGCAAAGCTTCACCAACGTCCGCTACAACGTAAAACTGGCAAAGGTGAGCAGACGTCTGCTATGACGTAAAACTGGCAAAGCATGTCTGCTACGACATAAAATTGGCAAAGCATGTCTGCTACGATGTAAAACTAGCAAAGCTCATTTGTCACAACGTAAAACTGGCACAGAAAGTCCTTTACGACTATAAACTGGCACATATAGTCTACTATGACTATAAACTGGCATAGATAGTCTGCTATGACTATAAACTGGCATAGATAGTCTGCTATGACTATAAACTGGCATAGACCGTCCGTTGAGATGCTAAACTGGCACAAGCGATCTATTGGGACCTTAAACTAGCTTATCCACCATCCGCTATGATGGTAAACTAGCACAGCAATCTGTTGGGACTCTAAACTAGCATCGTGATTTTCTAGGACCTTAAACTAGAGCACCATGGTCCACTGAGATCTTAAACCAACACATCATGGTCTACCAGGACCTTAAACTAGGTTCACGGCACATCCTCAGCATGCATCATAAGTTATCAAGCAAGCGAGCGTGCACAGTGCCACCACGAGGCAGGACGTTGCAATTTCAGAATGCAGTTTATGACTCCAAGAAAATACCCTCTAGAACATATGCAACACCACAGCCCCTAGCATCTTGCTAATCTTCCAGTGATGTCTTTTGACATCCTACTGACCCTTCGAAGCTATCGCCACCACGGCTCATCGCCCTGGTAGTAGCTCCCCTAGTTAATGCCTGCTGCTGGAGTTCCAGTAGTATTGTGGCCTAGCCATAATGTTGCTATCCTCCAACCCCCATTGTTGCCCATGCCCAAAAGACATTTAGCTATTGGGTAACCTATCTCATAGCTAAACTGTATAATGATTACCTTAGGCGGGGATTCCTGAGCATCTGCATTCACAGTAACTCCTAGCCTCCTCGGTGCCAACTCCTCCACACTGATGCTACCAAGGTCGCTGCTGGCCTTCCTAGTTTGGATGTCGCATGCCTCAGCAACAACATCCAAAGCTCCAACAGTGTCCACAGCAAGCAAGACCTTTACCTTTGTTTTGCATCATGGTTCTTTCTCCTGGATTGCTTTATGTTGTGTTTGCAAGGTATGTACCAAAGGGGCCCTTTAGGTTTTCATGTCGTTTAGCCTCATTTTTCCACGCGCTTATTTTGATAGCTTTCTTTTGATGGATTGTGTGTATCTCCTCCATTAAGAGGGTTCAATTCTCCCTGGCTAAATGGCTCATGTCTTGGTTGACCTAGATGAATTGTTCTCATAGCTAATGGAAATGCTCTTCAAGAACATTCTTTTGCTTCTCCACAGAAGTCAACTGAAGGTTGTCAGCAACAAGCTACTTGTTTTTCTCTTGTAAGGCCTTGAGTGCCTTAATATGCACATGAGTTTGCACCTATGCTGCAGAGGCATCCCAAATAGCCTTCTCTTTTTCTTCAACCACCTTTTTGTTCTCCGTTAGTAGTTTGGTTAGCTGCTCAGTTTTGAAATTATCCAGCTAGTCTGTGGGAACAAATAGCAAAGGGTCCCGTTGTGCTACTTGTAGGATCATGAGGTTTTCCTGTAATTTCTGCACCTCTGCTTCCACTTGCTTAGCCGTCACTTCTGATAAGACTAGCTTCCCCTTAGTGGAAATGAGGTCTGATTGAATTGAGCTAACATCTTGAGGGATGTCAAACAGGGATGTCATTATTTGTCCTATTTGTAGCAATCAATCAAGCGCATCCTCATGTTCCGCAGGAGTCATTGAGGTTCTGGCCAAAGTTTGAGCATCCCGTGCTCCCGTCAGATCTTCCGGTGGTATAACAAGTACATTGAATGATTCTTTAATGTGGTTTGCGACCACTTTTGTGGCTCCCGCTACATCCTAGTGTTGCATGACCACCACTGTGGCCCCTTCACTAGTTTCTCATTGCACTTGGAAAGATGCAGAGTTTCCCAAGATCTGTTGTGATCAAATACTCTCCCCTCCTCCTGTGTGGATGGACACCTCACCCCTTGCACGATCCAAAGAAACCATGGACTGTATGGCATTGTCAATGACGCAGAAGAGATTTGCATCATCAAGACTTCCCCAACTGACCATCTCAACAATGGCCCTGAGATGGCTCATCGACAGTCTGTAATCTTGTGGCGACGGCGGTTGATCCTAGCCTGTGCTAGGCCCTGCTTCCTGTTGTTGGCTAGGTCCCGTACTTGGAAATTGGCTAAGTCCTGCAAGTTGAGTTACAGTTGGTTCAGCCGTTTGTTCTTCTTCTTGTTCTGGTCCCAACGTCTCACTAGTGATTTTCCTTGCAGCTGGTGGCTTTAACAATTCAGCATATGAAGCATTTTGGGCTTTTTGGAGGACATCATTAGTGTACCCCCTGATACCAGCACATCGGCATAGCTTCTTGATAAGGCAAGGGAAGGGCAACACCATCTTCCCTATCTTCCATTCCTCAAACCGCCTTAGGATCTCCGTAAGGCATAGATGAGGCAGGTTAGCATTAACCTTCCCCATAAGCACTACATAACCTCTTGTTGCATATGTTGAAATCCTTTTCAGGCCCTTCATGGGGAAGAGGTGATACGTTTCAATTTTGAAATAGATCCTCTCTTCCGTCGTTAGCTCTCCAAATGTCTTATCCCCACCATATGCCCTTTCCAACCAAAATCATCGCACATCGAGATCTGAATAGGTAGACAACTAAGCAACCTGGAGCCCTGTATTCAGAATGTTTAATACTTCCGAAATGGCCTGTGTGGAGAAATAAACTGTCACACCATAAATATTAATGGTGGTGCCTTGTTCTCTGTTGTGCCAGAATTGGTACGTCTCCCCTAGGTACCAGGCACCACTTTTAGAGAGGGTAGGCCATAAGGGAGATCCTTTGAGGTGATCCTTAACAACATCAGGAGCAAACTCTGCAAAAGATTCAAAATTTAATTCCACAATCACCATAGTGAATGTGGACCTTTCGTGGATAGCCTAAACACAATCCTGGGGCAACGTGAGATGTTGTCCCTATTCAAGTGCTGCAACAACTCCTCCTTTTTCTTGCTTGGACTGTACAGTAGGAGGGTCCTCTTGATGAATGCTAAATGATTGTTCCTCCTACTCTACATGTTTTCTGGCAAGGACTTGCTCTTTGCCTCTCCTAGGTCGTTTACTTCCACCTTGAGCGGGACCTTTCTATTGTCCACGTTTCGGGGCCATCTACAATCACACAGGGCCAAGCGTTAGTATGGTTGTTTCTGAAGTTAAGTTATACCTTACTACTTGCCTTAATTAATTAATTTATTTTATCACCGTGTGATGTTTCCTGAAAGATTATAATAGTGAGTCCTCTTTGCTTAGGTGGTTTCTAATTTTAATGTTCTAGTATAGCTAAGGGAATGAAATTATTTTTGACACATTTTATTCTTAATTTTTACAACTAATTACCCTTGATAATGTCCTTTGGGTGATGAAAAATTCCAAAAAAGTTATGCGCTATTCAACGTGTGTCCCTCCCCCATGACTAAGTTGAACACTCCGGGTTCAAGTAGGTTCAGACAGAATAAAAATTAGAGTTCTAGCGAGTGAGATATAGGTAGAAAAGCAAGGGTGTCACAATTTCAAGTCATAGAAAAAAATTTGAAAAACTCCCTCGAATGAGTTGTGAAAAATGATGCTAAGTGTTTCCGGGGGGGGGGGGGTCCCCTTTTTTTAATTTTNGGCCATATAATGGTACATAGGAACGTTGTAACGCAAAGGGAAAGTAGTAGGGAAAGAATGTTGTGAAAAATGGGCTGAGGGTAAGAAATGGTGTGTGTGAGCTATGTAATAAGTGAAAATTACAAAATATTACACAAGTGGGTCCTCCCTAAAGCAGGTTCCAACTTATAATGCCCTTGTGTAACCATACTTAAAAATGTCCGTGGGCACTAGAAGGGTTAAATGTAATCTGCACTGATTCCACAAAACACACACATGTAAATATCACTGGAACGAGGTCAAAATTCTATGCTACACAAGACACGAGCTACAATTACATGAACAGTGAGATGAGATGTGCTATAGAAGGGATTGTAGAGATTGGGACATGAGGTAACTGACCTAGGGCACAATGAATCCTGTGTGTAAAGCATGATTAACATGTCATTAACTCGTTATTCCAAGATCAAGACCAAGTCCATTCCTCTAATCAGTGACATTTCATTGTTTCATCCCATGATGAGCAACTATAAGAGTACCATGACAACAAGGCATACGATCACTTGGCGTTTTATTCAAGGGAGAAGTGATTTTTTGTTTTGTGGCACTTCCTTTTTCCTTTTTCTTCTCTCTCTTTTTTTTCGATTGCTGAATCCAGAGAACCCACCAACCTTCAGGCATGGATGCATGTCTTTCTACTAGGACCCCCTAGAAAAACATTGGATTTTTAAGTGCCCTTTTGATTACTCTTACTTCCATTTTTCATTAGATCTACAAGGATCTTAGTACAACCACGTTGCATGACAACTCCCACAGACATCACCAAAGAGAATCTGCAAGTCCCCTTGATGTCACATCCTAATCATTCCCTCTTGGTCCATCCTTCTTCATTCTAGATACAATGAACACAAAATTAATTTTAAGTTTTAAGAATGTCAAGAATATCACTGTACCCTCAAACAGAACCTCTTATTTGTAGAAGGGATGAGTGGGTGTAATGGACTCACTATCCACATAATTGATCATTCGAGACTTGATAACATAGAACACACCTCAACCAATGATCCACATGAGTGTTTTATTCGTAGATGAGATTACTTACAAAAGCATTAAAAGATAAAAAGACAAAATGATAAAACAAGAAATTGAAAACCGAAAAACTAGAAAATAAAAAGTTGTAAAATTAAAGAAAATAAAAAGTAGTTATTAATCCTGCTTGTTCCTAGATAACGAGTTGACCCACTATGATAATTGGGACCATTAGATGGTACGCAAGGATCAAGATGTCACCCTCCATGGCTGTATTCATTGGGTCGTATGGTTATTGGAGTGTTAATTGGTGGCCCTGATGAATTAACATGAGGTGTTGGGTTTGAAGATAAGGGTGCACCACAGGGTTGGACTTGTGCTGAGTTGGAGGATGCAGTGGCCTTGGGATTGTGTTGTCCCTTCATAGGGTCATTTCTAAAGAAGGGACGCCTTCGATGTTGTTGAGGTCTCTCACTGCTGTTGGCAATGGTAGCACAAGTAATGTTTGGGGGTTGCTGTTGTGGTGCAAACACCTTAGGAATAGTTGGTGGCAATGTAGAAGAAGGGAAAGGATGAGAATGTTGAAAATTAGGAGAAGTGTAAGATGCACAAGGTGGTGGTTGTGTTGAGGACATGGGCTGATCGTATTGAGGAGAATAATAATGCGGTGAGATAGAGTATTCTGGCCCAGTTGGAGAAATAGGGTATTGAACTAGATAAGCATTTAGATTCGAATGATACGAAGGGTGTCTCCAGTTTAGGGATGGCTTCCCCCATGACTGGGATTGTTGCCACTGTGATCAAACATAGCTTCTTTGTACAAACTCTGGGTGTAACATGTTTCCCCAATGCTCATATAAATGTAACAAGATTGGGCATTGGCCCTTGGGGTGATCGTATAGCAAATGTTGCATTCATACATGTGATTGACAGTTGAGCTCTTACTTTCCTTATTCCTTCTTTTCAATTGTCTATTGATACTTTGTCCTACTTCTCGGTTTGTCAAAACTCTATCTCCAATGGTATCGATGAATTCTCCACACTTTTTATGCATCCATTCCAACATCTTATTGATCTTTGCCTCGACTTCGTCTAACGATTGTTGTACTAGCAAAGATGGTTCTTCCCCCTTGTGGTAGGTTGATTTATCCTTTTTGTGATTATGGACCTTTGTTAAGTTGAGATTTTGGTCCCATTGATGTTTTTCAACACTATCCCATCTAGCCATTTCTCCTTCTTCTTTTGCTACCCACTTAATAAGCTCTTGGACTTGATGGGTTCGTAGTTCGTATAGTTGACCTTGGGCATACATTCCTAAGGTCTCTCTTGTTGTATCACGAAGCGCATCAATGATATGATACATTAGCCTTTCCTCGGAGAACTTATGGCTTGGATAGTTGTTTAACAGTGCATAATATCTTTCTAAGGCCATGTCCAAGGGTTCATGTTATGCTTGTTTCCATTCTTGGATTTGTTTCCTCAAGGCTGACACTCTTGCGTAGGTTTGATATCTTTTGTTAAAGAGTTCTACCATTGTTGGCCAACATCATATTGAATTTGGTTTTAACGATCTATACCATACTTTTTCTTGGCCAACGAGTGTCATAGGGAAGAGCTTGAGTTTTTGCTAGCT
>MNCI01002798.1:400118-427690 GCA_015680685.1 Gnetum montanum
TACTTCTATTTTAAATTTATTAAATTTAATTTTTAATTTTAAATTAATTTATGAACACCTTTTTAATTTAAATTTGATTTATAAGTAGCTGTGGAGAATTGAATGTATTTCCATTGACACTCCTATTTTTGAATAGGCATCGTAAGCAAAAATTTCATGAGAATCGCAAATCTAAGCATGGTATATAGCAGCCCGTGTCAAATACGTTTACAAATTTTATAGGCATAAAATGAATATTCTAAGAGAAGACTTTGACAGCAGCATATTATCATCATCTTACCTTTATCTTACCCCTATCCCAACAAATTGAACGATAACATATAAAAAAAACAAGTTGGTCTCGGTCTTTCACGTAATCACCGTCGTTGCTACTGCACCGAAGTTTCATATCGGAATGGTCAAACTGTTCCTGTTTAAGAGCACGTGAGCATTTTGAAAGTCGTTCTCTTGTCAAGAGAATTTTTAAAGTGATGCTAAACGGTGACGACAAAGTAAATAAAAGACAATTTTGCAGTCTCACATGTGGTTATAAGAAAACATGTATGCCTGTCATTCAACGTCAATACCTTCGTTTCTGTTTGCACATCCGACAAAGACGATGGTGAATTAGGACTTTACCACCACGCTATCGTTTTTTGTGCCAAGTGGGTGTGTAAATGTTTATATGGTTCTAAGCCTTGGGAGCTTCTTTTTCTTAAACACATTCAGATGGGAAAGCTTAAAGATAGTGGTTATTGGATTAATACTTTTTTAAAAAAAAAAAATGGATCCTTTTTCCAAAAGGTATTACTATTTTAGGCTCCATTGACATCATCAAGCACATTTGGCAGGCTTGGAGTTTTATTAGTGAGTTTTGGAATTTTAATAATATTAATGTTCCTTTCTCTATGCTTGATAAGATTTCTCCTTGGTGACTTCCTATTCTCAAAAATCCACCTTTTGTGATATTTTGGACAACTTGAACAAAAGTGTAGCTATTCAGGATTCTCATTAGGGTTTTCTTGATATTTCCTGGATTAATAGTTATGGAGTGTTTCCCTACCATCTAAGATTGTGTATTCTCTTATTAATTCTACTACTAATATTTGGCCATGATTCAACCATCTTTGGAAGGTTAATCTTACTTTGTAGGTTTGGAAGCAACGTATTCGATGATTTGGATTGCCCCTACTCCTTCAAAGATCAAACATTTTTTGTGGTATTTGGTTCACCAAGGTTTACCTATTGGTATTCAATGCTCTCGTTTGGGTGTTCTAGACCTTGATGTCCTATCTGCTATAGGGAAGATATGTTTACCCATTATTTTTTTTCTTATCCCCTTGCTCATAGATCTTGGACTTGGTGTAGCAAGTATTTACAAGTTTTCGATTAGGACTAGATGAGGTTCTATTTGATGACACTCCTCAACTTCATGAATCTCTACTGGTGTTGCTTTTAACCCTTTATCCTTTATACCATCTTATAATGTACCGTGGCTTCTGAGAGAGAGTCTCCCATTAGTATTCTTCTTTGTCAATTCAAAGAAACATTGTCCAACGGTTTCTCCTTTCTCCTTAATCTCCTTTCTCTCTCTGACCTCTTTTTTGGTCTTTGACCACACCCAACCAAAGAAGTGTCTACGCAGAAAAACCAGCTGGCAAGAAGGCTCGTGGAAAAACCCAGCTGGCAAGAAGGCCCCTTCCCTTGATAGTGACAGCATTTATTTCCACCTCTCCTGTCCTCGCCCTACTAATGCTTAAACAACAGTTTCCTCCTACTTTTTCATTAAAAGCAGTGGCTTGCCTGGTCCCATGCAATTTTCCAAGGTGAAAATTAATCCATATATCATAATCATCATCCATGCTCATTGATCCTTGCATAATTTAAAATTTATACAAAATTCAAGCACCGCCGACGAGACCTTGAGCACTTTGAACGGGTCCGATCTCTTAATACTTTCCCCCTTTGACTTGCCTAGCAAATTTTGAAACGTCTCCATACCGTCATGACTTGCACAATCCATTCTAAAGCTGGATTACATGACACCCTTAAGCATGTTTTGTGTTCAACGAATAATAATTATATAAAACTGTTAATCATCTCTTTGGTTTTTAGTTCGCATGGTCACGAAGTGTTCACGTCATCAGTGCCCATTGTTAAAACGGAGGACCGATCACTGCAGCACAGAATCACAATCTAATCATGGCGCCATTCGTTCAGAGTCACGATCATGCTTTGCTTAAGGAACTCTCACAGACTGAAGCCCAGGGAAACACAGAGCTCCACTTTGCAGTCATGTTGCGGTGGTGCAAAGAAGATACCGCAAAACTTCTGAAGAATAAGCCAGGGCTAGCATTTGAAAAGAATTTCAGGAAAAAGTACCCACTTTTGATGGCCTGTGAAAATGGCGATTCCAGTATGGTCGATCTTCTCTGGCACCTTCACAAATCTGACCCATCCCCTCATGATGATTACCACGACGGCTGTCTCCATGCTGCAGTCCAGAGCTGCGTTCCTGGTACGTGTTTGACTCTGTTTTTCCGTTCCCCACACTGACATAGTCGCCTGATTTCATTACCCACGACTATGGTTGCCAGAAATATCTCGGCAGTCTGAGAATTGTGCAGAGTTTGGTTTTGGGTTCTGATGATGCAGGAATGGTGAGGAAAATCATTGATCTTGTAAAGGATGATAAGAATGAGCTGCAGAAATTGTCATTCAGTGCAGACAGTGCAGGGGATTACCCAGTCCATATAGCGGCCAGAAAAGGCAATTTGGATGCTGTCAAGTTGCTTCTGGAGGAATTTCCACGAGGAGAACTGCTGCCCTTCATGGTAGACAAGCAGGGAAGAAATGCCCTGCACATTGCCCTTGAACACAAAAACGAGAAGATAAGTTGCCATTTGCTCAGGCAGAAGCGGTGGGAATCTTTGGCACTGGCACCTGATCACAACGCCCAAACCTTCATCGACAAGGCCAAAAACATGGACGAAAGCGTAATCGCCTCTGCACTTCATTGATCTCTCATATCTAAATCCCCTAGTTGGGTTCAGTTTCCTGGTTTGCTGCCCAACTGTTTGCTTTCCGTTTATTTTTTAAAAAAACCAACATGAAATTTGACTCATTTTGGTTGCAGGCGCTGGGCAAATTTGTGAATGCGCTGCCAAGGATTTCAGAAACAGAAAACCGTGCTCAGAGAGCACTGGCAACAAAGGTGGGAAAAATGGCAAATAAACAGCAAGACAGGAAACGCAAGAGAGAAATCAGCACCAGCTTCGCATGGCTATCAGTGACAGCTGTTTTGCTGGCAACAATAAGCTACCAGGGAGTCCTGTCTGTTCCAGGAGGAACCAATGATGATGGCAAACCAAATCTGCGAGGCAACAAGCATTTTCAAGGGTTTGTATTGCTCAACACACTGTCATTGACTCTGTCAGTTCTGGTAGTGATTTTTCTGACATTAGACATGATACTGGGATTCATGAACCTGGATCGGTACCTTGTTGGGTCCAAGATAAGAATGAAGTGCTTGAATGGGGTCGTCAGCATTGGAGCAGTCTGCATCGTAGGCTCTTTTGCCCAGGCCTTGAGAGCCCTCTTTTCCGCTAATAACCGTGTTTCCGATAATAACCCTGTTTCCGATAATAACCCTGTTTCTGGGTATTACAAAATCCTTGTTTCTGGGTATTACGAAATCCTTGCTTTGGTTCCTCCGGTATTTTATCTTGTCATCATGGTGGCATTCAATTTCCAAAGATTCAGAGAAGCGCTTGGCCGCTCAATTAGGAAGCTGAAAGATACCTTGTGCTGTGTTGCCCCAACTCGGCAACCTTCACCATCAGGAGGATCTGCCGTTCAGCAACCGCGGTTTTCAGGCAGAGCTATGTGGAGGAAATACAGGACAGTTGCTTTTTGGGCTTATTGGGGATCCAGGAAAAAAGCTACAAGTAAGTACTTTATGCCCTTCACACACTTTTCTGGTCATTCATGTTCTGATGTTCAATCTCTGTTTTCGAAAGCAGTCAGATTCAGAAGAAGTCGCTGTATTTTTTTAAGCTGAAGCTCAGTGAGATTATATGCTTACCTTTTTGCCTGGTTTAATTTTCTCCGCGTTTAATTTGTTTTCTTAGAATCCGCTGAAACTGTTACGTTTATAAATTTCTAGTTACTGGTTTAACTGCATAGTGAAATTAACGGAAATATTTTTCCTTGATTATTAGCTTATCGCACAACTGTGCATTATAACCCTTTCAAAGTGTATATAGTGAAATTTGGACTGAACATGTTGTGTGGAGTTTTCATCTCATAATGTTCAATCCACATTCTTGTTCTATGCAGTCACTCTTCTTTGTGGCAGTTTGGTCATGAAAGAGAATTTTTGAATAAAGTTTTCGTCTCCGCACGCGTTATCTTATGTTTATATCATACATTAACATGTCTACTAAGTTTCATGTCTAGTATCACTTATTCTAAGTTTATATTATACATCATCTTCAATGTGGCTAACTTCATCATAGGTTTGAAAATTGATGAACTTTTTTTTTAGAATTAAGAGTCATGTTGAGGTGTTAGTGTAGTGGTAAGAGTCTTGGTTTAGAGATCCAAAGGGTGTTAGAGATGTAATTAAAAAATTTCAATTTTGAGTGTCAGACTAAAAATAAAAATTCAAAGTACAAAAGCAAAGAAACAAAAGAGAAACTCCAAAACAACAAAAATGAAATTTAAAAAAAAAATTCAATTTCAGTTTCATTATATTATCTTTATCTTTGTTGAAAGTAAGCTCTTTAGTTTCATAGTTTCAAAATTTTGTTGATCCTAGGTACTCCATCATTGCATAGGAAGTTCGTATGGGGTAGGGAATGAACAACCCTTCAAGGTGGGCCCTTAGAGGGCAAGGAATGATAGTGACCTTGGAACAAAAAAAGTGAGTTGCCCCAAGTAAGTGAACCTAGCATAACTTTAGGATAGCTTCTACGAGCAAGATTAGCTATTTGGCTATTGCTTATTTGAAAATTGATGTCGTGCCAATCACTTGGACAAGTCTACATCTCTAATTACCACCAAGTCCCTTTTGAGTTTTCTCTTTTGGCTTAGAAGATGGTTAGCCCAAGCCCTTTGTACTAGGTCTCCTAATATAAAGTTCTCTCTATGAGGTCACCTAACAAGATTCTGTGACTAGTGCCATGCCCATACTATATTATACCATTGGTGGTTAGGCTAGGTCTAATTTGCTTACAAGTTACCTTGCCTTTAGGTGTAGAATGCTAGTTACAAGAAATTGAGAGGAGGGATTAAGAAGCCAATTTTGGTTCTTCTAGTGTAGTGGGCTCTTTATTTAAGAAAGGCTAGTGATACCAATGGAGCTTCTAAAGCTTATCATTAATACTTATATCATACAAATTACTATTAATGCCAACAACATGTCGTCAAGCCTACAAACTGTCAAGATTTTGGGCAATGCCCAAACTTTGTCTTTGTTGCTTTTCCATCCCTCCATTATCATTTAAATTTTAGAGCTTTTATGTTTTAAAGCTATCTATCAAAGAAGGCTAGAAAGCTAAAGAAATGTAGAAGAAAAATAGCTAAAAAACCTTTAAAAAGCATAGTTTTATATGAAAATATAAAGAAAAGAGGAGAAAGGTTTGTCCCGCATGAGAGGGAGCTGTAAATCCTCTCTACTTCTCAAGCTATAAATTAAGGCCAACAACCTCTCTTGTACAATTAATGAAGCATAACATTTGAGCAATGAAGGGAAGATGTCTTTCCTCAAGCTTTTCTTCCTTCTTTCATGTTCCATCTTCTATCCTTTTGAGAGGGTGTTTTAGTTTCTTCAAGCTCCATGAAGAGCATCCTTATTGCATTATGTTGCCCAAGTTTTATGTTGAGCTACCCATTACTGAAGAATGTGAATTGTCTTCTAAATATAAACTCATGTGGCCCTCATCATATTTATAGCCTAATTCAGCCCATGCTATACGAAATTTGAGCTCCCTAAGTTGTCTCCAAGTTAATTTAACCATCAACATCATCAAAACTTCTATGAATTTTAAATTTAACCATCAACATCATCAAAACTTCTATGAATTTTAAAGTATTGACTCTTAATTATGTTTTTTGACGAGACCACAACTTCACCGCAACTAGACCATGACTTGTGGTATGCACAATAAATAAAATGATTCTATTTGACCCACCCCAACTAATGGTCATAACAATTTGAATGTAGGAGCAAAGGACAATAGATTTTTAGTTTCAAAGGCCACCACGACCCTTGGTCAAGCAACTACAAGCACATCACAACTCGTGGCTACATCAAAATAGTTTAGAAAGTCAAGATCAACAAAGTCGTAGCCGTAGCTATAGAAATAAAACACCTTTAGCTATTGAAATATGGAGGGAAGCAAATTTATAGGTAGCTTTATTTTCCAAACAAGAAAAGTTTTAGCATTTAACTAGCTTTAGATCTTCAATGATGGAGAAATCACCATTAACTAAGTAATGCTAACATGTTCTTTTTGATATCTACTATAATTTATTTTATTGAGCAAAAATTGTAAACATAGAAATTTTTTAGCCCTATTTTTTAAGTAATTATATATTATTTAGATAAGTTTAAGATGATAATTTTTGCTCATTTATAATAAACAAATTTCTAGATAGTATTTTTGCCTTGTTTCTTTGTTCAAGTGAGCAATGTTGCACTTTGTTAAAACTCAAAATATATAGCTTATAATTTGCAAATCATGCATATTCCATTCAAGTTCTATATAAGTTAAATGTTCTGAGTATATATAGTAAATAGTTTAAGATTTAACATCTCATCATTTTCCATTGCTTATTTATTTAAATTTAATCCGAGTCTAATGACTTATCCTTCTAGCTACGTTTGAGCTTGCAAGTAAAACTCTCTTTGCTCCTCACTTCTAAAGGATGTGAGGCTACTGGCTTGTATGGCTCATACTGTTAATATGTTGATATTTGACTGCAGAAGATGAAGGCCTTGAAATCCCCTTGAGATCCCGTTGAAGAATAAGGCATGAAATGGGAGCCAGAAGATTTTACCTTTAACTTGGCGAAAGAAATTAGACTTTCTATTTATTCTGAAGCAAAGTCCTCGGTATGTTTCATCATCGCCCTTGTGAACAAAGAAAGACCTTCATATTTTGCCTTTGCATAATTAACTGTATCAGTTTATCTTTTAAATTTGTGAAGAACCTTAAGATTGGATGACAGTATTTTGTTCGTTCCCGCCGTTCGATTGATTAGTATGATGCAGTGAATTAAAGATGGCTCCATCCAGAAAAGTCATCCATATCATTTATTTTAATTATCTACGTGATTCAGAGAATTTCTTTATGCTTAAAAATAAATGCGCGAAACGAAAACATTCCACATTTGAAGCGAAAATACATATTTTGTCGGAACCCCTCGTACAATCATTCCATTACGCTTCCCTGTTAGTAGCCGGGATGTTGCTGTCCAATTCCACCAGCATTCCCGGTTTATCATCTTATAATTTTCAATCTCTGTTTTTGAAATATTTTCTTAAGATTGCTTTAATTTTCACCGGGGTTAATTTGTTTTCTTGAAATCCACTGGCCGTGTTTACGTTGCTAAATTTCTAGTTACTAACATTATTCCATATGTGAAATTTATGGAAATTTTTTTCTTCCATGATTATTAAATTTTTGGTTCTTTATTGTAGTTTAGATGTTTATTTATTTATTTATTTTTCCAAAGTTTCAAAACAATGAGGAGGCCTATCCCAACTAGCATATAAATAAGCCCTTAAAGACATACTCAAAAGCGAAGACATGTATTAAAGATAAGTTATTTAAGAACAAATGAGTGGTTAGGTACCCCTACACTTAACCATACAAATATGAGCATTTCGGCAGACAGACTAGTTGTGGTATCTAGATAATTACACGTTAATTGTAGTTCGTTGTCTTCCCACTTGGAGTAGTATTTACTTTGTTACATATGGTTTAGTCCAAAGTGAGGTGTATGATATGACTTCTAACATTAGGTTACTCCTAGGGACAATAGAAGATAATCTGAATTAAATTGACAAGCACTGAGAAATGATGTCTAACTAGCCTAAGTGCAATGAGCATCCGTCCTTAATCATTTGTGCATCTTGGACCTCGTTTGCTACTTTCGGGATTACCAAGCGTCTATTACTTGAGCGCTCCTAGGTACGCTACTGGGTTACCAAGTAGTTACACTTAAATGTTCGTGATTAAGTCGTACTCATTTTGCATTTACAACATGAATAGTAAATGACAGTAAAGAAATATTAGTTAATAAAACAATAAATAACAATAACAATAATAATTAAACAATTAAAAACTAAGTAAATGCTGCAATGATGGAGTAATCTTGATCTTTATTGCCGATCATGTGCGTGTCCAAGTACATCACACTCGAATAAAGGTTCCATACAATTACAATCATCACATTGTGGGCATGCACTGGGGAAAAAATTGAAATTAACTAAAAATTGACAAAAAAGACTATTCCTACACTTACTAACTTCCCCTTTCCTGTGCACCCCAAATGTGTATTTATAGGCTTACACAAGAATCACGATATCGTGTATCCGATATTATTATCCAGACCATGATATCGCATACATGATATTGCAGATATGATATCAAAGCCTGGCAAATCATGATTCATCATACCCCCATGACTGAATGAAAAGTCGTCCTCAAGTCAAACAAAATGAGAATAAGTTCAATTGATTACACAGTGTATAGATATGGGATTATTGACTAACTAGGAATTTATTCATGTTGCAGTGGAGAATTGAACACAACAAAATTGGGACACAGACATAGAATTACAAAAAGACAAAATTTTGTTGAAACTCATGTGGTTCTTGGCAGTGGTGGTTCCTCTATGGGTCTCTTCCCCTTATCTTGTGCTCTAGGTTTTGAAAATTGATGTCTCTGAAGGAGTGCCTAGAGATTTTCTTGTTTGGTTCAAGGATCTTATGCCATTCATGCTAATGCTCCAATGTTTGATAGAGTTAGCACCTCTTATGGACACGGCAATTGCGGAAACATTTGGTTGGCCTTGACATACCAAACCACAAATAGCCATCGTTCCTCTTCATAGGCTCTGGCTTTATCCTTGTATTCATGGTAATCCATGAGCCATCAAGCCAAATTTTTCACTACATCCTTTTATCCCTGGTAGTTGGTTTTGACCACTGCTAACTCAGAATTTGCCACTTCTAATTTCTGCAGTGTCTTCTTATGCTCAGCAATTTCTGTTTCATATTTTGTGTAGGTGGTTGCTACCTACTTTTCCAGTTCTATTCTTGGACGTCCTGTTGTCAACATGGCCAAGTTGGCATACTGTAGGTTTATTAACTCCATGTACTCCATAAGGTCTTGTATCTGCAGGTCTTGGCTTTTCAGTTCAACTTGGTGGATGAAGACATAAGTACCAATATGGCTTGTCAATCAATGTTTTGAGCATTGAGAGTGTTGATATGGGCCTTGGCCATATGGATTTTTTTCTATCACCTATTTGTACGTCCCCACCTAATCCCTGAAGTGCTCCTTGAGCTTCTCATGTCACTTGGCCTCGTTCTGCTACGTGCTTATTTCAATTGCCATCTTTTGACGGATTGCACGTACCTCCTCTATTGAGAGGGTTCAATTTTCTCTAGCCAAGTAATTCATATCCTAGTTGACCCTGACTAATTATTCTTGTAATTACTAAAAATTTTATTTAAGAATATTTTTTTGTTTTTCTATAGTGGTCAACTTGAGATTGTCAATGGTAAGCTGTTTATTTTCCTCTTGTAAGGCCTTGAGTGTTTTGGCATGTGCATATGTTTGAGCTTATGCTTTGGAAGCATCCTAATTGACTTTCTCTTTTTCCTCCACCACTCTTTTATTCTCTTCTAGCAGTTTATTCAGTTGTTCCATCTGGAAGGACTCTAACTGGTCTGATGGGATGAATTGAGACAGGTCCCACTATGCAGCTTGTAGGATGATGAGCTTTTCTTAGAGTCTTTTTAACTCTGCCTCTATATGCTTGGCCCTGATCTCTGCCATGATGAGCTTCCCTTTTGTGGAGATGATGTCTAATTGAGTTTCTGTGACATCTTGAGGGATGTCAAATAGGAACATCATCACTTGTCCTGTCTACAGCAACCGATCTAGAACATCCTGATGCTCTGCAGGAGTCATCGAGAGATCGAAAAATATTTGAGCAACGCGTGCTCCCATAAAACCTGCTGGTGACACAACAGGGACATTAAATAATTCTTTTATATGGTTTATGACCACTTTTTCTACTCTTGTTGCATCTTGGTGCTGCATGATCACTACCATGGCACCTTCACCAGTTTTTAATTTCACCTGAAAATATGCAGCGTTCGTGACCAATGTGATTTCCCTCCTCCTGTTTGGATAGATACCTTACCCTGTGCACAATGTCATACGACATCATTGATGACTCTGAAGAGATTGGTCTCACCGTGGCTCTCCCTACTGACCGTTTCAATGATGGCCTTGAGATGGCTCATTCACGGTCGATAATCTTGTGGTAGCGGTGGCGGTTGGTCTTGCTGGCTTGTGCTGGATCCCACTTCCTATTGTTGATTGGGCCTTGTGCTTGGAAGTTGGCTAGGCCCTACAGTTTGAGGTGTAGTGGGCCCCACTGTTTGTTTTTGTTCAAGCTCCAATGTCTCACTAGCACTTTTCCTTGGGGATGGTGGTTTTAGTAATTTAGTAAATGAAGCATTTTGGGCCTTTCTAGGGATGTCATTAATGTACCCTAAAATTCTAACACATCAGCATAGCTTTTTGATGAGACAGGGAAAGGGTAATGTGAACTTCCCCATCTTACATTCTTCAAATCACCTCAAAATTTCTGTAAGATATAGATGGGGTAGGTTGGCATTAACCTTGTCCATCAAGATGGCACTTCCTCTAGCTGCATATGTGAAAATTATGTTTAAACCTTTTGTGGGGAAGATGTGATATGTGCTGATTTTGAAGTAGATTCTCTCTTCAAGTATCAGCTCTTCATATTCTTTATCTTCCTTATCGTACATCCTTTTCAACCATATCTTTCGTGCATCATCATTGAAGCGAGTGGACAAGTGAGCACTCCTTGGTCCTATACTTAGAAGATTTATAACTTCTGAAATGGCTTTGGTTGAGAAATCAATAGAGATACTACCAATATCAATGGTGGTGCCTTCTTCTTTGTTATGCCAAAATTGGTATGTTGCTCCCAAGTACCATTCGCCACTTTCAGAGAGAATAGGCCACAGTGGGGATCCTTTAAGTTGGTGCCTAACTGCTTCAGGAGCAAACTTAGTGAAAATTTTGAAGTTAAGTTCCACAATCACGGCTGCTAACATGGACCTTTCATGAATCGCCTGGACACATTTTGGAGACAACGTGAGATGTTGTCCTTGTTCAGGTGCTCTGCTGTCTCCACCTTTAGCATGTCCTGATTACATAGTAATAGGAGGTTCCTAATGGATACTGAATGATTGTGCCTCTTATTCTGTACATTCCTTGAGAGACGCCTGGCCTCTATCTCTCCTTGGTCATTTGGATGCACCTTGAGAAGGTCCTCCTTGTTGTTCTCTTTTAGGGGCCATTTGCAATCACATGAGGCCGACTATTAGTAAGGTTATTTGCAAAATTTGATTTATACCTTACTTCTTACCTTTAATGAATTCGTTTCCTATTTAGTGTGATCCAGAGTTAAAAAATTTTACAAAAATGTCCCCTAAAATTAGGTGGCTTCAAAAATTAATTTTCATGGTGTGGATGAAGAGATAAAATTAATTTGATAAATGTGTTTAGCATTTTTAAGGTCATTCACCCTTTATGATATCCTTTAGGCAATGATGAATTTTGAAAAACTTATGCACAACTTGGAGCGTACCCTTCTCCCACGACTAAGTTAAACACTCTAAGTTTAAACAGGTTCGATCAAAATTGGAATCAGAGCGTTAGTGAGCAAGATATGGATGTTTGAAGGATAGGTGTGCAATCTAGCAAATTCGTGGAAGAAAATTTGAACAACTCCCATCGCATGAACAATGCAAAATGACGTTGATGTGTGTGAGGGGGGGATCCATATATATAGTTTTTATGGATGCAATATCGCGTACCGGATAGTGTGGACCCAATATCGGGTACTCGATATTGTGGCCCTTTTGAAAAAGGGTACTTGGAAAAATTGAGAAATTTTCAAATTTCCAAGGCCAAAAACAAAGGATTTAAGGTTAATTCGAAAGGTCAAGGGTAGCATTGAAGAGACCCAAAGGCACCAAAAGTGTAATGTAGTGAAATTTAACAATGAAATTCATGAATAGGATGAGGAAAAAAGGACATGTAGTGGTGCACAGGAACATTTGAATTAGAATCATGATAAAGGAAAGAATAACATTAACAATGTAGTACTTGGAGGGTATAAAATGATGTGATGATGATGTGCAATGGGTGAAAATTACAAAGGTTATGCAAGTGAGTCCTCCCCAAAGCAGGTTTCTACCTATCATGCCCTTACGTAACCACACCTAGAAATGTTCGTAGATACTAAAAGGATTAAATGCAATTTGCACTAGTGCAACAAAATAGACACACATAAGTAGCACCATTATGAGGTATGAATTCTATGCGACACAAGACGCAAGTTAAAAATACATGGGCAACAAGGTGATACGAATCATAGAAGGGATTGTAGAGATCAGGACATGAGGTGATTGACCCTAGGCATAATGAATCTTGAGTGTAGGGCATGATTAATGTGTCATTAGCCCATCACTCCAAAATCAAGACCAAGTCCATTCCTTTGATCAGTAACATCGCATTGTTTCATCCAATGATGGACACCCATAAGAGCATCATGACAACAAGGTGGACGATCACTTGGCATTTGATCCAAGGGAGGAGTGTTTTGGAATTGCTTGGCAGCTCATCAATTCTTGTCTTGATTTTTTTTCTCATTTCTTGTGTGTTTGTTTGTTTATTTTTTTCTTCTTCTTTTTTTTTCTTTTCTTTTCTTGCTTTTTGACCGCTTTGGCACTTTGTCCTTTCCAACAGTGAACCTGAGAAGCCACCAACCTTTAGGCATGGGTGCATGTCTTTCCAGTGGGATCCCTCAGAATAGCATTGAGTTTCTTGATTTAGTGCCTTTATTACTCTTATTCCCATTTTTCATTAGATCTTCAAGGATCTTAGTACAACCAGGCTACATGATAGCATTTACAGATATCACCAAAAAGAATCCACAAGTCCCCTTGATGTCACACCTTGGCCATTTCTTCTTAGTCCATCATTCTTTGCTTTGGGCATAATGAGCATAAAATTAGTTTAAGTTTTAATGATGACAAGAATATCATCATACCCAAAGTAGAACCTCTTATTAATAAAATGGATGGATGGATGTGGTGGACTTGCTATCCAAAGAATTCGTTGCCTGAGACTTGATAACATAGAACAACACCCCAACCAACGAATCACATGAGTGTTTTATTCATAGATGAGATTACCCATTAAAACAAAAAGATGAAATAACAATTACAAAAATAAACCAACAAATTGAAAGATGAAAAATTGGAAAAAAAATTGTAAAATTGAAGAAAAGGAAAAACATTTATTAATTATACTTGTTAGAATGGAGGGTATCCCCCATAATTGAACTTTTGATCATGGTGAGAATTAATAATTTGAAGGTTTGGATCCATGCATTTTGGAAATATTGGGGCCTAGTCATATCCAAGCCATTGGGTGTCTTTTGATGTAGTGGTTGGAATGTACCCACTTTGGGGTTCACACACTTGATTAAAGTTGGCATAGTGGGGCAAATTATAAGCTGTGGCCATGTAATAGGTAGCTAATCCACTATGGCACCCGTGACCATAAAATGGTGTGCAAGGATCACTATGTCTTCATACATGGTTATATTCATTAGGCCGCATGGTAGTTGGAGTATTGATTGGTAGCCATGATAAGGTAATAGGAGGCATTAAGTTCAAGGAAAAAGATGCACCATCGTGTTGAACTTGTGCTGAGTTGGAGGGTGCAATGGTTTTGAAGATGTGTTGTCTTCTTCTACGGTCATGCCTAAAGAAAGGACGCTTTTGATGTTGTGGAGGATCCCCACTATGGTTGACAGTAGCAGCATAAGTAACATTTGTGGGTTGATGTTGTGGTGTAAATCCTTCGGGCACAACTAGTGGCAATGTAGAAGGAGAACATTGAGGATCAAGAGAAGTGTAAGGAACATGAGGTGGTGATCTTGTTGGAAAGGGTATGAGTGGAGAGTACTTACGAGAATGATAACAATGAGGTGAAGTAGAGGATGCTGATCTAGTTGGGAAAACAAAATGCTAGACATGATAAGCGCTTGGGTTCGAATGGTATGAAGGGTGTGACTAGTTTGACTGTGGCCTTCCCCACAGCTGGGGTTTTCGCCACTATGGTTGAATATGATATTTCTGTATGAAGTCCAGATGTAACATTCCTCCCCAATGCTCATGTAAATGTCACAAGCCTGGGCATTGGCCTTTGGGATGATCATACAGGCAAACATTACATCGATACATATGATTGATAGTTGAGTTCCTATTCTTATTTTCTTTAACCCTTCTTTCCAATTATTGTGTGGTGTCCTTTCCTATTTCTTGATTTGGCATAGTTCCACCTCTAATAGTGTTGGCATATTTTTTGTATTTTTCATGTACCCATTCTATCATCTCATTAATTTTTGCCTCAATTTCATCTAGTGATAGTATTGGAAAAGATGGTTCCACCTCCTTGAGATGAGTTTATTTCTCCTCTTTCTGATTATGGACCTTTGCTAATTTGAGATTTTGGTCCTGTTGAGATTTTTCAACATTCTCCAATTTAGCTATTTCTCCTTCTTCTTTTGCTACCCACTTGATAAGGTCTTGGAATTGGTGGGTTTGTAGCTTAGATAGTTGACATGGGGCATACATCCCTAAGGTCTTCCTTGTTACATTACGGAGCCCATCCATGATGTGATACATTAGCCTTTCCTCAAAGAATTCATGGCCTAGGCAATTGTCTAACAATGCATAATATTTTTCTAAGGCCATGTCTAAGGGTTTATGTTGCACCTGTTTCCATTCTTGGATTTGTCTCCTGAAGGTTGACACTCTTGCATAAGTTTGATATCTTTTAGTGAAGAGTTTTACCATTGTTGGCCAACGTTGAATTGATTTTGGTCTTAAAGACCTATACCATACTTTTTCTTGGCTAATGTGTATCGTAGGAAAGAACTTAAGTTTTTGCCATCCATTATCAATATTGTTCCATACATAGGCATCATAAAAGGCTTGTAAATGATGTTGTGGATCTAAATCATAGCCTCTTGAAAATTTGGGAAAGTTGTTTAAATCAAGGTTGGGTAGACGGCTTTCCTTATGATGCCTACGAGATATTCGAATAGCCTCTTGTATATGCACTAGGCTCTTAGTGGCCAGTAGGGGTTCATCATCACTAGGTAGGTTATGAATTTGTGAGTTGGCATGATTTTGTCTTCGTTTATGTACATAGGGAACCCCTACATCAAATTGAGTACTCCAAACTTCATCTTCATCATCGTATAATTTGTTGGTTCTCTAATGAATTACCTTACTGGTTGTTGTGTTATCATGGTCTTGTGAGAGAGACATTGTTGTGAATTTGTGTGTGATTTATTCATAATTACTTCTTTCTGAAAGATATATCATTAAGGCTCCAGTACAGTGATCTTGGATGATGTAACTAATCTAAATAACTAGCACTGTCCTTGGAAATGGCGCCAATGATGAGTGGCTAGGTACCCCTACACTCAACCATACGAATACGAGCGTTCACACATGATCCTGTTGAACTCCGTAGATGGACTAGTTACGGTATCTAAATAATTACACATTGATTGCAGTTTTTTGTCTTTCCACTTGGACTAGTATTTACTTTGTCACGTATGGTTTAGTCTAGAGTGAGGTGTATGATGTGAATTCCAACACTAGGCTACTCTTAGGGACAATGGAAGATAATCTGAATTAAATTGACAAGCAATGGAAAATGATGTCTAACTGGCCTAAGTGTGATGAGCATCCATCCTTAATCATTTGTGCACATCTTGGACCTCATGTGCTACTTCTAGAATTACCAAGTGTGTATTACTTGAGTGCTCCTAGGTACGCTACTAGGTTACCAAGCACACTTAAATGTTTGTGATTAAGTCATACTCATTTTGCATTTACAATAGGAATAGTAAATGATAGTAAAGAAATATTAGTTAATAAAACAATAAATAACAATAACAATAATAATTAAAAAATTTAAAACTAAGTGAATGCTGCAATGATAGAGTAATCTCGATCTTTATTGCTGATCATGTGCATGTCCAAGTACATCACACTTGAATAAAGGTTCCGTACAATTACAATCATCACATTGCAGGCATGCATTGGGGAAAGAATTGAAATTAATTGAAAATTGACAAAAAATTACTCTATTCCTACACTTACTGGCACCCCCTTTCTTGTGTGCCCCAAATGTTTATTTATAGGCTTACTTAGGAATCACGGTATTGTGTATCTGATATCGCTATCTAGGCCACGATATCACGTACCCGAAATTGCGGATTCGATATCGAAGCCTAACAAATCATGATTCATCAAGAAATATATTGTAATGGGTAGCTTTTGCTTTCTCTTCTCTTGGGAGATAAGTTTTTGATCATTGAATTGGTGTTGAACTCATAATTTTTGCACTTAGGGATGGTTGTTCTTACTTTGATTTCTCAAAAGGAAGTTATGCACTTGCACTCAATGGTGGTTGTTCTTACATTAATTTATCACAGGAAAGCTACATATTTGATACTTACCATTTGTTATAGATGCAATAATAGTGGAGTAACCTTGTGCTAGGATACCCTTACAATTGATCACAATTACCCTACTCTCTCCATTTGATATTTGTGTTTGCTTACTAGTGTGGCAACAAGTATATACTACCTTTATGGTGAGATGCTTTTATAGTAGGTCATAGTTAGGTTGCTATGTGGGTAGAGTTTGTGCTATCAACCTATATTTCCTTATTTTAACATAAATAAATAAATAAGTAAATATTTTCATTGAATGCAAGCATATTATTAAGAAAAGTTTCTTTTAACATTGAATCATTAATTTTTGTAATGCATTTCTTTATTCTTTATTCCTATTCTCCTAAGCATATTTTCCTCCAAGGATGTGCTTAAAAGCTTACCAAACATGTTGGTTATAACTATGTTATGGATTTGAAAATTATGAAACTCCATTTGATTATTGTATTTGATGTTATTGTTATAGTTTGTTTATCCATTATACAATCTTTTCAATATAAAATTTTGGCATTCCTAATTGATGAGTGAAAAATTTGACCCTATGCCCAACCATGCAAATAATAAGCATTCACACACAATCTGGTCGAATTTTGTGAATTAGAACTAATTCTATTATCTAGATAGCTAAGCATTAGATTATTAGTCATTTTCTTCCTAATCATACTTGTGTGAATTTAGTTTATATGATTATGTGTGATTGAAGTATATGACTAAAATATTAAAGTTCAAAACTATTTAATCTAAGTGCAAAAAATAAATCTAATCTAGCCTATGCATGAAGCATTTGTTCCCAACTCCTCATACATATCCTAAACATATGCCAACATTGCTAGGTTACCAAGTACTCACGGTTGGGCATATTAAGTGGTGCACTGCTGAGATTACCAAACATTAATGTGTTTGTGCTCGTAGTTGGTCATACACATGCAATATAATTAAGAGTAAACTATAATTAAACAGATTATAAGACTAAATCAAGTGTTTTAATGAAGTAAATGGATATTGATTTTATTATCATCATGAAAATATATTTAGGTATATGATCACTTGAATAAAATTTTGTACAATCCACTTGATTCACATTGTAGGCAGTTGGTGATAAATTCTAACTATTACAAGAACAAATTGACAAAGTTTCACTCGCTATTAACCTAATGGTGCTATAAATGTGGTGAGTACACCATTTATATAGGCATTTATTATGCTTTTGCCAATGCTAATGCATTAACACAACCTCTTAAAATCTCAAAATTGATACTCATCATGCCTCCACAACTAATTGAAAACTCATTCTAAAGTTCAGAAGTTTGGGATTGAGTTGTTTACAAAATTATGGAAGTAACTAGATTGACTCTAACTAATTGAATAATTTGAGTATTGCATTACAAAATTTATTCAACTATTTACAATCATGAACTCATAACAAAATTAAACACATTACAAAAATAATTTTGTGTAGATATATACAAAAATGTTGCAAGGCACATGCCCTTAATGGTGCTAAGCAATGATGGCTTCTTGTGCCTTGATGCAAGCTATGACTAGCTGGTTGCTGATGTTATTGTTGATCTTAGTTGAAATGCATCTAGTCAAGCCTTCATTTTCTTCTCCTTTGTCCTGGGATCATGGATTCTCCAAGCCAATTCACCTAGATTAGTAGTTATGGGAACCTTCCAAGGATAAGGTAGGATTAGAAACATCTCATGAGCATTGATGAACCAAGCAATGAACTATTTTCATTTAATATTGAATGACTTCATTATGTTTTGCAACTCTTAGTAGTCACTCATTCATCTAGCTAAGCTCTCTATTACAATTCTTTGATTTTCCAACTTTACTTTGAGGTATTTAAGCTTCATACTACCTACTTCCAATTTTTGTCATGCCTATTTATGGAGCTTGTTATTATTTTTGTATAAAAAGTATGAACTAGCCACTTATCTAGTTTGTATCTTGATCTCCCATTAGTAAGCATTGTGAGATTGGCATAGCAAAGATTTGCCAACTCCATGTACTTTGTCATGTCTTCAATTGACAACTTCTCCATGCAAATTTCTACTTTATTATATGCATTGAGCTCATCAAAGATGCACTACCATGCATCACCTTAGAGTTACTAAAGTATGTAGTAACTCTTTTCCTCTTTTCTTGTATTCTTAGCTCATCAAATCCTTATTTTCCTTACATACTTGGGTATGGTTCTTGTTTATTTTATTTAATATTGCCTTTTCCAAGGACACATCTAAGATGACTCTATCCTTTTCCATCTCAACCTATTATTGTTTAGTCTTGAGTTGTTCAAATGTGTTATCTCTAGTTAAACCAACTTGGAGAAGACCAAGATCAAAAAAATGAGTTTTCAATTGGACAACTTCAACTATTAGTTTTTGGTTCAATGATGTAACCTCTTGAAGTTATGTTTCTAAAATTAAAAGCTTACCCTTTGTCTTAATCTATGCAAACTGGATTAATGTAATATCTTCTGGAATGTCAAATACATCTAAAATGGATGGCTCTATGCCCACCAATTTATCTAGCACTTCCTCATGCTAAGCTACATTCATACTTCTTGAACTAGTTCCTACGAACATCTAGATGTCTACCATTATCACAAAGTCTAGTACCGGTGCTGTAGGAACTACTAGTACTTCAATTTAGATAGCCATCGCCTTTGCAACTATCTCCCATCTTTTGTATGACATAATTACCATTGTTGCTTCTTCTTCCTCCTCCATCATCATAGAGAAAATTGTAGCACTACCCAAATCTCTAGCATCTTCTTGATGATTATTCTAGATGACATATATCTCACCAAGATACTACTCTCCATTTGTAGAAGTGGTGGCCCACATTGGTGATGCTTGCAATTGCTCATGAACCTCTTGAGGAGTAAACTCTAAGAAAGGCCTAAATTTGGGTTCCTATAGATTGGAACCTTAAATTTCATTGGTCCTGATCTTTTCTAGGTATGGAACCATTAAGGTGACTTCTTGGCTTAGCCTAGGTCTAGGTACTTCATCTTGCTTATATTACTGAGTCTCTACAATTTGAATTTGCCTAATTGATTCTAACTTGAGCTCTTCTCTGAGAGTCCTGGTTGTATGTGTGGCCTCTAGTTTATGTTATGGTTATTCATGTCCTCATGTATATCCTACTCTTGGTTATTTTTCCTATCTTTAGAATAGAACACCTATTGTGGACCTCTTTTAGGTGTCATTTGCAATCACATGAATAATTGATCATTAGTCTTAGTCATTATCTTTAGGCATTGTTACCATTAATCAACCTTAGAGTTTGGCTTATTTTGAAAGAATTTGTATTAATGCTCCTGAGTGATTGCAATCTATTATCCAAGAGGTCCTAAGGTAGCTAATCATTTTTAAATAATCATTATTTTTATCATTACTTAGCATTTACTACCTTAATTATTCAAAAATTAGAGTTTCTAAACTATTTGAAATCATTTATTTCCTACCCTTATAATGTAGAGATCAACTCTGGGAGCTCATAATTTGTTGAATGACTTAAATAAGGTATCTAGTTCATAAGATATGGTTGTTGGAAGGTTTGGGTTCTCAAAAATGCAAAAACTCCCTTAGAAGAATGAGCAAAATGACAAAAAATTGGCTAACTTCCACAAGCATATATAGTTTTATTAGTGATAAATCCAATTTTGATGCATTACAATATCATATCAATGATGTCGTTAGTACAATATTGTAGCACATGCTATGTCATCATTGATATGATATCTTAGGATATGTGTAACCCTATAAATATGACACTTGGACGCATGATCCACTAACTTTTCATTCACATAGTAACTAGAGTCTTGTAGTTTGATTTCTTAGCTTGGACTTAGCGACAATGAATACTCGCAGTGTGGTCTATCATAGTGAACAAAATCTTTGTTTCAACTATTTGTACTTGGGCATAAGTTGTGAACAGAAATAAAGATTGAGGCATTTTCCACCATTGCAGCATTCTCTTAGTTTACTATTTTCACTTAACATAATTTTTACTACTTACTTAGCTTAATATTTACTACTTTACTAGATTAACACCTTACTTTCCAAAGTACCTTATTTTTACTTGTTAATAGTACATAGAATGGATACAATTGATTTTAAGCATTAAGTGTGATTGTATGGTAATCCCAATAGTATTATCGCTTGGTTCACCTAGTAGCATGATACTTGGTAACCCCAATGATTATTACATAAGCTCAAGATGTGTCTAAAAAATTAGGAATGGTTATCCATCATAATAGGCTAGAATAGATTTATGTTTCCTAGATAAACTAGACTCAGATATTCTATAATGTTTACACTTAGGAGCATAACCGGCCCAACAACATCACTTATCTTGTGCCTCACTAGAAGCTAAACCATAGACTTAGACTTTACTAGTTTGAGTGGGAAGATAGCAATCGTGAGCTTAACTCAATTACTAGCATGGTTGAAGACTCGTAACTTGTATGGTTGGGTATTGGATTACTCCACCACTCATATTGGCACTGTTGCTAGGGATAGTCAATGTGTGTTGAGTTGTTGATTTCACAAAGTTCATTGTATTTAGAATTAAAAAGCTAAATCACATAACCCTTCAACAAATTTGATAACACACACTTGAGAAAGTGTTACAATTTCAACATGGCTTCACTTAAAGATAAATCATCACTTGCTAAAGAATTGAAATAGGGCAATGATAGAACCAGTGACAAAGAAGATTGGGGTATGCCCATGCAAACAAGAATATCATGTGCTCACTTTGAAATAGATTAATTGTTTATTTATGCATGTAATATTTTATGTAATTTCCTTCAAGTCTTTAAGTAATTAAGTTAGATTAAATAATGATTAATTTAGCACATAAGTATGACAACTTCGAGCATATGCTTGGTGATTGGTAATCCTAGTAACGCTTAATGTTTGATAATTGAGTAGCGTTAAACGTGTTCAGGATGTGTATGGCAAGTGGGAACGTATGCTTATGTTAGGATTAGCGAAGTGTAGATTGATTCAATTAGCAATTTAATTATTTTATTTTATACATCATTCTTTACCGTTAGGAGACTTAAAGTATAAAATGTAAAAATGATAAAAATCATATGCCTCAGTTGCACTTAAACCATACCTTTGCATTTCACAAGTGTAATTTGGAAAACAACGATTGCAATAGTTAGTTTCACTTCCTAAAGACCAACATACTTAGAAGGCTACAAGTCCATGAAATTCGACTGGATTGTGTGCATGAATGCTTAGTGATTCATATGGTTGGGTGTAGGGTCTAGTTGCCACTCATCATAGACATTTATAACTTCAAGTATTGTACTTAAAGTGTTTTCTACTTCAAATTGAAATACATATACAAATAAACTTTTATTATACAACAAATAATTAGTATAACTTCTTTTATACTATATATCTAGAAAACAAAATATTTATTTACATTAATAGATAAATGTTCAAGTTTACCTTGATTTCACTTTGTATTTTTATCTTTTAATATATTTTTTTTTTCATTTTCTTTTCTTTGATTTGATTTTTTTTCTTATAAATTTTATTTATTACTTTCTTTCTTCTAATAACATGTTGTCAACTATTTTATATGTATTTGAATATAATAGTTTTAAAAATATAGTCACGTCACATGGATAATTGCTTTTATTACAGTTCTTTTATCTCTATCTATAGCCATTAATAAAATTAACAAAATTAATAAGGTTAAAGCTTGTACAAAAATCTATACTTGAATAAATTAAAATAAATATCAATAATTTACTTATCACAAGCATATCTATGTCCACCTTAACATATTCTAGTAATGCATATGTACATTAGTTAATATAATATCAAATACGTTTTTTAAAATACATTCAATGTTTCATTTCCACTTTAACATGTTGTTATTATCAACTACAAAAACAAGCAAACACATATGCTCTAAAATAAATAAATAATAAATAAAATAAAATAATTTTTATTAAAACTAATATTTTATTATGTCTATATAAACCTAAAGGATTTATTGAACAAATTATGCAAAATACATTAGTAGCAAAATCAAAATCATGTACAAAAATTTGTAATGATAAACAAATTAAACAACTATAAAACCAAGCAAACAAGCATATCAATTACCTATAGTTGTATTGACATCTTAATATTAATTTCTCCAAAGCATGAAGAGAATATATCATCATCAACTAGAAAGGCATGCATTGCATTAGAAAAAGCTATCTACTTATTGTGTAACAATTTTTTTATTATTGTAATGATGTCATTTAAATTTGTTATTACAAGCTTTCAAAGCATAATATGTAACATAACATTATCAACTTTATATAATGAAAAAACCTCAAAACAATAAAGCATATGTAAGCTAAAGTTACAATGTTGATCACTTTTCATATTTGACTCAATAATTTCACATAAGGTATGAGACTACATAAGGAAATCTAATGCTATACATGAAATTCTAATACTACATTATCACTAACATCAAAATAATAATAATTTAGTACTTTCTTACTTAGAAGCCATTTGAAGAAAAATGAGAATGGAAAAAGAGTTTGGATAAACAAGGATTTTACTCGAAAAGAATGCAAAAAATACTCAACAATGAAAAAAGATTAAGAAGGCTCGTGAAAAGGGTTTTATAGAATAGCTGAATGTTAGCAACATGGCAATAAGTATAGATAAGTAGTATTTCAATTTTTTTTTAAAAAAAATGTATACTCCCTTTAAGGTGTGAATTTATTAATATAAATGGTAGAATTACAAATAAATTTATTTAATTAAATAACATTCACTTCTTTGATAACTTTGATGTTTTTGGTTTAGTGGAAACTTGGGAAGACATTAAATCTATAAATTTTGTGGTTTTTGATTTCACTAAATTTATTGTAAGAAACACAAAATCAGAAGAAGAATATGACTTTCTAGTGACATTTCAATGTTAGTGAGGAAATATCTTGAAAATTGTATGCTTTATAAAAAAGTAATGATAACAAATAATACATTTGGCTAAAAATCTTAAGCCAATATAGTTGTGCTTTTCTTGTCATATGCTATTTTGGCCCTAGAGATGCTACCATATATGATACTATAGAGCATGTAAAAGGTTAGTTAGAGAATAAGATCTCTCTGACCTAGTTGTATTAGAAATTCCAGCTTTGTCTTACTCAATTTTAGCTACCAAAAATTGATGATGAGTGATAGAGAAGTTATGGTTTACAATTCCACGAGTAATGATATTTTACCATAGGTCATGGTTAAGTTGTATTGTTATACCACAAGCCCACCATGGGTCATGGTCTATCAGACATAGAAAAAAGTAAACTTTGAGTAAACCATAAGCTAGTCACAAGTTGTAATCAGGTTGTGGTAAACATCTTGGTCTCCATGGTACCTCTTATACTTCAAATTTAGATTCACAAGCAACAAGTTGTAGGATTATAGAAATCTTTGACCACAAGTTATGGTCTTTGACCATGACCATGACTTTTGGTTGCTCATCATAGGTTATGGTGAAGTTATGATTACTTGGAAATATCTCTATATTTACCATGAGTCATGTTGAAGTCGTGGTTGTGTAGAAAATAGAGAACAACATTGAAACATAAATTTAGAAGCAATCTGAGCAACTGTGATGCTCTAAACCTAATAATAAAGGCTAGAAACATGCTACACATCCTCTAAACATGGTGAGACAAGCTTGAATCAAAAGATAAGCATCAAATGAGCCTTAAATTCAACATTTATATACAAAATGCACAAAACCCTCATAAACATGCATGAACTCTTGAATCTTCACGTAATTCACTTCAAATACTTTTAAGAACATTAGAAAAACATGAGAAAATACTTTCACAAGTTAGAGAAGCTTGGAACAAACTCATGAAAAGAGATTTATGAGCTTTTACATGAAATTAACACAGAAGGGACTAAAACACTTCAACATGAATATGAAATAAGGGTGAAATCAACTTAAATATGTAAATAGAGAGTAAATTCCATAAAATAGAATATAACATTACTTCTAAATTCTTTAATTCTTCATTACTAACATGAGAAAACATGTAATTAACTTCATAAGTTGGAGAACATGAAATTGAAACATTCATGTAAGAAACAAGTGAGAATTCTTGAAAATGTAAGAGATTATTAGAGAATTGCTTGCAAGAACGTGGGAGAAGAACCCATGAAAGGGAATTTATTTCTCAAATTAAATAAGCAATGCTACAAGAATGTAATAAAAGAAAAAGAAAAAAGCTAAAAGAGCTTTTCCAAGCATATAAATCTTATACAAGAACACCCAAGAATTAAATGAAGGGAGAGATTTTGTTCACTTTAACTCAAAATGCAAGGCAAGTTACAATGGGAGGGATTCATCTCTATTTATACTTTTTTGTGGAGGATTTTGTCTCTTGGAGCATGAGCTACACATGAAGGCTCTTGGCCTTTTCTTACTCATTTTAGCAATTTTCTCAATCCCTAATCTTTTAAGATCCTTCTCTTCAAATAAAGATACTTATAACTCTTAATACATTAAAGTAGACATACCAACATTAAAATAAAAACTACCGCTACTTCCTACTTTACTTAAAATTAAAGAAAATAAAGATGGAGTTAGGAGATACACATTCATACTTTTTCTAATAGAGTTATCTTGTGATTATTCTTTCTAGTTCTTAGGCAAAGATATTATATAATTTTTAGCAAAAGGCTAAATATTTATTTGTGGAAATTTTAATGAAAGGATAGGTTCATGAAAAATAGAAATTAGTGAGTGGTAACATAATGTTGGCAATTTGGATATTGTTGAAGATCATAGATGGACATGACATTCTACAATTAGCATTATTAATAAGATGGATCAATAACTTTTAGAATAGACATAAATTTTTATCATTTCATCTACAATGGCCTTGCTAGATTTCTTCAATCTTCATCATTTTAAATTGATTTGCTTTTATTTTCTTATGAAGATGTTGAATTTCTTAAAGACTTAAAAGTTAGAAAATATGTAGTGGAGTCTTGCCATCATCATGTAGAATTTTTGCTACAAATTAAAATTTTTTAATATACAACATAAGGATTGTTTTAGAATTGTACAAAACTAAAACTATAATTAAAATTGACCTTTGTTTAGAATTAGTTGTAGCAACTCAAGGATTATGTGCAGAAGTTATTATTGAAATTACAACTAACAATTCAAAGAAAAAATTTTAATTGTAGAGCAAAATTAGAGTTAAGCAAGATTGTCTACTTTCTCCAACTCTCTTAAGTATCTTTATTGATTTATCATTACTCAATGTGAATGTGATTTATCATTACATATACTCATAGCTTGCATATCCCAAGGGAAGACAAATTATCTAAAGCACTTCTTAAGGTTTTCATGAAACTATAAATGGTATTTTTAGGGAATGTAATGGTTCAGAAAATAGGAATATCTCTTAGGAGGAAGTGTAGCTAAATCTTAATCATATTCACCAACTAGTTAAGCATAAGGTTTTAACATAGTTGTGGTGTAATGTAGAAGGCAAGAAATAATAGACTAGATATAGAAGCTCACTATCTCTTAGTTGCTATTTTAATCAAGTATCAAAGTATCATCAACAAGCATAGCTTAAGTTTACATCATATTAGAATTAAAAGTGGAAGATAGATTCAACTCTCGTAAAAAGAGTTCAACTGTAGGTTGTGCAAGTCATGAGCCATTAAAGATGAGTTGCATGTGTTTCTTTATTGCATTGTGACTATCCATTTGAGACATCATTAAAATGTTGTAGCAAAAAACTTGTATGATTTGTTTCTATTTCCCACATTGTTGTTTGGCCAATTTGTAGAGTCTATGTATATTTTTCTAAAAACTATCATATCTATCACGTCTTCATTTCCAAATGGTATCATTCCATAACAAAGATGGTATTACTTCATAACAAATGATGTAATAACACTTGAAAAGGCAAGTTGTAATTAGACCTAAAAAGATGTAATAACAAACATGTCTCTTATGGTGACCCCTTGGTCATTTGACCTAAGGTATTTATACATGGAAATTAGAGGTTGTGCTAGTATAGAGTTGTGGCAAGTATTGGGTGCTAAGTGAAGCAAGACATGAAAATGATTGGTCATCCTTTCTAGTCAAGTATAGGCCTAATTGTGGTGATAATGTTGAATTGGCTTTAAGGGATAGATAATAAAGAAAAACAACCCGAATAAACAATCATATTCAACAACAATAAAATAAATTTTTCATTTCCTTCTACATTTCTCCAATTCCATTCTTTATATATAATACTAATGTTACATATAATGACATCTATAACAAGATATCACAGTATCTGTCCTCAAGATCTATCGGGCATAATACAACTTCAATTTCAATTTAAATGAAGCTTAGTTTCAGCAAATTCACGACTTTTTGGTAGGTTGGTTTGAAGCAACATGGATAGTTTAGCATCATATGCCAAGGACTTGGAAAATTATTAATAATAATACACCTTCATCGGAAATCTCTCGTCCTTATCGCCTTGCTTGACAAAGGCACTTGTCAGACTTGGTTGTTGGTCGTTTTACATCGCAGTGATTGTATTTTTCTACTCCCAAATCCTGGAATCTACAAGATGCCTTGATCCTTCATTATTTGTTTATACAGTATTATGCCCTAAATTATCAAAGCATCAATGCATCCGGGTT
>MNCI01002801.1:7781-46235 GCA_015680685.1 Gnetum montanum
TTATATCAAAAGAACCATACCTTAGTATCAACATTATAACTCAAAGGTAAAAACCAAACATTAGCAATCAATAGAATATAGTTCATACCACCACCAGGAGCACTTATTAGGTGACGAACCTAACAACACAAACAACCACATAAAGAAATGAAAAATTATAAACGATGTTGCAAAAAAAAACAAGAAAAGTTAAATAAATTTATAAAATAAAAACTTAAAAAGGAACTGAGGACCTCAATTGATCAGCAAAGGTGTCCATCTCCCCCATGACTGAGTTGGAAGGGGGAGATCTGAAATAATGAGCAAGGTCATCCCTTCTGAGAGGTATTATGTGCATCGATCGTTCTAAGTTCATGAAAAGGTTTGGTCTGTTGCACATTGACTAGTAATCTCTTATCAAGGCTCTCAGGTTTGTATATGGTCATGGCCCCTAAAGGAAAGGTTGTATGAATAATGTAAGGTCCTTCCCATAGTGTTTGAAATTTTGTGCGTTGTGGCACATGTGTGGGTTTCCAGTAGAGAACCTTATCTCCTGGTTGATACTTAACCTTTCAAATCTTCAAGTCATGGCATTGCTTGTTATATGCTTTGTGCAACTCATTGGATGATAGGGTAGCTAATCAATTTTTGTCTAGCATGTTTAAAGTTTTCAACCTTTGTTTTTGTGCTAGATCAAGATCAAGGTGGAGGTCATAACCCATGGATAGTGTACGGAGCTCAGTTTGAATTGGAAGCATTGGAAGCTTTCTGTACACTAACTCATAGGGAGAGTAGCCTACAGGGAGTTTCCAAGTGGAGTGGTATGCCCAAAGAGCATCATTTAGTTTAGTGCTCTAGTCTTGCCTATACTTGTTGATTATCCTAGTTATTATTTTAGTGATATCCCTATTGGTGACCTCAGCTTGTTCGTTAGCTTGGGGGTGATAAGGTGTAGTCAATTTATGTTCAAACCCTAAGTGTTGCATCAACTTCCAAAAAGTTGCACCTGTGAAGTATGTTCCATTATCCAAAATAAGTGCACGTGGCATGCCAAACCTATTTACGATTTGTTGTTGCACAAATTGTGCAGCTGTAGATAATGTGCAATCTGTAACAGCAGCTGCTTCGGCCCATTTCATTAAATAGTCTACGGTAACTATGATGTAAGCTTTTCCATTGGACATTGGTGTAATGGGCCCCATAAAGTCTATTCCCCAAATGTCGAAGGATTCTTAAAGGTTAAATCCATTGTTATAGACCCTCCATTCTAGCAGTCATTCCCCCATTACGTTGGCAGCACTCACAAGATCGGACAAACTGATAGGCATCCTGGAATAATGTTGGCTAGTAATATCCTGCAAGCAAGATCTTAATAGTTGTTTGTCTCCCTGCATAGTGACCCCCACAAGGGCCCTCATGAGCATCTTGGAGAACTCTCAGTTAGTCTTCCTCAGGCACACATCATAAAACCAAGCCATCAAGACATACTTTGTAAAGTTATCCATTCATCTCCATGAAGTACTTGGCTCTGTGAAGAAACTGTTGTTTCTTCCTAAACTTCAGCTCTTGTGGTGTTTGTTGAGTAAGGAGATAGGTGAGAATGCTACTATACTAGTTTGTTTCTATGGGTTGGTTATTCACTACACTGGCAAAGAGGGCCTCATCAAGAAAATGATCAGACATTACATATTCATCCTCTTTGTTGTCCCAACGCAACTGAGATAAATGATCTACAACTACATTCTCAGTGCCCTTTCGATTGATCATCATTAGATCAAACTCCTGTAGGATTACCATCCATCGTATAATATGAGGTCTAATCATTAGTTTGTTCATGAGGAACCAAATTGCACTATGATCTGTGTGGATGAACACTTTGTAACCTAACACATAGTGCCTAAACTTATCCAGTGCAAACACTACAACCATTAATTCTTTCTCGGTAGTTTTGTAGTTAAGTTGTGCACCGACGATACTCCTACTTGCATAGTGAATGTAGTAAGGACGTTTTTGATCATCTAACTATGTAGGTACGGCTCCCAAAGCATAATTGGACATGTCAGTCATTATGTGAAACGGTTTGGACTAGTCAGGAACTTGTAGAATGGGAGTTTCTACAAGCTTTTATTTCAAGGTCTGGAATTCTCGTTTGCATTCCCTGGTCCACTCAAAAGGTACACCCTTCTTTGTTAGTTCTACTAATGGTTTGGCAACTTTGGAGAAGTTCTCAATGAATCTCCTATAATAGCCAATGTGTCCAAGAAATGATTGAATGTCTTTGACAGTTTCTGGTTGACGGGTGATTCCTTGGATGACCCTAACTTTATCTAGGTCTACCTCTATTCCTGAATGTGAAACCTTATGCCCAAGTACCACACCTTCTTGGACCATTAAATGGATTTTCTTCCAGTTGAGCCTTAAGTTGGTTTCTACGCATCTTCTCAGCACTTGCTCTAATCGGTCCAAGGCTTGATCAAAACTTGTTCCATAACTGGAGAAGTCGTCCATAAAGACTTCCACTCTGTTTCCTATCTACTGTTGGAATATGCTTAAAACTAGGTGTTGAAATGTGGCAGGAGCATTACACAAGCCAAACGGCATTTGATTATATGCAAACATTTCCCAAGGACTGGTGAACGGTGTCTTGGCTTAATCTTCTAGTGCTATCTGTATTTGGTTGTATCCACTATAGCCATCCAGAAAACTATAATAGCGATGCCCTGCTATGGTGTCTAAGACTTGGTCAACAAATAGCAACGGAAAGTGATCCTTAAATGTTGTTATGTTCAGCAGCCTAAAATCTATACACACCCTCCATTTGCCTCCCTTTTTAGGCACGATCACTAGAGGGATAACCCATTCACTATCAGAAATGGGATATATAAAACCAGCCTTAAGAAGCTATTCTATTTCTTCTTTTACTATTTGCTTCAATTTTGGGTTCAATCACCTCTGTGGTTGTTTTCAAAGTTTCATGGAGGGGTCAATGTAAATCCTATGCTGGCATATCCTAGGATCTATTCCAGTTAATTTGGGGTATGACCAGGCAAAGGCTTTTGACCACTTGTTTATCACATTCAGCAATCTTTCTTTTTGTTTGGGAACAAGTCTTGCGTTGATGATCATCAGTTTTTCACTTTCGAGGATCATATATTCCATACCAGTGGGCAATGGTTTCAAATCTAGGGGATCTTGTTTAAATCTTTCAGGAATTTCCAACTTCCCCCAGTTGATGTTTTCAAGGTTAAGGCTTGGACATTGGCAACGAACTTGCTCTAGTGTATCTATGCTTTCAATGTAAACACTAGTTATTCCCTCAGTTAGTTCCATGCACGTTAGTGAGTTGCTTTCTTGATCAGCCATCAACCACTAGGTGTCTTCTTGTCATGTGGCTGCTACATACAGGCACGTTTGTATATTAATGTCTTGTGCACACCGATTGCATGCAAGCAATGCTAAACTTTGCATAACCCATGATCTCTGCACGCAATTGCACCCTGTGTCACTGTATGCGATGCATGGAACTTTCTTCTTCTTGATCTTTCCAAAAGTGTTCTTCTTGGATATTTCCAGGGAAAGATCACGAATTCCTAGGTGTGCATCTATAGTACTTAGCCATGCTCTTCTCATTATTATTGGGAAGTCCCCTTTACCGTTGTTCACTTGTATCACTAGGAAATCAGCTAGATACGACCACCTACACACAGTCGTAACGATGTCCTCCACCAGCCCCAAGGGGACAGTGATGGACTGGTCGACCAGCTCTAGGCGAATATTACTCTTTCTTAATGGAGGTAGGTTCCAAGCTTTGTACATCTCTTGTAATATTAGGTTGACTCTGGAACCTAAGTCTAAAAGAGCTTTACATGGTTCATTTCCAGTGACTTGGAGAATTTCTTGGGAAGGTGGCCAACCATAATCTAGTCAATAACGGCATGTGTTAACATAACTGTATATGTTGAGCTTGGTGTTTGATTTGAAGGAAGCTCTGAAGCCTTATTTGATGGAGAGGCATTCAGAGGTTCAACCACTTGTGGATGTGAGGGCTTGGTTGGACTGTTGGTTCTGAAGAAAGGTATTTTCTTCATAAGGTTGTCAAAACCAACTATGGGTTGAGGGTTCATAGCCCTCATGACATTGCATTGTTGTGGTTCAGTAGGGAGTTCCCCTTACATTGCTGGAGCAGGTGGTAATGAAGCTATCAGTGTGAGAGTTGTGGATGGATTTGAAGGATGGTATGTGTGTGGGTTATCTCCCCTAGGAGAAGGAGTTCTAAAATACTCCTGAGCTTGGTAGTGATGTTGTGGTGTAACATGACTAACAAAGTCACGGGGAGAGCTCAGATGCTACACATAGTAGCCATATGGGTCTGGTTGCCGGTAGGG
Organism: Gnetum montanum; assembly: GCA_015680685.1. NCBI lineage: Eukaryota > Viridiplantae > Streptophyta > Gnetopsida > Gnetales > Gnetaceae > Gnetum > Gnetum montanum. Next base: position 12,146 of record MNCI01002801.1, read on the forward strand.
GTATTGTTGCCTTGGTGGTGGCATCTCCCATGACTGTGGGTATTACCACTGTTGATGTTGCTCAACGGGTTGTGGTGGAGTTCCACTTGGATAATATGTTGAAGGTTGGTGGAACTTCCTTGGATTACCTTGGGGATAAGGTAACCATCAGGGTGCTTGCTGTTTATTAAATCGTCGATTGAGCGCATACACCCCAGACTCTTGTAGATGTGAGATTACTGGGCAACATCCCTTAGGATGGTCGTATTGGCATATCTCACATCCACCATCATTTTCTGTGTCTAAATCCATAACCTCTTCGATGATGGCCATTTTATCCTTACCCTTGTTACATGCATTATCTACTTCTCTCTTTTTCTTTTTGTCATGCTCACTACCTCGCTCCCTAGACTCCTCTACAATTTTAAGAACAGTTTCAAACCTACTATCCAGGGAGTCCCACATTTGGTCTACCTTTGCCAATACTTCGATTGTTAACTTTTGGAGCGGAAAAGTTTTCCTATTCATCATCTCTTTGAGTGGTGACTCTTCTTCCTCCTTATAGAATCTCACTTCCCTTTTTCGGAGGGAAGGATCTCGGTTGTACTCTTCCGCACTTTCTCTCTTCCGTAGCTCACCTTCTTCTTTGGCTACTTGCTCTAACAATCTATGGATTTCATGAGACCTAAGCTCCGATAACCTTCCTTGGGCATACGTCCCAAGGGTTCTTCTTGTTTCATGCCTAAGTCCATCTACGAGATGGCGTAGTTAATCCCGCTACGAATAACCATGGCCAGGGCAACGATGTAACAGTGTGTAATAGTAGCCCATGACAGCATCCAAGGGTTCATGATTTCCTTACTTCCATCCTTGGATTTTCTTTCACAGGTTAGACACTCAGGAGTACATTTGGTACTTATCATTAAATAGTTCTAACATTGTACTCCACCTCTAAATGGATTCCGGTTCTAAGGACCAGTACCAGCTTTCAGCTTCTTTCACTAGTGTCCTTGGGAACAACTTCAGTTTTTGCCATTCGTTTTCTATGTTTTGCAAGGCACATGCATCATGGAATTCTTNCCTACTATCCTTTTGGTGCCTTGTGGAAACTCTTATGGCCTTCGTTATATCTAGCATGCTTCTAGTTGCAAGTAGGGGTTCTTCATGATCATCTCATTCATAGTGTCTATGGTGTCTACGTAGTTCCCTACTATCCCTTCTTCCATGCCTTGATTCCTTAGAGTGCTCTCGTCCTCGTTCTCGACTATCTCGTCGATGTTTTTCACTCTGTTTCCCTTTATCCTCATGATTGGTTTCCTTATGATTACGTTCAAACACCAAAGGAGAGGGTGAATGTGACGATGAAGGTGAAGAAGAAGGAGAACCATCGCCATGATGGTGTTTTCTACCTTCTCTTTAGTGGTCCCAGCCATGATAGTGATCACGATCAGAACGTTCGCCCTTATCGTATGGTTGTGTTCCTTCTTTGAACACTTTGTGTTCATGGGTATCAGAACCAGGGTTGTGAATAGTGGAGTGTAGGTTCTAATACATCAGCTCCTGACCATTGTTAGGAGGAGAAACATCATTTGGTGGGGAACCTGTTGAAGCAGGTTCACCACCCTCAATTTCGCTCAAGACATGCGGAGCGTTATGGGACCATTTACCCTTCGAGGATGTATGATATCTCTCCTGTCGCAAGTCCCTTTGACGTTGCACTTCTATGGGATGGTAGTCCCTTGTGTCATGATGGCATGCAACATATTCTGCATACAAAAATGACATGCCTATTCGTGAGAGAGCATGAAGGAACATGTTGGGGACTGATCAGTCTGGAGGCAACACTATGTTACCCTCCAAGTCTCTCCAACGCAATTTTTCATCTTGGTGGAGAATAAAGGTAAAGTCGGGTACATACTCATCGTGATGAGTATATACCACACGAAATTGTTGAGGAACTGGCGGATCTTGATTACGTGTATTATGTCGCTGACTGTCTCTGGTGTTAGTCCTAGGCGGTGAAGTGCTCTTATGTGAAGAAGAAGACATTTTTTCTTGTTTGGTGTGCGGTTTACTGTTGTTTTATCTTTCCTTGATTAACCCTAAGGGTTCGTTCTAGCGTTCCAACGATATGAATGATTTCTTGTGTTCTACATAGTGCACAAACAACTAAGTCCCTGGCAACGGTGCCAATGATGAGTGGCGAGGTACACTACACTCAACCATATGAATACGAGCGTTTCACGCGTGATCCGGTCGAACTCCAAGGACTAAGTGCTTATGTGCCTTAATGGAACACTCAAGGTTAATCAATCGTTGTCTTCCCAAACTTACTTGTATTGTCACGGTTGTATGGTTAAGTAATCTTGAGGTATCTGATTTTTATAGCTTTTATCTTTTTAATGTCTTATGCTAATAGGGAAAGGTAAAGAGAACTAAGCAACTAACTTACATTAACTATTACCAAAATTTCATTATCTATTACCAANGACTAACTTACATTAACTATTACCAAAATTTCATTATCTATTACCAAAATGCTTCCTTCATAACATACCATAATGTTTACATTTTTTATCTTTGATTTTGTTCAATTTGAGACCTAGATTTTCTCCCTATAAATAATTCCAACTTCCCTATAAAGACAAATAACATTAATTCCATCTTCTTGACTTGACTTGTTGAGTGTGAATGGCATAAGTCAATAAAAGCTATCCCATATTTAAAAAAGTAGTCCACAATTGGGGTGGAAAACATTTGGAATTTCCTTGTCTTGGGGGTAGAAAATTAAGCACATCCCCAACGCACGACAAAAATGGGTAGGTACATGTCACGGTACCTTTGAATTCACAGCACACATGCATATGTGGACTCTTTTCATCCATAGAAAGAAGTGAGCAAGGTAGTAGGACCCAACAGAAAGATCGGTCGGCAGAAGCATCCAACAGTGCAAGGTCACAGAACATGGGTAGGGTCCAGATTTTTAACGTATGTTTTAATTTATGGGTGGGCTTCACCAATACCAGGATTGGTGAGTCCAGCAATGTCCATGCTGTCACTGTCAATACAGGTGTCCGTTCAAGAAAAACTACATTTTAGGTTATAGGTGACCTTAAGCAATACCGCGATTGGTGGAGGAGAATTGGTGACTTTGAAATGCNAGATATGCTTTTATTGACTCATATCGTTCGCCGGCGGCCAGTCAAATTAAGATAGAATCATAGTTATGGTGTTTATAGTCAAGTTGGAGTTATTGTTACGGTCTAGATTTTGCAGTGGGCATTTCAAAGTCACCAATTCTCCTCCACCAATCGCGGTATTGCTTAAGGTCACCTATAACCTAAAATGTAGTTTTTCTTGAACGGNGTACATTGTGTGATAATTCAATTTGCTGGACGTTAAATCTTTAATATTCTTTTCAAAGATATCTTATCTTAATAATGTCATCTTTCATAAAGGTTTTTTTACTAATAACCACGACATTGGTTAAAAAAAATTGGTACCATTGAAGAATTAGGAATAAGAACATGACATAATCAATAAAATTTTCTATTTTTAGGTTGTCTTTATATTGAAGAAGTAAAATTCATTGATCAATCCAAATTTTAGTTTTTCTTATTTTGTATCCTCTTTTAAAAATTTAATTTTCTTAATAATTTTTTAAAATAAAATTTTCATTTATCCAAAATTTCTTTATCTATTACCAAAATACTTTCTTCATAGCATGCCATGGTGTTTACCTTTCAATGTTTGATTTTCTTCAACTTACATAGATTTTCAATGACTATTTATGTAAATAAAAACAATAAGAATACTTCCAAGTTGACTTGACTCAAGATGCCTTAAAGATTACAAGCCAATAAAAGTTGACCATACTTAAAAAAAAACAGTCAATAATCATGATACCCATGACATTTATGGTTGGAGCCTTGCAATTATTGTGATACCTTCTTGCAATTATTGTGATACCTTCTTGCAATTATTGTGATATCTTCTTGACGTTTATGGTTGGAGCCTTGCAATTATTGTAATATCTTCTTTGTTCCAGGTTCCACTGGACTTACCAGTTACGTTAACATTAGAGATGAAGTGCAGATAAGATGATAAGGTTGGAGTCGTATTCTCATCATCATCAACTCGGTACTCCAAAGTCAAGTCAAGTGACTCAACAGTATGAGGTTCCCAAATTTTCGTTCGTTCGCGTGACCCATTACCATTATTTTTGAATTCTAATATCAAGTGGAAATTTCATAACCTAAAGAGTATATGTATCATACGCAAAAGCAAAGCTGGCCTTTGCTGCAAAAGCTTAGAATTCTGCTCCTCATTTCTCAGCCAACAACAATAATATGGCACCCAACATTTTGTCACGCCCTTTTGTTGGATTTACATTGTTTGCATGTTTGCTGCTACTTGGCGTTGCTGTTTCTTTTGCAAATGCAAATGATGATGATGCTGCTGTTAATGATGTCAAATCTTTAAACGCCTTCAAAAAATGCATCACCAGTGATCCTCACTCTGTGTTACAAGATTGGCGATCTGACTCTGTTAATGCTTGCAACTTCACTGGAATTCAATGCTCTTCTGCAGGCAGAGTCATTTCAGTGAAGCTTTACTGCAATGGTTTGGAGGGATCAATATCTTCGGCCATAGCAAATTTATCTATGTTGAAGGTGTTCAATGTTTTCAACAATTCTCTGTCCGGCTTCATTCCCTCTGAGCTTGGTAAGCTTTCGCAACTTGAGCAACTTTCACTAGCTAACAACATGCTTAAGGGTTCAATTCCTCCCCAGCTGGGCAATCTTTCTTCACTGCAGTTTCTTGCTCTTTGCGTGAATTCCCTTGACAGCACCATTCCTGGTTCTCTGGGAAGGCTAAGTCGGCTCAACATTCTGTACCTCTGCAACAACTCGTTCACAGGTCCCATTCCTTCACAATTGGGCAACCTCTCTTTTCTTGAGGAGCTTGCTTTGTCAGACAATTATCTGAATGGCACCATTCCTGCTTCTCTGGGAAAGCTCACGCAGCTCAAGGTAATGTACCTTTACAACAACTCTCTCAGCGGTTCAATTCCAGAGTCTTTTGATCAACTCAAAATGATAACCGAGCTTGAGCTCTATGAGAACCATCTGAATGGCACCATTCCTGCTTTTGTTGGAAACCTCACCCAGCTCAAGCTACTGTACCTTTACCGTAACTCTCTCGTCGGTCTAATTCCCAAGTCCCTTGCTCAACTCAAACACATGACCGAACTTGACTTTTCGTATAACCATCTCAGGGGCCTTGTTCCGCATCAGTTGGGCAACCTTTCTTCCCTTGAGTACCTTGATTTGGACACCAATTCCCTCCAAGGCACTCTTCCCAGCTCCCTAATGAACTGCACTTCTCTCACGAAGTTATATTTATCTTGGAATGAGTTTGAAGGAATGCTGCCAGCATCAATAGGAAGATTGAACAAATTGCAAGTGCTCGATCTCGCAAAGAACTTCTTCAGGGGAAACATTCCAAAGTCCATGGCCAACCTTACTTCTTTAACAGAGATGAATCTGAATTTTAACAGTATGCAAGGTACTCTCCCTGCCTATATCTCTACCTTCCCCAAATTAAAATATCTGTCTTTTGCAGTTAATCAATTCTATGGAGCAATACCCGACTCATGGATGAACATATCGTCTCTTATAAAATTAGAGATTAAAGACAACTCTTTGCAAGGAACCCTTCCTAACTGGCTTGGCAATCTTTCTCAGCTGCAATGGCTTCACTTGGGTCACAACAACTTTACAAGTGAGGGAACCAACTATGATCAATCCATTCCCATTTTAAAAGCCCTCTTCAGTTCTAGGCGGTTGAAGTACTTAAATATGGGATACGTAAATTTACAAGGAATCTTACCTTCCAACATTGGTTCTCACTGGCCAAATCTTGAACAACTATTTTTATATGGCAATACCATCTATGGCAGAGTTCCCTGCAGCATTGGAAACCTGTCATCACTTTATCAGCTTGAGTTACAGAGAAATGTTTTAGATGGCAACATCCCGTCACAGATGGGCAAGATGAGTTCTATTCAATATATTGACCTCAGTCACAACAAACTGCAAGGCAACATTCCAAGTGAACTGGCTCTTGCAAACACCACTCTTACTTACCTTTATCTCCAGCACAATAATTTATCGGGCCCCATTTCTCCCACAATAGGTGAGTTGGCAAATCTGCGTAATCTGAGCCTGAGTATGAACTCATTTGCTGGGAAAATTCCTCCTGAGATGGGTAAATGTTGGCTACTGGAAGATCTGGATCTTTCAGCAAACAACTTGTCCGGAGAAATCCCACCAGAGGTTGCTGGTCTAAAATATATTATATTTGGATTCAACTTGTCCAGAAATGCTTTAACAGGGAGAGTGCCTGACGATATAGGAGGTATGCTGATGGCCCAGTATTTTGATCTCTCAAACAACCATCTCAGAGGGAACATTGGCATTCACATTGTAGAATGGTTAAACGCGGTGGAGGTCAATCTCTCTTTCAACAACTTCACCGGAAATCTGTCAGAAAAAATTGGTTACAAGTTAACACAGCTTCAAAACATGGATCTCTCCTGTAATTCTTTCACAGGAGTAGTGCCCGAGTCATTGTCCAACCTTTCTTATCTACAGTTTTTGAATTTCTCCTACAATAATTTTGAAGGACGCATACCCTGTAGACAGGGCATATTTAAGAATCTCAGTGAACGGTCTTTCACCGGAAATTATTTGCTATGCGGCGGATGCTTTGGTCTCATGGAATGCAAGATAGGAAAACACCATACTTCTCACAAGTTGAGCATTCTCAAAGTAGTGCTGATAATCATCACCTCCTTGTGCGGGGTTCTTCTTCTCGGTCTTTCCATCGGGATCTTATTGAGAAAGTGGAACAGTTTTAAATCAACTTCATTTTTAGTCCTCAACCTCCACAATCAATTCATGAAATTATCAATGGAAGATTTACAAAGAGCCACCCAATGTTTTAGTGCAGCTAACTTAATTGGCCAAGGAAGGTATGGGAAGGTTTATTATGGAACATTAAGCCAAGGGCAACGAGTAGCTGTTAAGGTATTCTTACCCTTAAATGAAAATAGATCTGAAACCAGTTTTAGGAAGGAATGTCAGGTATTGGGAAAGTTGTGCTATAGGAACCTTATCAGGATTTTAACTGTGATTCATTCTGGTGATTTCAAAGCCATAGTCATGCCATATATGAGCAATGGTTCTCTTCATTCACTTCTCTATGATCAACATGAAGGACAATTTAGATCATTATGTTTGCAAATGAGGTTACGCATATTGAAACAGTTAGCTGGGGCACTCAATTATCTTCACCATGATTGCAGCCCGACAGTAATTCACTGTGATGTTAAACCACATAATGTATTGCTGGATGAAGACATGACAGTGAAGCTTTCTGATTTTGGCATAGCCCATTTTGTGGCACAGCAGTCAGCATGTGCACCATCTTCATCATCAGATGCAATCAAAGGCACTCTAGGATATGTTGCTCCTGGTATATATTTATATATTCAACTAACGTTTTAGCCGTGTTTTGGTAATTTTAATATTTGAGGGCAATTTATCATTTACCTTTAACTGTATATCTCTACTAATATATTGCTGCTGCTTGTTATTGTGGTAGAGTATGGAATTGGCGGAGAGCTATCGATTAAAGGAGATGTTTATAGCTTTGGAGTGGTAATGTTAGAAGTCATGACCAGAACAGAACCCACACATGATATGTTTGGTCCTCATCTCACTTTGCCAGATTGGGTGTCTACGGTGTTTCAGACAAGCATAGAAGAGGAAAAAGTACAAAAAATTAAAGGTATTTTAACAAAAGCAAATGACAGCAGTGAAGGGATCCAAATTCAGAAAGAAAAAGATTTAGAGGCAGTTGAAGGTATACTGAGGATAGCCCTGATTTGCACAAGCAAAAATGTTGTATTGAGGCCATCCATGAAAGAGGTGGAGTCAGTTTTGTCCATGATATACGATTCATACACATCTTTGTCATTCACAATTGATGTTGAAAATCGGCCTGGACTTCCCTTCAATAATTCGGATGAAGTGGTAAAGAAAGTTGAAACACAGCGACCACTAAACAACTATGGGAAAGCAGAAATACAAGAGGTATCATCCAGCTCAACCTTTTAATGATTTTGCTTTTGCTTTGCTTGCATCTTTGCCCACAAAAGTTTCAGCTTCCCAATAGTAAACAGTATAGAACGTATCAGTTGTTAAAAGTTTTACTTTCTTCTCATGAACTTCTTTTTATGTAGAACCTAATTTTCCCCCAGCAGAATGCTAGTATTTCTGGTTACTGAGATTTGTTAATAACTTTTACTATAGAAATTTTTCACTCTATACAATAAAGTAAATAGCAGATCTGGCAAGTTGGCAAAGGAAGAAAATTTTTTTCAAAGGGAAAGGAAAACTTACATACTGTTACCTGAATGGTGACCTCTGTTAACATTGAAAATGCTGTTGGCCTCGTTTTTCCAGAATGTTATGTTATTGAACGGATTCAGTAAAATAGCTAATCGATCAATAGAAAAGCAAAATTGGTAGCATAGTATAAAGAAATTGGTACTGCTTTTAACAAATTTGAGACTTCATTTCACCAATTTGTTGCGGGAAATGACAAAAACTATCGGTCAAATTTGGTAGCATTTACATATATATATATATATATGATCTTTTCGTATTTCAATTTAAATACGACTGAATGCATTAGTTGTAGCCGGGTTAACTTTATCTCATGCCTTTACTATTTTATTTTATTAATGCCTTTAAGAGACATGATATGTTTGAATTTCTGATTCAATTCATGTTCACTGTTCTTTAAAGCCTAACTTGAAATTTGAAATTTTTGATTAATATTCACTTGAGCAGAGAAAAATTCTTGCCATGAATTTTAAAGAAAAATAATGCACATTTCTGGCTAGGAAGTAATTGATGAAATAAGACTAAATAAAAAAAGAATTTACTCAAAACATAGCATGGGAACACAAAATGATTTTACAAAGTTGAATTTTAAGAAACAGTGATAAAATGTGACAATAGTATTACGAAGAGATAATATCATAGTGTTGTAAAGGTGGTTATTTTATTAGCATAATATCATCTTGGTGTGAGCCTTTTGTCATCTAAAGCATCACTTTTGTGCATGGATCAGTGATATGGAGTGAGATAAAGGTGTGAAAGACTCCCCAAAGAACATGCAAAAAAAAATGTATCACAATGCTCACATTGCACCTTCTTCGAGACCTTTTTTTGTATTTTGTGCAATTTCTATCTTTTAAATATATAAGTTTTGTTATTTGATGATGCTTTCAATTGAAGCAAATAATGAAACCAAGCAAAATTTAATGGCTCATGGTACATTGTAATAAATTTAATAGCAAAATTTAGGGACTTTTTAATTTTTTAAAAAATATAATATTACTACATTTCACTCTTAAAAAACACATTTTTGTGAGAGAGGTCTCAGGGTAGTGGTTCCCGTGGTTCCTCCCAATAGTTTAGGGGCCATGGAACACTTTGATGTGCCCTTGAGTAGCATTGGAGTGTTAGAAAACCCATCCTGGCTTGGTGGTACCAAGCCAGTAGTAGGACACCCTTCTGTTGCTTCCCCTTCTTAGTCCTCTTCATACTTACCCTCGCTTGGAGAACTATATGGCCTTGATTCTACGATGGTCGCAGATATGTAAGCAACTCACTTACTCCTTGCTAAGATTATAAAATAAAACTACAAGAGTTCAACTACACTATTAACCAAATGGTGCCAAATATGTGGTGGGTGCTCGCATATTTATAGGCAAATGCACACATTGCATTGATGGGGATGTGTTAACACGTTTAGTTATGTGGATGGCACTAAATCAACACATCTAGAATGTGTTGCTGATTAATGCATCAACATGTCCTCATTGACATATACATGTTGATGCATTGTTAACAAGGATGTGTCAATGAAGTTGCAAGACATATAGGTCTCATCAATGTGCCTAGCCAAGAATATTTTTTGTAAGAAAAGATTGCTTAGGTCTCTTGAAAAAGATACCATTCTAAACATTACGCTAAAATAAAAATCTCAACTTATGTAACATTAGAGTCAAATCTTTTTTATCAAGGAAGATTGAAATGTAATAGTCATATTAACCCATGTAGTTAAAGTAAAAATAAATACTCTTAGGCAAAAAGTAAAATGAAAATTTCATCCAACCTATATAGTTGTAATAAAGAGTTCTCATTAGTAGAATTGCAAGTAAACTCTAGATTGAACCATTCATACTATGTACAACATTAATAATTATGACAACTTGTTGGAGAGAGAAAAGCCACATCCATTTATGAATGATGAATAGAAAAGAATTACGTAACATCTTTTGTGAATTACCAAGAATTAATCTTATTAAAAATGCATAGTGCATAGTAATTAAAATCCTATGGTCAAGACACTTACTTTCAATTGGAAGGTTGTGGGTTCAATTCCTGCCTTGGTTATAGGTGTGATAGAAGTGCAGTAGTCTTGTGGTAGGAGACTCTTGTTTGGTGGGTCACATCTAAATTGTTGTGGTGAGGGAATTGTGCTACTAGCCACTATATTCATTTGTTTAAAAAATAAAATTCTAGATACTTTTTTACATTGCTTTTAAGATGAATTTAAAATTTTCTTATCATTATTAATGTAACCCTTCAAATTCATATATCTAGTTTTATATCTTCTTCCCATTTTTCATAACTAATTATCATCCAACAAACAAGCTTTTTCACTAGGTCTCAAGCAATAACCAATGCTAACCCTTTCACATTTTGCCTTTCAAAAAAAATGATAATGCATCCATTAAGCTTCTCATTTTTGTACCTGCCTTGACTAATTTATAAGTGCACATCATGGTATCCCATTACAATCATAGTGTATTGCATATATTATTATTATTATTATTCAAAAATTTGATATACTAGTAATTTTAATTGCAACCTTTATTTTTCAAAAATCCTATCCATCACTAATTTTAATTGCAACCCTTATTGGTACTTGTAGTCTTATAGCTATCTGTACTCCAATTTCTTGTTTTCTTGTTGCGATGATACAACATGTTACTTTAAAGCTATATGATCCTACAAAACATTTGTTACTAACTCATTACACACTTTCTATTGCTCATGGACCTGAGTATTAATGAAACGACTCTAGAACATATAGTTGCCTTTCTTTATTATTACTAAGAGCATTATGTCTGAATTACCATAAACTTGATTAGCAACTGTGGTTCATGGGTTCTGATGAACCGTGATATCGCGTCCGCGATATCAGATTGACCATGCGATATTGGATACCCGATATCACAGCCCATCTCCTTGCCTATAAATAAGAGGCAGTGCCCTTGGTTTCAATAGTTAGAAGTTAGTCCCTTAGCCAAACTCTTGCCATTTTTTCCCTCCAAAGTTAGAATTATTTCTACGTGCCCGTAGTAGGAGTCATAGAGTGAACGGATCTTTATTCAAGCATTGTGTACCTGAGCACACTTTGTGTACGGCAATAAAGATGAACTTTATGATAGACCTTGCAGCATACAGAATAGATTAATTAGTGTTAATTATTATTTAATGCTTTCATAGTTAATTAATGATTTCTCTCACACTACAACTCTCTTAGTTAAATACACTTAGTATGACCGCTTCGAGTATGCGTGTAGCGCTTGGCAACCCAATAACGATTAGCGTTTGGTAATCCCAGCAGTGTTGCATTGGTTCAGGATGTGTACGGCAAGTGGGAATGGATACTAGTGTTACAAGTACCTAGAATGTAGTTAATGAATAGTTAAATTAGATTAGTTACTTAGTTATTTCTCTCTCCCCTCCTTATTAGTGTAGGATATAAAACACATAAAATCCATAAAAATCATAGGCCTCAAGCTTTCTTAACCATACAATCGTGACATACAAGTAAGTTGAGGAAGACAACGATTAATCAACTCATTATTGTTTCACACAAGCGCATAGGCACTTAGTCCTTGGAATTCGACCGGATCGTGCATGAAATGCTCGTATTTGTATGGTTGAGCGTAGGGGTACCTCGCCGCTCATCATTGGTGTCGTTGTTGAGGACTTAGTTGTTTGTGCGCTAAGTAGAACTTAGGAAATCATTTACATCGTTGGAATGAATACTTAGGATTGATTAAGAAAAAGATAATAGTACATTGCACACCGAACAAGACAAAATGTCTTCTTCTTCACACAAGAGCACTTCACCGCCTAAGAATAACACAAGAAGCAATCGGCGACAAGTTACAAATGACATTGATCCGCTAGTTCCTCAATAGTTTTGTGTGGTGTATGTTCATCCTGATGAATATGTACCCGAATTCACCTTTATTCTCCACCAAGATGAATAGCTGCATTGGTGCGACTTGGAGGATAACATAGTGTTACCTCCTGATCGTTCAGTCCCAAGTATGCTTCTTCATGCTCTCACACGAATAGGCATGCAACACTTACACACAGAGTACATTGCGCAGGACTATGATTTGAGAGAAGTTATGGACTTATATACAGATAATGATAGTGGATGTGAGATCTGTCAATATGACCATCCTAAGGGATGTTGCCCTATGATCTCACATCTACAAGAGTCTAGGGTTTATGCACTTAATCCACGTTTAAACAAACAGCAAACATCCCGGTAGTTACCTTATCCCCAAGGTAACCCAAGGCAACCCAAGGCAGTTCCACCAACCTTTAACATATTATCTGAGTGGAATCCACCATAACCAATTGAGCAACATCAACAGTGGCAATACCCACAATCACGAAGAATTCCACCACCAAGGCAACAATATCCTTACCGACAACCTGACCCATATGGATATTACGTGCAGCATCCAATTTCTCCACATGACTTTGTTGGTCATGTTGCTCCCCAACACCACTACCAAGCCTGCGAATACTATAGGACTCCTTCTTCTAGGGGCAACATTCCACAAGTATACCATCCTTCCAATTCGACTACGTCTCTCCCACCAATAGCTCCATTACCACCTGCTCCAGCAATGCAAGGTGAACTCTCTGCTCAGCCATAGCAATGCAATGCCACAAGGGCTGTTAATCCACAACCTACTTTTGGTTTTGACAACCATACTAAGAAAAGATCTTTCTTCAGAACCAACAATCTAACTAAGCCCTTGTAATCCCAAGCGACTGAGTCTTTGGACGCCTCCATATCAACTAAAGCTTCAGAGCCCCCTTCAAACTTAACACCGCATTCAACGCATATGGTCATGTTAACACGTGCCATTACTAATTGGATCAAGGTTGACCACCTTCCCAAGAAATTCTCTAATCCTGGGAATCCCCTAATATATCTACAAATCGCTGAGAATGAGCCATGTAAAGCTCTTTTAGATTCAGGTTCTGGTGTCAACCTAATATCCCAAGAAATGTATAAGGCTTGGAACTTGCCTCCATTAAAAAAGAGCAATGTTCATTTAGAGTTGGCTAACCAGTTCATCACTATTCCCTTGGGATTGGTAAAGGACATTGTTACCACTGTTTGTGGATGGTCATATCTAGTTGACTTCCTGGTGATCCAAGTGAATAATAGTAAGGGGGACTTCCCAACCATAATGAGAAGGGCATGGCTAAGCACTATCGATGCATGCCTAGGTATCCGCAATCTTTCCTTAGAAATATCTAAGGAAAAAAATTTTGGAAAGATCGATAAGAAGAAGGTTCCATGCATCGCATACAGTGACACAGGGTGCAATTGCGTGCAGAGATCATGGGTTGTGCAAAGTTTAACATTGCCTGCATGCAATCAATGTGCACAAATGATCAACATACAAAGGTGCCTATATGCAGCAACCACACGATAAGAAGACACGCAGTGGCTGATAGCTGATCAAGAAAGTAACTCAGTAATATGCATGGAACTAACTGAGGGTTTGACTTGCGCTTACATAGATAGCATTGATGCATTAGAGCAAGTCCACTACTAGCTTCCCAATCCTAACTTAGAAAACATCAACTGGGGGAAGTTGGAAATTCCTAAAGAATTTAAACAAGAGCCCCTAGAGCTAAGACCATTACCCACCGGTATGGAATACACATTCCTTAAGAATGGAAAATCGGTAATCATCAACACAAGGCTTGCCCCACAACAAAAAGAGAGTCTGCTAAAGGTAATAAAAAAATGGTCAAAAGCCTTCGCCTCGTCATATCTGAAATTAATTGGAATAGATCCTAGGATATGCCAGCATAGGATTTACACTAACTCCTCCATGAAGCCTCGAAAACAACCACAGAGGTGATTGAACCTAAAGTTGAAGCAAGTAGTAAAAGAAGAAATCGAATAGCTTCTAAGGGCTAGGTTCATATACCCCATTGCTAATAGCGAATGGGTTAGCCCCTTGGTAATCGTGCCTAAAAAGGGAGGCAAATGGAGGGTGTGTATAGATTTTAGGCTACTAAACATGGCAACATTCAAAGATCACTNCTTTGCATACAAAAAAATGTTGTTTGGCTTGTGCAATGCCCCTGCCACGTTTCAATGCTTAGTTCTAAGCATATTCCAACAGTAGATAGGAAATGGTGTGGAAGTATTTATGGATGACTTCTCCACTTATGGAGCAAGTTTTGATCAAGCCTTGGACTAGTTAGAGCAAGTGTTGAAAAGATGTTTAGAAACTAATCTAAGGCTCAACTGGTAGAAAAGCCATTTAATGATCCAAGAAGGCATAGTGCTTGGGCATAAAATTTCACATGCAAGGATAGAGGTAGACCCTGAAAAAATTAAAGTCATCCAAGGAATCACCCACCAACTGGAAACTATCAAAGACATTTGGTCATTCCTTGGATGCGCTAGCTACTATAGGAGATTCATAGAGAACTTTTCGAAGGTTTCCAAACCATTGGTAGAGTTAACAAAAAGGATGTACCCTTCGAGTGGACTAGGGAATGCGAACTAGCTTTCCAAACTTTGAAGCAGAAGCTGGTAGAAACACCCATTATACAAGCTCCTGACTGGTCCAGGCAGTTCATATCATGACTGATGCCTCCAACTATGCCTTAGGAGCCATACTTACATAGTTAGATGATCAAAAATGTCCTTATTACATCCACTGTGCAAGTAGAAGTATAACTGGTGCACAACTTAACTACATTACTACAAAAAAAAGAATTAATGGCTATAGTGTTTACACTAGAGAAATTTAGGCACTATGTATTGGGGTACAAAGTATTCATACACACAGATCATAGTGCAATCTAGTTCCTCATGAATAAAACAATGGTAAGCCCTTGTATTATACGATGGCTGGTAATCCTACAAGAGTTTGATCATCTAACGATGATCGATCATAAAGGCACCAAGAACGTAGTTGCCAATCATTTATCTCAGTTACACTAGGACAGCAAAGAGGATGAGTATCCTATTTCCAATCAGTTCCCTGATGAGTTCCTCTTTGCCGATGTAGTGAATGACCAATCACCCATGGAGATGAACTAGCACAGTAGCATTCTTACCAATCTCCTTACCCAACAAACACCACAAGAGCTAGACATTAAGAAGAAGCAATAGTTTCTTCACAAAGCCAAGTATTTTATGGAGATCAATGGACAAATTTACAAAGTATGTCTTGATGGCTTGATTCGATTGTGTGTTCCTGATAGAGATCAAGTGAGAGTTCTCCAAGATGATCATGAGGGACCTTGTGGGGGTCACTATGCTAGGAGATGAACAACTATTAAAATCCTACTTGCAGGGTATTATTGGCCTACCTTGTTCCAGGATACCCATCAATTTGTCCAATCTTGTGAGCACTGCCAACATGATGGGGAAATTACTGCTAGAATGGAGGGTCCGCAACAATGGATTCAACCATTTGAACCCTTCGACATTTGGGGGATTGATTTCATGGGGCCCATTACACCAATGTCCAATGAAAAAGCATACATCATAGTTGTCCTAGACTACTTAACAAAATGAGCTGAAGCAGCTACCATCAAAGATTGCACATCATCTACAACTGCACGATTTGTTCAACAACAAGTCATCAATAGGTTTGGTGTGCCGCATGCACTCATCTTAGATAATGGTACACACTGTACAGGTGCCACTTTTTAAAAGTTAATGCAATGCTTAGGGGTTGAGCATAAATTGACTACACCATACCACCCCCAAGAAAATGGTCAAGCCAAGGTCACCAACAGGGAGATTACGAAGATACTGACCAGAACCATTAGCAAATATAGGCAAGACTGGAGCACTAAACTGAATGATGCTCTTTGGGCATACCGCTCCACATGGAAACTTCCTATAGGCTGCTCTCCCTATGAGTTGGTGTATGGAAAACTTCCAATGCTCCCTATCTAAACTGAGCTTCGTACGCTAGTCATGGCATGTGACCTCAACCTTAACCTTGATCTAGCATAAAAACAAAGATTAATGACTCTTAACTTGCTAGATAAGAATCGATTAGCTGCCCTATCTTCTCATGAGTTGCACAAGGAATTTAATAAACAATGTCATGACCTAAAAATTAGGAAAGTTAAGTATCAACCAAGTGATAAGGTTCTCTACTGGAACCCCACACACGTGTCACAACGTACCAAATTTCAAACACTGTGGGAAGGACCTTACATTATCTCTGCAACTTTTCCTTCAAGGGCCATGACCATATATAAACCTGAGAGCCCGAATAAGAGACTGTTAGTCAACGTGCAACAAACAAAACCCTTCCATGAGTTTAGCACGGCCAGAACATATGCTACATTTGTAGGTGGGCACCCTTGTTCATTATTTTGAATCTCCTCCTTCCAATTCAGTCATGGGGGAGATGGCCACCCTTGATAATCATTAAAGGCCCTTAGGTCTTTTTAAGTTTTTGTTTTAAAAAATTTTTGTTTTACACATTTTTGTTTTGCACATTTCTTTATTTTTCCTTTTTCTTTTTTTTTATTTTACATCATCGTTTGTATTTTTACCATTTCTTTGTGTGATTTTATTTGTTTTGTTCGTCACCCAATAAGTGTTCATGATGGTGGTATGAATAATATTATATCGATTGCTAATGTTTTGATTTTACCTTTGAAGTATGATGTCGATATTAAGGTATGGTTCTTTTGATTAATAGGCAATGAGTCCACGTCGTTCATACATCCATAACATCCTATGGTCTCCCTTGGCTTAGAACTGCACAGTCCCTTTTCTCTAATAAAATAGTTAACGAAGTGGTGGCTAAGTATTTCTCAAATTAAGGAAGGACTCGAGGGATGAAAAGGGTGTGACTTCAAGGGGATTTGATGCATTTGTACTAGCTATTCTCTTGAGTTCTTGGATGCTTTTTCTTTGGGTTTTCCGCCATTCTGACCATTCATCAAATCATTGGAAGTTGAGTTCATAAAAATAAGTCTTTGCATGGTGTGGTTCTCACGCGAAAAACACAAAAAAAAAAAACAATGAGTATTCAAAGCACACCCCTTAAACAGAATAATGCAATTGGGCTACACGCACTGATTATGGCACTAGAAAGACATGTTACCCATGCTTGAAGGTTCCCTCTAACTAAGGCCCTTTCTCACTTCCTAGTTCTCCATCTCGCTCTCCTTGGAATGGTGGTGACTTTTTGTAGAGGCATTGTTGTTACTTCAAGGGAATAGGCTAGTCAAATGTGTTGATGCGAGGTCACTGAATGAGGATTGTTGAGCCTGGATTTGGAATGAGTTCTACTCAGTCACATTAACCATAAAACACACAAGGGACATTACACAACCTTGTTCTTGGGTTTCCATTCCATTTCTCTCCTCTCCGCCTTTCTTTTCCATTTTTCACCTCATTACTAGTTTTATCATTAGTCCATACTTTGGTTGATGCATCATTTTTCCTTGGTAATTTCTTATGGGTAAGTTTTTAACTCTTGCTTCCAAATGACATTTCTAGAGCCTACAAGCTCTTTGGAATGTAGGTCTATCAGGGCATCAACGACATGAGCCTACTTTGGGGAGGACCCATTGGCATTCCTTTTTGGTGCACTTGTTAACTTCTTTCCCTTAAAAATTTTCTGCAATCCACAATTTTTTTTTTCATTCCCATCATGACATCCATTTTATTGGCATTGTCGTTGTTACTTTTTCTCCATCTGTCTTATTCCTCATCTTTTTCCATCCTATCGCTACTAGAGGTTCGCTCTTCATCATGGGGGCCCTAGCACAAATTTTTTAATTTTTCCTAACCCCTACACTGTGGGTAGTCACTAGTGTTAAAACTTCAGAATCAATATTTGCCATAACCACAACTCAGCCAATGCCCTTTACATCGAGGCAAGGTATCAATTACATTGTGATTTATCTACCTTCACTCATTTGTGACTATGTTGTGTGTGCAGATGGCAATCATGCAATAATGAACTGGGCCTAGAGGAAACACTTAGGATGGACTAGAACTGCAACGTTTACGAAAGGAGCAAGATTGGTGGTGTGGCTATGAATGAACAATGGAAGGCGCAATATTGGCGGCAGCAATACATCTTATTCTTCTCTCTCTTTCCTTCTTCTCTTCCAGCTGCCAAATAACGTTGAATGTCATTTATGTATAGTGTTCACTTTTGTGCTCATGAACACTAATGCTATCATGTATTGTATTGTTGATCCGTTCACTGAGCACGTTAAGTCTGTCTCCTCGCTCCAATGTTAATGGTCATTCAGTCAATAATCCCATACCTTCCCAATATTTTGTAAGGAACTCGAGGACGAGTTTTCATTCAATCATGGGGGTATGATAAACCGTGATATCGTGTACGCGATATCGCATCCGTGATATCGAATCGACCATACGATATCGAATACCCAATGATGAAGTGTCATTGAGTCAATGCATCGACTAGGCCGCGTATACGCGGCCGCGTCGACAGGGGCCAGTCGACGTAGCCTTCTATGCGTTGACGTGGCCCCGTTTACGTGAAGCCTATTTCAGCCTATAAATAATAGGGCCTTCCGCCTCATTGAGGTACCTTTTCAGTTAGTTGTAGCGAAGCTCTTGCAGTTTGTTCCCGCAAGAGATAGAATATTCTCCAAGTGCTCGCAGTAGGTGTAAGAAAAGTGATCGGCTCTTTATTCAAGTGTTGATGTATTTGAGCCCATTGGTGTGACGGCAATAAAGATGAACTATTCAAGCATTCCTTGCAGCATTTGGACTTGGCTATTTTATGCATTCAGTAATTTAATATGTTTATGCTTTATTAATTAACTGTTAGTTACTTGAGTTTCTATTATTGTTACCTTAATAGCTATTGCTCAATTGTAGTTCATAGCGGCCATAAGTACGACCATCTCAAATGTAAATCAAACACTTGGCAAATCCAGTGACGCTTAATGTCTGGTAACCCAGAAGTGTTAGGAGATGCTCAAAACGTGTTCAGAAGATGGAATCGGATACTTATGCTAGGAATAGTTAGAGTACAAGCTAGGATAAGTATATATTAGATAATAGTTTAGTCCTTACTTTTCATACCTTAATTAGCCGCCAAAAGATAAGTTAAAAACCATAAAAATCATTAGCCTTACTCTCACTTAACTATTGTAATTAGAACTTCACAAGTGAGATTAGGAGGACAACGACCATTCTAGCCCAAGGTTTCACTGGTTAGAGTCTGGTGTATGTTAAGTGCTTACAGTATACGGAATTCGACCGAGTCGTGTGCGAACGCTCGTGATTCATATGGTTGGGCGTAGGGGTACCTAGCCACTCATCATTGGCGCCATTGCCGAGGACTGTTAGTTTTACATGCGTCATCTAACCTTAGTGAAATTATCATCCAAGTCGTTGGGACAGACCTAGGATAGAAGCAATTAGGCACGCCAGGTGGATTAAAAAGTAAATAGTAAGGTACATCGATTAAATGGACCATCTAACGTCCAATATGTCTTCTCACAAGAGGGAGATATCCATCCCACCAATGCCACAAGAATGTCGGGTGGTGTACAAGCATCTTGATGATTTTGTCCCTGACTTCACTTTCGTCCTACATTAGGATGAGCATCTAGTATGGCGGGACATGAAGGGCAACATCTTGCTACCACCTGACCGATCGGCTCCTGTGATGCTATTTCACAATCTGGGTAGACTGGGCATCCAGGACCGTGGAGTGGAGTATGTCATGGAGGATCATGACTACCAGGACTATCGTCCCATGAACGCTCAGCACGCACAAGACCAGCAGGAGGCAGAGAGACATGAACACCTAAAGGGGAAACAATTTAGTAACCCCTTATTCTTGCAAGGGTTGTAAGACGATGGAGATCCCATCTTTCATGACACCCATTCAACTGAACTTCCCCTGGGGTAGTAGATCCTTCAGTCCATCATTCATAACAAGCCTCTAAGTGACCAAGATCCTCAAGGGGATGGAGGGTCACGTAGCAAAGATGGACAGGCTTATCACAGCTGTCATCAGGGTAGAGGGGGAGATCGACACCAGAGCGGTGGTGATACCTCTCCTTCTTCTCCTTCCTCTTACTCTCCTACACCTTCACCCAGCTCAGGCTCTAATCATGATTGGGGTAGAAAAAAGTGAAAGGACGGTGACAAAAAGGTTCGGAAGGGGCGACGTGAGGAAGCACGCGACCAATCACGCAATGCTCTTCGGTATGAAAGGAGGGGTAGCCAGAATCATCACAGACATCATGGTCCTCAACAGGACTATGATTCAGATGAGCCGTTGTTGGCTACTCAGAGCACGCTCCACATCGCAGAGGTAGTCCAAATCCCTAGTAGGCACGTGACGGATAGCCGGATCAAGCGCGTTGATATGAACAACATCCCCAGATTTGAAGGGGGATACAACTGTGATCTGCATACTCACCTGCAGGTGTTCCATGATGCCTCCACCCTACAAAACATAGACAATGATTGGCAAAAGCTGAAGCTGTTCCCTCGCATGCTCATCAAAGAAGCTGAAAGTTGGTACTGGTCTTTAGAGTCAGAATCAATTAGAAGATGGAGTACGATGCTTGAAATTTTTAATGACAAGTATCAAACGTACTCTCGAGTGGCGAGTCTGAGACAGTAGATCCAAGGCTAGAAACAAGGGAACCATGAACCCTTGGATGCTGCCATGAGCAGGTACTACTCATTGTTGCATTGGTGCCCTTGTCATGATTACTCTCAGTGGGCACAGCTTTGCCACATCATTGATGGGCTCCGTTTTGAAACGTGAAAGACCCTTAGCGTGTACGCCCAGGGACGACTGTCAAAACTAAGGGCCCATCAATTGCAATGCCTCATTGAGCAAGTGGCCAAAGAGGAAGGAGAACTTAGAAAGAAGGAGAGTGCAGAAGAATTCAGCCGAGATCCTTCCCTCAAAAAGAGGGAGATCCGATTTTGTGATGATGAGGAGGAATCATCACTAGAAGCAGCGGTGAACCGAAAGACTTTGCCGTTACAAAAGTTTGCATCTGAAATATTGGCAAAGGTTGATAAGATGTGGAACTCCTTGGACGAAAGAGTCCAAAGAGTGTTGAAAATTGCAAAGGAGTCCAAGGAACAAGGTAATGACCGTGATCGACGCAAGAAGAAAGAAGTTGAATGTGCCCAATACAAGGATAAGGGCAAAGTTGCTGTAGCAGAGCAGGTTGTAGACTCTGACACCGAGGAGGATGATGAATGTGGCATATGCCAACATGAACATCCTAAGGGATGTTGTCCTATGGTGTCGCATCTTTAAGAGTCTGGGGTGTACGCATTTTAAACACCACAAAATTCTGAGCTTATTACTTCTCCAACAAGAATCGAGCTAAAATCATGATGCTCCCCACCATGACTAAAGCTTGATGGCCTCGCAGACAGCTTCAAACAAAGTCAAACTAAGTAAGAAATGGTTCCCTGGGATCCACAGAAGACTAAGGCGACATCTGGCATTGAACCCGGCAGAATTTTGAGCCCGAAATACTTGATTTTCACTAGGTATGCATCCTGTACGCCCAGCGTGCACGCCCAGTGTGCACGCCCAACGTGTGACTTCAAAGACTACCCAAAATAGGCACTTCAAAGCAAGATTTTCACAAGACATCGACTCTCAGAGATAGGGCAACTGTTAGGCATCATCATGGGCTCAAGAAAATCGAGTTTTGACCTTGAAATCATACACTTTGGAGTACACACGCTGAGCATGTACCTCCTGCACGCCCAGCATGTACGCCTAGTGTGCACCATCCAGCTTCTAGCACAGCATACATCATTGGAAATCTTCCAGAACTATGTCAGATCAAGTCCAACTGAGCTGAACATCCACAGGCAACATTCTCATGACATCCGAGTTCAAATCCAAGGGCCGAATTGGATACTTCTTGCTGTAACAGTAGTTTGTAAAAATGAATTCTTTTGTTTTAGTCAAGTCTGTATGCGAAGTTCACACGCCCAACGTATACACGCTGGCGTGCAATAGCACACGTTGGCATGCAGCACGCTGCATAGTTGTAATATTCTTTACACCCGAGCAACGTAGCCACCTATCATCCGACTCGAAATTCTCTCACCCATGGCCACTCATACCCTTCCAGATCCAAATCCAATGCTCAAAAAACCTCATAAAAACCCCAATTTTTCACTAGATCAAGGTTGGCAATTTGGGCAAACCAGAGACAAAAACCTGAGAACACTTAGAAAATCAGAGCAGGAACCCCCATGCGCTGGACTTCTACCCTGTACGTTGAGCATACAGCCTTCACGTTATGCCTGTAGTTTAAACTAGTACATCATCATCTCCCAGCATCCACCGGGGCTATTCATCCGCCTTGTGTCAGATTCACAACTGCGTTTAGACTGGTGCATTGTAATCTCATTTTGCAATAAAGTTGTTTCATTTCTGATCAAGATTTGTTACAGTTTTCATCCATTTTTGTTTGCCTCTGTATTTGTTTTCTTTGCACGTTCACATTCTGGTCAACGTTTATCACGCTGTTTACGTATAACCCAGTGTATTGCACATTGCTATATGTTGGTACTCTACCTTTGTCCATTCCAGCTCACCCTTAAGAGAAGGTAGGGTCTTCTGTGCTCGTCTGTAAATCATGTGGTGCTCGTCCCATTCCAGCCTTGCATAGACGATTTTAGACAGTACAGAAAATGGTGCTAGAAAGAGGACCTGAAACTGTCTAAATCTAATTTGATCTCATACACATGCTCCCTGTGTTGCCGATCTACTACCGGACATCCTTGGACTCAGCAATTTCGAACCTCCCAAATCTATACCCTGTTCTGCAGCATTCTTAGTGTCTACACACTGCAAACATCTTACCTGCACGCTGTAGACCCTGTCTACACGCTGCAACCATCTTACTTGCACGACTGTAGACTTTGTTTGCACGCTGCCTACCAATCTGCACGCTGTAGACTCTGTCTGCACACTGCCCTGCCAATCTGCACGCTGTAGACTCTATTTGCATGCTGCCCTATCGATCTGCACGTTGTAGACTCTGTCTGCATGCCGTGACCAGTTTTCAACACGTTGACCCCTCTGTCTACACGCTGACTGTCACAACCTGCACGCTATGAGCTTAGTTCACATGCTGTGATCAGTCCCTTCACGCTGACAATAGTTCCTGCACGCTGTACGCTGAGCACACTGTTCATACTTTTGCACTTAATCAAATTTCTGTCTGCATACACTTCTTACGTTCAGGACCTTTTTACCATGGATACCACCAATACCAACATTTCAACCAAGCCCATTACAGATACCATTGGCCCCATGACCATCCCACTACCCGCAGTGCAACCCACGATGGGACCTCGCTAGTCTCTCAGACTGCAAGGGAGAAATCTGTCACTTAACGTTATAACACAGGAACAATATAATTTTATATTCGTAAAAATCCAAGTCAGCCTAGCAGTGGATCAAACTGAAATGGAGGCTAAGAGAAAATATGAACTATTTCATAGGGGAGGACATGAGTTCATCCCTTCCCTGTATGACATCATCCCTCTTCCAGAGCACTACTTTGAGCTCATCTCACAGCTCCTCCTATTAAGGAGTTAGTCTCTGGACCAGTCTATGGCAAATCCTCAATTGGAAGAGAAGGATGACTTTGCAGCTCAGTCCGAACACAAAGATTCATACCATACCCTCAGCCCACAAACTTACATGAACCCGTTGTTTCACCCATTCACGGGGGAAACTACGTCCCTCCAGTCATTTAAAATCACTCAAGCACATGTGCCTCAACAAGAAGCATCCACTCTCGTCCCCATCCCTCCCGTGACTGATGCCCAACTCAACACACTTCCCCTTGCTATTCCTCCCGTTACCATAGTACCCTTGTTCTTACAAGTACAACCCCCACAACAACCCCCGCAAACCAATGTAGGAGCGACCTTCCCACTCCGAGTGATCGGGATGCCATATGTGATACCTGCTTCTACATCTGCGCACTATATACCACAGATCCAAACCCAAAGAACACCCTTCACCACTTCGACTCAACAAGTTCAGGGTGTTCCCTCACAAAACGTGATCGAGCAGTGGGCTGCGATTGGCATGCAGCCGCATCAACCCCCTCATTACAACATACCTCCTCTTACGATTCCACCCATGAACATCCCTCAAGTATAGCAACAACAACAACAACAATTCTTTCCTTACAATATGCCACCCTTAGTAACAACTACTATGAATATCCCGCAAGCGCAACCTCTAACCACTCAACTTTCCTCTTTCCCGCCCACCGTACAACAATCTAACTTGTATGCTACACAACATAATCAACCTGCCATCTCACCCAGCGCCCAAGATTGGGCCAAAGCTAAAAGAATGATGCAAGAACTCATCGATGAGGTGAAATGATTCAAGACAGCTAACAATGAAGAGCTTAAGGTATTAGACTTTTACCAAGACAATCCTATTAGCTCTTCTGTAGCACCATTGACCTTGCCCGAAGGGGTTTCTTTGCCTCAGCTGACCAAATGGGGAAGGAGATCCCAACACCCATCTTGTCACGTTTAAGCTAGAGAGTTTATTGCTTCAAGCATGGCCCCATGCTATTTTGCGTGTTTTCACAATGTCCCTCACAGGGAGAGCCTTAAACTGGTACCGGGCCCTACCTCGCAACTCTATTTCCTCTTTGAAAGATCTCTTACATCAATTTGTGACTAGATTTAGATACAACCTCAAACCTGAAGCTACCTTGGACAGCCTGATACAGGTAAAACAAGCACCGCTTGAACCTATCCAAAAATTCATTCATAGATGGAGTGCTGCATTAAACGAACTTCATGAAACAATACCCGAAACATACTTATGCATGATCTTAAAGGGAGCTGTAAAAGACTTCATCAAATCTAAATTGTACTATTTAAACACGCACACTTTAATCCAGGCCTTTGTCCAAATAAAGAACATAGAAGAGACGGCCCAAAATAGTCATGACCCTGCTTACGTAGCCTTTAAAAATCAACATACTAAAAAAGACAAAGAAAAGGCTAAGGCGACAGTAGCAGTGGTAGCAGAAGCTCAACAGACAAGTACGCAACAACAAGGTAAATTGCCTACTGCCCCTACTAATTATCCTAAACCTCCTCCCACTGCTATGCCTGGACCGTCCACATCACAAGCTACATCAAGTCCAGTGAAAAACTTTGAGAGAAGAGACCCCTCTCAATACACACCGTTGCCCATGAAACCTTCGTAATTATTTGACCAACTCTTGAAGGCCGGGCTAATGAAACATAAACAATTGTCCCCTGCAACAATTCAAAGACATGATTGGTTCTGTCAATTGGTCGAGAACCCAAGCTTGGCAACACCAGATGAGCCTCCAGTTCCAAGAGGCTTTAGAATAGATCGTTTTTGCGAGTACCACCAACGTAATGGACATGGCACTGACTATTGTTTCACCTTGAAACAAAACATTCAACAAATGAATGACGGAGGTGAGATCACTTTTAATGAAGCCAACTCGGTCAAACCACAAAACCAATCCATGGGTATATATAAAGATCCTCTGAACACTAAAGAAGTGCCATACACAATTAACACCATCTACGCAGATAATAGCTGTGAAACACCAAAGATCCCCTTTGTAGTTCATGTTTCCCCTACTCCACAAAAAACTCCTCGAACTACATATCCCTCATGTGAGCCTCCTACCCCATGAAAACCATTCATCATTCAAGTACCTCTCGCAGCAGCAACGATGCAACCGTGACCCCAAACCAAACCGTTTGTCGTTAGTGTGCCCTCTGCTGATCCAACCGCTAGTATGACACCATCAAACCGGCCCACCCCCTTTATTTTCCGGCTACCACCAGTAGTTGCTACGACTGAGGCAAATGGAAAATCGACCCACCCCATTCGTCACCAAGGTACCTAGGCGGATTGATGTTCAAGATCATACGCCTTCAACACAACCCCGTCCTGCTCCATTCGTCATTCGAGTCCCAAAACAACCCTGCATTCCAACCCCAAATGTTCCCACGCAACCCACACAAGAACGCCTGGCAGATAGGCTCACTAGGGAACATTTAGAGAAGGAACGTTCAGCGAAGGAACATCAACAACTGGCATTGGGGCCACCGAAACCAACTCCATTAAGCGCAATACCTATGGCTCCCTCCAACAATGAGCCAAACATGAGTCGTAAGGAGGAAGAATCGAGAATGCCACACATGTCAAAACCAACGGTCATGAAAAACAACACGAAAGTTACCCCACGCAAGATACGACTGTTAGGCCCAGTGGATCAAGTAGCTTTGGACAAGAATACACCCAATGGTAAAGACTTAGCTAACATCCTAACACAGGCTACGCAAGCCCTTAAACAAAAGAACACGTCATTAAGCTTGTATGACCTCATTTTGACCTCATCAGTTCACCATGAAGCCTTGGTACAAATGTTAACATTGATCCCTGTTAGCGAGAACTTACCCGCAAATGAGCCTTCCATACATGCGGTAATGTCTAAACGACAAGGATCCAAACCCAAATCATTAGGCTTTCACTCCGAAAACATTAAGATCGACGAGAAAATCGGAGACGTCACCCACGAACCCATGTTTATAACCATACGAGTTAATTAATTCAAGATACATCGGGTACACGTAGATGATGAAGCAGCCACAAATGTGGTGCCTTACCCTGTCATTGAACAGTTAGGGCTTACAGACTTAATTAAACCAATGTCTACGACATGCCTGAATTCTTTTAATGGGTCATGAGTAGTGGTCAAAGGAACATTGACTTTGGACTTCATAGCAGGGGATTGGTTCCCTACATCCACAAACTTCGTAGTTATTGATGAAATGCCTGGGTTTAACCTAATGCCCAATTAAAAATGGTGTCTTCCCCCATTCATCAAGAAATTCACTTACCATATGAAGGGGGTGAAATCATCATCCATGGGGATACTGCTACTTCCACCATCTCATCTCACACAGAGGCAAATCAAGGCTCCGAAGTTAAATTTGAGGGGCTCAAACAAGAAGATCCACCACATGAGCACAAACCTGACACCATTCCCGAAAAAACTATGCCAAAAGAAGTAAACGAAGTCTAAACTGATAATCAACATATTAATTGTGATTCCTCCGAAACCAAGGAGACATCACCTAAACCAGAAACATCCGAAGATACCGATTCCTGGCTTCCTCCGCTAGACGTCTCCTGGTCAGAGCTACCATTCAATGTAATTAGCGAAGGAGATGCCGAGTATCAAATCGTACCCGTTAAACCCACTCCCAACATGAAAATAAGGAAAATCAAAAAAATGTTAAACAATTAACAAACTAAAATCGATCCGCAATGACGTTAAACTATGACCGTCTAAAATGACGTTAAACTACACACGTCCAAAATGACATTAAAATATCGCATGTCCGCAATGACATAGAACTAGCCACGGCCAGAAACGGCCGGTTCACATCGAAACCCCCCCCCCTATCAGCCGATATTCTTCCAGTTGATCAGAGGCCCGAAATGGCCTTAAACTAAAATGGTCATGTCATAGTCCGTCATGACTTTAAATTGACACACACGTACGTATGGCCTGGAATGGCCTTAAACTAGAGCAAATTCGCTTTCATTCGTTGGCCAAAGCCTTCCCATCAAGGCCCAAATCAACGTTGGCCAAAGCCTTCCCTTTGTCCACCACGAACCAAGTGGGACGTTTCAGAGGAAACTCGCCCACAGAAACCTCCCCAGAAGCTATGGTGATTACCCTCTTGGGCGATTCCATCTCCATCACAGTATGCTTAGCAAACGCATCAAATAAAGAGTGCAGGCCTAAACCCTCAACAAACATCTCTAGCTGACGCTTCTCTATAGATACCTCCTTTAACAATTTTTTATAATGATACTTATGGGTCTTTTCATCTTGACCCCATTTCCACACCTTAGAAGCGAAAGCCTTCCAATCCTGACATTTGAGGTTCAGTAAATCTATTTGTGCCTTATGCTCTGCTAGCTCCCAAGTCATTGATACTTGGTGATTCAATAAATTCCAATATCTGTTATAAGTAATCTCAGAAGTTCGCCAAGAACAATCACCTGTTAACCTTACCGAGGCGAACTCATAGCGCGATTTGAGATCATCCCGTTTTGCTGATAGCTTGGAAATCTCTTTTTCTCTCGCTTGAATCTGCAACCATAGCCTCTCGATGGAGCACCTACAGGTCCAAAGAGACTTGGTGTTCTGCACAACGCATTTTGCCGCTTCATCATAGATTTGTCGGGGTACTTGCTCAATCTCTAGAGGCATTGCAGGAAAACTATCAATACAAATGGCCTCAGATGAATCCCATTTCAGTTTAACCCCTGCTCATATGAGGAGAACATACATTAGACATTGGACAGTAACAACAGATGCGAAAAAATCGAAGGATTCAAAACGCTTAAGATATATGTACCTATTTCAAGATGAGCTTGCTGGATGCAATCAACTACCTCATCAACGATACCAGTTATAAAATCCATTTTACTTGGCATTTCAATCCAAGTAAATGGTTCATGCGTAGGAGACAGGTTAACTTTGGTGGTCATTTCTGTGGGAGCCTTCATCATAGAGACTTCTAAACGAACGTTAGGAACCGTTCTAGTCTCAACATTTTCGCCTAGTCGCAGTAAAAAACATAAAATTAAAACTTCGAATAATGAAAAGCACAATTCAAAAGGCAAATAAATATAATATGGTGAATATACCGAAATCTCTATCTTCCTCCCGATTCGAAGGATCGCCAAGGTCTAGCCTCCCTCCGAGGAAACCATCAAACATCTCATCGACTCCATCCTGATCATCGATGTTACCCTTTTCTGTGGTATCTCCCTCCCGATCTTTCATTCCTCCCATCTCATCTCTGCTCATTTCATCCTCCTCATTTAAGTGCGTCTGGACCTTTTCCTCCTCAACGATCGTGGCTAACTCCTCTCTCCTTATTTCCGGAATCAGCTCTGAGAAAACTTATAGGTTCAACATCAGTTTCGTATAAATGGCCAGAAAAGTAAAATTGAATAAGACTAATACTAATGATGAATAAAACAAGGAAAAATCAATGAATCAGGCTTACTTACCCTGTGCAGGCATTTTAAACTGTATATGTTTCACCATTGGTTCATCTACAGTTAAAGCAACCTCTCTAGGATGTTCACGCTTCTGAACTTTCAATTTTGCTTTCCCGATCGTTTCCTTGATCACCCGATCAGCTCTCCTAGCAGTATACGGCACACTATCTGGTTCCAACCCTACGCTATCACGCGTATGAATTGAATGACCAGATGACCCATCCGTTGTGACAGAAACCAATTTGTCAATCCCCTCGGGAGCATCTTGAGATTTGGCCACCTCAAATAAGTGGCGAATCCACGGGCGAGATAGTTGGTCGCGATCCCTTAACACGTACTTGTTATCCATGTGAACAACTAAAAATTCAACTAGCTGATGCAAGTAACCGGCAAAGAATGCAAAGGTGAAATGGGATTGCGCCTCAATGTTTGAACGTAACCTCACTATCTCCCCGTGGAAACCCGAAAGCAAAAACTGAGCCCAGTTATAACGTAACCCAGTCTCTAGAATAGTGCGCATGATATGCACAGGTTCTACCCCAAAAGTTTTTACTTGAGATAGAGACTTGGGAAACACCCATGCTCTGAACAAGGGATATAGCTCATTAACTTCTGCCACTTTTGATTTTCCCTGCATAGGGAATCCCTTAGAGCCTTTAAGAACACCCAACTAGTCCTCCAACTCACGCATAACATGGAGCTCTTTCTATGTCCTATCCAAAACCACTCTAACTCCATCTGCCGGTACGCCAAAGAGGTCTGCGAAGAACTCTGTCGACAAATGGAAAACCACTTTGACACCCTTGATGCGAGTGCTATAGTAGGTAACATATTTTTTGAAAGAATCAACGATTCCAATCATCTCCGTCACAGAAACATTAGGGCTCAGGGCAGTAAACAAATCCATGAGGCCTGCATCACTCAAACAATTGATGATATGTGGTGGTGCCTTAGTACGTAACCATCAATGTGCATCACTGATTTCCTCAAATTTCATGGACAAAGTGCTCTTAGTCCGCCCGGTTGTGATAGTGGCTCCACCAGGGGGGACGTCCACCGTACGCACAAGATAACACCTTGGAGTCAATATAACCAATGATGTAGCAGAACAAACAAACTGAGGCATAAGAAAATGCCGTGACTTACCGTCAGACGATGGATTCACGCTAGGTGCCAAATTAGAATCACATGGGAAAACTAGCCCGTTACGAGACCAATCCCCATGTAGCCACCCCCGAGCCTCGCATTGTGCAAGTGCCCTCAAGTACCATTTGTGAAAATGAACAATATCACCCTTAGTCTGGGCTAACACAGCACCATGGACAGTGGGGCTCATCATGAAAGCCTCTAAGGCGGTATGAGCCAAAGCGAGTCCATCATTTTCTATGCACACTCCTTCTTTATCGAACTGAGGCCTGCAAAGAAACGACAATCAAAACATAAACAAATACTAGGCAACAAGGCAAAACGATGAATTGAACAATTTTACCTGCCTACTTGATACACTATTCCAAGAGGGTTCTAGAACAAAGTATGCGCACGAGCAGCTAGGAATAGAGTGTTGTTGATGTGATGAAGGCCATCTGATAGTGAGTCCCATACACGCGATAAGGGACAGGTAGATCTGGGTCCTCCAGAGGGACTGTCCTCAATTGTAAGCACTCCTTCATTAATGTCCTCCATAAAAGCTACTACCCCATTCGAAGATCCTGGTAACATGGTCTTAAGCACGCTCTGTGCTAACTGTTCACTTAAGTGGGACCATATTACCAAGCTGAATCTCTCTAGCATGAAGGAAAGAAACTCGCTAACACCCGTTCTGAACCATACCCCATTTTGTTCAACGATCATATCAGGAGCAGGTTCGTCAGAATCAATGGGCCCAAACCATGCCAAAACCTCGACAAGCTCCACCACTAGGTGGAAAGGCTTGGAATTCTTGCAAGTGTTCGGAAACCACGACAAATCAGCTATACAAGAAAATGAAATAATAAAATAAAGTTTCACCCTAGCAGCCAACACTTGGAAAGAAACTGTTGTTCTCTTCATGCCCAGCGTGTAGACCCTGCACGCTGCGAACCCCAGCATGCAAGCCCTGCACGCTGCAATGTGGATGCACAAAGCCAGCACGTCGAGCATGTCCTTCCCGCTATGAAAACATTTACGCTATGAAAACATTTACGCTACAGAAACCATTACGCTACACAATGGGGCAAATTGATAGGAATAGTAGGTGAAAACACAAATTTTGACGAAGGGTCAGAGCCTACCTGCACATCGATCCTGACCATGAGGGAATCCTGGGTCTAGGCAGACACTGGAGAATCGCTTCACTCTCTTCAGCAAAGGTTAAGCTAGGCTCCTTCCTCCCCTGGCCTTCTACTTGCTTGCCCTTGCCCATCGTTGCGTTCACGCTGAACCCTGGAACCTTGTGTTCACGCCAAACCCTGCACGTTGGGGTTTCGTCCCTACACGTTGCGTTCACACCGAACCCTACACGTTGGGGTTTTGTCCCTACATGCTGCTTTCACGCTGAACCCTGCACGCTGCGTTCACGCCGAACCCTACACGCTGGGGTTTCATCCCTGCACACTACATTCACGCTAAACCCTACACGCTGGGGTTTCGTCCCTGCACACTACGTTCACGCTAAACCCTACACGCTGGGGTTTCGTCCTTGCATGCTGCGTTCATGTCGAACCTTGCATGCTGGGGTTTGAACTCTGCACGCTGAGTTCACGCTGAACCCTACACGCTGAGTTCATGCTGAACCCTAAACTTCGCGAAAATCAAAAATCTAACAAATCCTAAATGAATAAACCAGAATCAGGACTGCAAAACACAATTAACAGAACAAGAAATAATGAAAAAACCAAGCAAGGGCACATTGAAAACTAGAGAAACTATCTCACTAACTGACACCCTAGAATTCTGTCGCAAGGAAATAAGTTCGATAATCGAGATACAGTAAGGTGGGCTTACGCCGGGGTTTATAGCTGCACGCTGGACGATCTCATCCGATGCGTCGTACCACGATCTTTTCTGCCTGGGCTACCTCCCCCTATGACCAGATCCTCGCCTCCTCGCCGTTCTGAATCAACTAGGTCCACACTCATGCTATAACATTAGGTCCATGCTTACGCTATTAGACGGGGCTCACGCTGACGCTGAGAGACTAGGTTCATGTTCACGCTATGATTTGGCTCAAGTTCACGCTGTCTATGTTAACTGTGGGGTTTATGCTTGCTCCATGTATCTTATACCTCAGCCGGTGCCTTGGGTATTTTATTCAATTAATATAAAAATTAACCAAAGTACAAAGTACAAGTAAATACATATGAACAAATCAAAAGCAAAGATAATGATATACCGGGATAAACACTACCCACATGAAATATTCTCTTGCGAAGCAACTCCTGTTGCCCACACTAAACATTTTTACGTAAACTCCTCATCTGGCAGTCTCACACTCAATAACGATTACAAATCATACAGTCAACCAGACATCATAAACGAACAGTTATCGGCCCAGTAAGGCCTTAAACTACCATGCGTCCGGGTACGATGATAAATTACCATCAAACACCTTAGTCCAGTTTAGATGCATAAACGCATAAATTACTTACATCCGAAAATAACCAACCACCTGATTGACACTGCTCACTGTTTATTAGCAGGAGCAAACATCATGGACAGCAAGCAACTATTCTTACCACTGTCTATCAATGGACCGCACGGAACGATCACACGAGAAATCAACATGGAGTCTATTGATTTAGGCTCAACAAAAAATGACACTTTTGTGGCATCAACTCAAAAAATGCTAGATTGTTTTGAAACAATGACCAAGACTCTGGACCTAGAAACTGATAGCATCACCGAAGACCCCTTGGCTGAAGTCACCATTACTGTGTCAGATGACAAAGTTAAAATCCTGAAACTGAGTACATTGTTAAGCCCGCAACTAGCCAATGACATAGCACAAGTGCTTAAAGACAACATAAAAGTATTCGCTTGGTCTTACACTGACATGCCTGGGCTAGACCCTCGAATAGTCCAGCACAACATTATACTCGATCCAAAATTAAGACCAGTGAAACAAAAAGCACGTAAGGTTAAGCCTGAGGTAGCGTTGGCAGTCCGCAATGAAATCACCAAACTTTATCAGGCTGGTTTCATTCGAGCTGTTGACTATGCTAATTGGGTATCCAACATGGTCATTGTCCCAAAGAAGAATGGAAGCATTCGCCTATGCATTGACTTCCGAGACCTCAACATTGCAACCATAAAAGATGATTTTCCCCTACCTAGCATTGATCAACTGGTTGACTTGACCACTGGGCATCCCTTATTATCTTTTATGGATGGCTTTTCAAGATATAAGCAGATTCGGATTAACCCTGAACATCAACTTAGGACGACCTTCATGACACCATGGGGTACTTTTTACTACACGATGATGTCATTCAGTCTCAAGAATGTCGGTGCTACATACCAAAGAGCGATGACATTTATCTTTAGTGATTATATCTTCAA
>MNCI01002801.1:47433-76627 GCA_015680685.1 Gnetum montanum
TCTATAATCAGTTGTACTAAACCCATAACTGATACTCCCGATGAATTACCGATTGCATCTGTTAGTACAATGCAGGCCGTAGAATGGTACGATGACATAAAGGAGTACCTTTTACACAGTGAACTGCCTCAACATCTGACGAATGCACAAAAGGACGCAGTACGAAAATGTTCTCTATAGTATGCATTGGTAGGTGACACGTTGTGTCGTCAATCCTATGAAGGCATCTTGTTAACATGCGTTAGTAGCATTAATGGCCAAACCATCGTCGAGCAAGTACATGATGGACTATGCGGAGGGCACATAGCGCCCAAAGCAATGGCAACAAAAATAAGATGTTTGGGCTATTATTGGCCACACATGGAGTATGATTGTTTCTCCAAGGTCAAAACATGTAGTATCTATCAAACACATAGCAATTTGATACATGTTCCACCAAATGAGCTGCACACAGTGCAAATCACCTAGCCTTTCCAGAAGTGGGGGTTGGACATTATCAGACCGATAACTCCCCCATCTTCTGCAAGACATAGCTTTATCATAACCGCGACAGAATATTTCACAAAATGGGTAGAAGCTATTCCCCTTAGAAATACCACATCCAAACACATATGCAACTTCATTCTAGAAAACATCGTGACCCGTTTTGGCATTCAGATGACCATCATCACTGATAACGGGCCACAGTTCAGCAATGCCGAAACTAGAAGTTTCTGTGCAAGCCTAGAGATCAAACATTCATTTCCATCCCCTTACTACCCTCAAAGCAATGGACAAGCCAAAGCTACAAATAAGATCATCATCATAGTGCTCAAAAATATGCTTACTCAGAGCAAGACAAGATGGCATAAACAGTTAGTATACGCACTATGGGCTTATCGCACTATGCATCGGCCTTCCACAAGTAAAACACCATATAGTCTTGTTTATGGTTCGGAAGCTATTTTACCTTTGGAATTACAGGTACCATCCTTAAGGATCACACTCTCCAAACTCCTCGACGAAGGTTAAAACAATGACTTGCGCATTGTTGACTTGGACTCGGTGGAGGAGGAACGCACACGTGCGCTCGATCAGATTGAATGGTACCAAAAGCAACAACGACGGCACCATCAGCAGGATATTCATAAGCGCCCAATCAAGGAAGGCAACCTTGTACTCAAAGCCGTTCGGGAACACCCAAACAAATTCTTAGCCAACTAGGAAGGGCCCTACTTGGTCACCAAAGCGTATGACAACAGAGCATTTAAACTAGCTAACATGGAAGGGAATGAGCTTGCACATCCGACCACCCACTTGTACTTGAAACTGTTCTACGTTTGAGCATAAACTCAGGTATGCAAACATCCTGGAATCATGACGATAAACTGATACCACAGCACGTCTTGGAATCATGACGATAAATTGATACCACAGCAAACGTCCTAGAATCATGACGGTAAACTGGTACCACAGCACGTCCTGGAATCATGACAATAAACTGATACCACAGCAAACATCCTAGAATCATGACAATAAATTGATACCACAGCAAACGTCCTGGAATCATGACAGTAAACTGGTACCATAGCAAACGTCCTGGGATCATGACGGTAAACTGGTACCACAGCACATCCTGGAATCATGATGATAAACTAATACCACAGCAAACATCCTGGAATCATGATGGTAAACTAGTACCACAGCATGTCCTGGAATCATGATGATAAACTGATACCACAGCAAACGTCCTAGAATCATGATGGTAAACTGGTACCACAGCACATCCTGGAATCATGAAGGTAAACTGATACCACAGATCGTCCTGGAGTTATGACGATAAAATGACACCACAGTCTATCCGCAATGACAATAAACTAGCACTCATCTGGTACGACATTAAACTGCCATAGTTTCATTCACCAGAGTCTGCTAAGACTGTAAACTAGTTTGCCTCTCCCCAGTCCGCTAAGACTATAAACTAGCAATGTACCGTCCGCTACGACGCTAAAATGGAAATGTCCAACGGGTTATGACATAAAACTAACCCATGACAGTCCGCTATGACTATAAACTGGTAGCTTCATCTCTAACCTCTTAATCTGTAGCTGCATTCAAACTCCATCAGAGCCGCTGCCTCACTCATCATCAGTTGATCCTAACAACGTTGCTACCATTCATATTCAGTGCCTGAAATCTCATGTAGTGCCTTTCTTTCATTAGTTGCTATTCAAGTCTAAGCTTACTCACTCACTCGTGGTTTTCTTGTCTTCTTGGAGTTCTGTTTGCAGGATGACACTCGGAGGTGTTCGTACGAGAATGCACTTCGACACAGCGGCAAGGTACCATATTGTTCCTAAAGCATGCAACCAGATTAATCGATCTG
The DNA here is from genome assembly GCA_015680685.1 of Gnetum montanum. Taxonomy (NCBI): domain Eukaryota; kingdom Viridiplantae; phylum Streptophyta; class Gnetopsida; order Gnetales; family Gnetaceae; genus Gnetum; species Gnetum montanum. The sequence continues at coordinate 49,799 of MNCI01002801.1, forward strand.
TTCAAATGTACTATCCTAGTCCCCGAGACATTCCCCAGTTCTCTAAAACTCCCGTTTCTCCCTTCTATTCGATTACAGTTTCCAGATATGTATCCCAAAACCTTGAGTACACTATTGCACGCTCTAACACTCTCAAGCAGTTGCGGCACACAACATGGCACTTGAGCATGAGTACAAGGTCAAAACAAAGCTTGATCTTCCCACAAGTGTTTTCCTTAGATATTTCTAGGGAAAGATCGCAGATTCCTAGGCATGTGTTTGCTATACTTAGCCATGTCCTTCCCATTATTATTGGAAAGTCCCCTTTATCATTATTAACCTGTATCACTAGGAAATCAGCTGGGTATGACTAACCACACACAATGGCAACGATGTCCTCCACCAATCCCAAGGGAACAGTAATGGACTAGTCAACTAGCTCTAAGCGAATATTGCTCTTCTTTAGTGGAGGCAGGTTCCAAGCTTTATACATTTCTTGCGATATCAAGTTGACTCTGGAACCTAAGTTCAGAAGAGCTTTACAAGATTCATTCCCAGCAACTTGGAGATAGATGAGAGGACTTCCAAGGTCAGAGAAGTTCCTAGGAAGGTGGCCCTCCTTGTTCCAGTCAGTGACGATATGTGTTAACATAACCATATGTGTTGAGCTCTGTTTTTGGTTTGAAGGGAGCTCTGAAGCCTTACTTGATGGAGGAACGTTTGGAGGCTCAACCGCTTGTGGTTGTGAGAGCTTGTTTGGACTGTTGGTTCTAAAGAAAGGTCTTCTCTTTGTACGGTTGTCAAAACCAGCAGTGAGTTAGAGATTTACGGCTCTTGTAGCATTACGTTGTTGTAGCTAAGTGGGGAGTTCCCCTTGCATTGCTGGAGCGGGTGGTAGTGGAGCTATTGGTGTGAGAGTTAAGGATGGATTCAGAGGATGGTACATATGTGGTGTATCTCTTCCAGGAGAAGGAGTCCTATAATACTCCCTAGCTTGGTAGTGATGTTGTGGGGTCACGTGATCGACAAAGTCATTAGAGAGATTGGCTGCTGCACGTAATAGCCATATGGATCCGGTTGCCGGTAAGGGTATTGTTGTCTCGACAGTGGCATCCCCCATGACTATGGGTATTGCCACTGCTAGTGTTGCTTAATAGGTTGTGGCAGAGTTTCACTTGGATAATACGTTAATGGTTGGTGGAACTACCTCGGGTTACCTTGGGAATAAGGTAACCTTCGGGGTGCTTGCCATTTGTTAACTTGTGGGTTAAGTGCATACACCTCGGACCCTTGCAGGTGGGAGATTATTGGGCAACATCCCTTAGGATGGTCATATTGGCATATCTCACATCCACCGTCATTGTCCATATCAGAATCCACAACCTCTTCGGTGATAGCCATTTTTCCCTTACCTTTGTTACATGCATGATCCAAATCCCTCTTTTTATTTCTATCATGGTCACTACTTAGCTCCTTAGACTCCTCTACAATTTTAAGAACAGTTTCAAATCTACTATCTAAGGAGTCCCGCATTTGATCTACCTTAGCCGACACTTTTGTTGTTAATTTCTGGAGAGGCAAGGTTTTCCTATTTACCATCTTTTTGAGTGGTGACTCATCCTCCTCCTCACAGAATCTTACTCCCCATTTTCGTAGGGAAGGATCACGGTTGTACTCTTCCACGCTTTCTCTCTTGCGTACCTCTCCTTCTTCCTTAGCTACTTACTCCAAAAATCTATGGATCTGATGGGACCTAAGCTCTGATAATCTCCCTTGGGCATATGTTCCAAGGGTTCTCCTGGTTTCATGCCTAAGTCCATCTACGAGATGACGTAGTTGATCCTGCTGCGAGCAACCATGGCCCGAGCAATGATGTAATAGTGCATAATATCTACCCATGGCAGCATCCAAGGGTTCATGAGTTCCCTGCTTCCATCCTTGGATTTTCTTTCACACGTTGGACACCCGAGAGTACGTTTGATACTTATCGTTAAACAGTTCTAGCATTGTACTCCACCTTTGAATGGATTCTGGTTCTAAGGACTGGTACCAACTTTTCGCTTCCTTTACTAGTGTCCTTGGGAACAACTTTAATTTTTGCCACTTGTTCTCAATATTCTAGTAACAACAGATCTTAGGAAATGCGACATCTTTCCAGGTACAATTAGAAACTAGTGAAGGGGCCACGGTGGTGGTCATGCAACACCAAGATGTTGCGGGAGCTGCAGAAGTGGTCGTGGACCACATCAAAGAATCATTCAATGTACTTGTTATGCCACCGATAGATCTCACAGGAGCACGAGATGCTCAAACTTTGGCAGGAACCTCAATGACTCCTGCGGAACATGAGGATGCACTTGATCGATTGCTCCAAACAGGGCAAGTAATGACGTCCTTGTTTGACATCCCTCAAGATGTTACATCAATTCAATCATACCTCATTTCCACAAAGGGGAAGCTGGTCTTAATAGAAGTGAGGGCCGAGCATGCAGAAGCAGAAGTGTAGAAATTGCAAGAATAGCTCGTGGCCCTACAAGCAACACAGCGGGACCCTCTACAATTTGTTCCCACAGACTAGCTTGACAGATTTCAAACTAAGCAACTAACCAAGCTAATCACGGAGAATAAAAAGGTGGTTGAGGAAAAAGAGAAGGCTATTTGGGATGCCTCCGCAGCACAGGCGCAAACTCATATGCATCTTAAGGCACTCAATGTCTTACAGGAGGAAAATAAATAGCTTGTTGCCAACAACCTTCGGTTGACCTCTGTAGAAAAGCAAAAGAACCTTCTCAAAGAACATTTCCATCAGTTGCGAGAATAATTCATCTAGGTCAACCAAGACATAAGTCATTTAGCTAGGGAGAACCGAACCCTCTCAATGGAGGAGGTATGCGCAATTCGTCAAAAGACAGCCATTAAAATAAGCGCGTGGCAAAATGAGGCTAAATGACATGAGAAGTTGAAGGAGCACTTCTGAGATCAGGTGGGGATGTACAAACAGATCCTTGAAAAGGAGATCCATATGGCCAAGGCCCACATCAACGCTATCAGTGCTCAACACACTGACTGGCGGGCCATATTGGACACATGTGCCTTTGTCCACCAAGCAGAAGTTAAGAGTCGGGACCTATAGATTCAGGATCTAACAAAATACATGGAGTTGGCAAACCTGCGATATGCCAACCTTACCATGTTAATAGTAGGGCGCCCGAGGATAGAGCTCGAGCAGCAAGTAGCAACCACCTATGTCAAATATGAAGCAGAATTTGTAGAACACAAGAAGTTATTGGAAAAACTAGAGGTCACAAATTCTGAACTTGAGGTGGTGAAAGCAAGCTACCAGGGACGGAAAGGTGTCGCAGCAGATTTGGCTCGATGACTAGTGGATTTTCAAGAGTACAAAGATAAAGCCAGAGCCTACGAAGAGGAATGTCGGGTATTTGCGGCCTGGTATGTCAAGGCCAATCAAATGTTTCCGCAACTACCTTGTCCGTGGGAGGTGCAAACTCCATCGAACATCAGAACATTAGCATGGACGGCACAAGACCCTTGGATCGAAGAGGAGAACCTCCAGGCTATACTTCAATGCCATCAAGCCTCAAAACCTGGAGCACAAGACAAAGGGAAAGCACCAATGGAGGAGCCACCACCACCTAGAACTACATGAGTTCCACAAAATTTTGTAGTTGTAGAACATTCTTTGTGTTGTCTTTATTTTGTTTTCATTCCACACTACGGCATAATCCCATTTTTCCCATCTAATAATCCCATACCTATCCACTATGTAATCACTGTAACTCGAGGACGAGTTTTCATTCAGTCATGAGGGTATGATGAGTTGTCATTTGGGCGACCACGATATCGCGTATGCGATATCGCAGTCCAACCGCGATATTGCAGCTTATCTCCTCATCTATAAATAAGAGGTAGACAGAAGAGTTAGATATCATAGATCATTAGGAAGTTAGTCAATTTTAGTTTAAGTGTTTTAATTTCTTTCTCTCCCTTTTCCTTTCCGTGTATGCCCGCAGTGTGGTGAATGTAATTGTATGGCATCCTTATTCAAGTGTGATGTACTTGGAAATGCACATGACCGGCAATAAAGATCGAGATTACTTCATCATTGCAGAATTCACTTAGCTTAATTATTTAATTAATTGTTATTTACCACTTTCTTAGTTAATATCTCTTCACCCTTAACTCATGTTAAAATGTAGAATGAGTACGACTTGATTACGAGCATTTAAGTGTGACTACTTGGTAACCGAGTAGCATACCTAGGATCTACGCTTGGTAATCCCAGTGGTAGTCATGCACGAAGTCCAAGATGTGTATGGATAATCGAGGAACGGATGCTCATCGCACTTAAGCTAGTTTAGGTTCTCTCTCACCCTTTCTCTCCTAGCGTAGTCAATATTACTTTTCATTGCCTTCAGGAGTAGCATTAGATTAGAAACCCATCATACACCTCACTCTGGACTAAACCATATGTGGCAAAGATAATACTAGTCCAGGTGGGAAGACAGCGAACTGCAACCTAAGGCTAATTGTCTAGATGCCACAACTAGTTCGTCTGTGGGGTTCGACCAGATCGTGCGTGTAACGCTTGTATTCGTGTGGTTGAGTGTAGGGGTACTTAGCCACTCATCACCCATGATGTTTATTAGTGGAGCCTTGCAGTTATTGTAAATATCTTCTTTTTCTATGTTACATTGGACTTACTAGTTAAGTTGCATCAGAGATGATAAGGTTGGAGTCGCATTCTCATTGTCACCACTCATCCTCCAAAGTCAAGTCACTCAACAATATGACATTTTGAAATTTTCTTTCAAGTGATCCCATTATTTTTGAAATTTTCATTCGAGTGACCCCACTATTTTTGACTTATGCATAATTCTAATATCAAGTGCAATATTTATCGGTTATTTGTACAAATTCATAACATATTACTGGAACATAGAAATAATGATTTATTATAATTTAGTGGAATGATAAGAAAGGAAAAGAGAAGTGTGGGGTGTTGGAAATTGAAATAATTGAAAGATAGGTACACCCCAGGATTTATTGAAGGGGGACATAAAGTACTATGTCCATAGATATAATTTGCCTTATGTGTTTAGCATGATTAATGTGAATCACCTTACTCTTTTATCCAAACTTGGTCAAGCTAAAAAATATTAAATTAAACCAAAAAGGCCAACGAGTTCCAAAGTGAACCTACCTTGTAACTAAGTTTTAATTTGAAAATTGATAGAACATGAATAAGATGTGCACTAAAATATTAAGATAAGGAAGTTAACTTAAAATAAGCTTTATTAATAAAATATTAAATTATTCATCATAGAAATAATATTTCCTTTAATGAGATATCAATTCCAAATCTTCAACTCTTGTATTTCTTTGAAATACCATCCTTTCTCTTTTATGTCTTCAAAAACTCCTTTAAAAATTTTAATTTGTTTTATTTTTGTCATTTTAATTATATGAAATATATTGACAAATAACTTCTATTTCTAAAGGAAGTAAATTAAAATTGAATAAATATATCGTTTGACGTGAGAACGCGGTGCAACGGAGCGACGCAATTTTTCCCCACTTTGCGTTGAATGCCCTTTAATGCGGATGAAGACATATGTTATTAAGATAGAATAGTCCATTCGTTGCTTTCATATCTTCAGTACCCCAAGTACTAAAATGAATGAACGAATGAATGGCCTTCGTTCGCGGAAAATTCTTGCGTGTCGGCTTTTAAGAATGCCAATAACTAAATCGGAGCAAAATCGGATAAATTACTTTCAAAATTATTGACTTCTCCTTCAAAATAAATTCTAATCCGCGGGTGGTGAATGACCGGGTCATCATTTGCCAGTACAACACAAATGTAAAGATCATTTATGTAATTGCTTTTTCACGTAACATCAAACACATTGCAACTTGCAGGAATATAGTGTAGATTGACAACATTTTGATGCTGTGTGGATGGATAGATTGTGAATAGTTTGTGTTAAAAGAAGTCATGAAGGCATCATTGAAAATTCTTATGCAATGATAAGTTTAGAAATGTCTCTTTGTCAATGATAATTAATATAAAATTTAAATGCAATTGCATACTCTTGGAAAATACATAGACACTTAGAATAGAATCATCCATTCATGCATATTTAGCCTCTTCCAACTATTACAATGACCTTCATTGATTCATTCATTCCTTGCTTATCCATTCTATTCTTCATTCATTCATTTCTTATCCATTGATTTGGAAATTGTCACCATGCTTAGCTTGTATTGGAAGAATCAATTCAAATGCATTTTGTTGAAGTTCTTTAGTAATAACCCAGAAATGTCACATTGTCAATCAAACAATTCACATGAAAAAAAATACATGACAATTTGCAATAATACATAGATTGAATGCTTACATGCACAACCTAGATTGATTGATGATTGTGGATAGATTCATGGAAAATATAATCTTTATCCTCCACTATACATTAGCCATGTAGCCTATCTGTATTGTTTGTGTTGAAAGTATCAACACATGAAAGCAATGTTGAAAATTCTTATGTAACAATAACTTTAGAAACGTCCAATTATCAATGACAACCAATATCTTCTCTTGTTACTCTATCACCTTTTCATCTTCTCGTAAAGTTTAATTTTTAGCAGTTCTTAAACATTGTTCTCACGAAGGTTGCTCTCTTCAATCTTCACCTTTCTCATCTTCATCAAGCTCTCAACACATTTAATAATTAACATTATCTTCAACTCTCCAATAAGAGTTTTAATCAAGATCTCTTCACTAGTTTAGATTTTCATCCATTAATCATTCAATAATCATCAATGTTTTAATCATATAATCTCACCAAAATTTTAGTATTTAATTCCAAATAATGATAATATTGGTATCAGAGACAGCGTTACTATGAGTTACAATAAGGAAATACCAAAATGTACTATCATCTTTAATGGGATCCAAGATTTCATCTTATGAAAAGACATTATAAAAGACCTCCTCGAGGTAAATGATGTCTAGAAGGTAATTGAACCAAAAGAAATACTTTTCAAAATCACTCCTAGCAAACAAGAATTTTCATGTGAATAGGTAGATAGCATGCATGCATGTGTGTGTGTGAGAGATTTTGTCACTTTACACTTGATGCATTAATTATTACTAAGAGATAATATCGTAGTTTTGTAAAGCTTAGTATATTAATAACGTAGTCTCATGTCTCCGTGAATTGTCTTGCCTCTTGCCATCAAAACAATCATTCCTTTGTATGCATCAATGACATTAAAGGCATTAAAGACTCCCAACCCACATGAAAAAGTTGAACAAAATGAATCACAAGGTTCACATCACCACTAATGAGTAGCAAGGTAACCCTATGCTCAACCATATGAATCACAAGCGTTCATGCATGATCTAGTCAAATTATGTGGATGGGACTAGTTATAGCATCTAGATCACTATGCCTTGATTGCAGTTCATTGTCTTCCCACTTGGACTAGTGGTAGCTTTGTCACATATGGTTTAGTCCATAGTGATGCATATGATTTTTATTATTTTATATTTTATTGTTCTACGATTAATAATAGGTTGAAACTCAATTTATAATTAATTCAACTAATCTAATTGCTAATTAATAATCAACTAACCTAATGTAAGTATCTGATCCCACTTCCCGTGCACATCTTGAACATAGATAATGCTGCCAGGTTACCAAATGTTAAGCATTGCTGGGATTACCAAGAGTCATACGCATGCTTGAAGTGATTGTACTTATGTACTTAATTAATTAACATGCATGAAAATGTAAATATTAACTAAGTACATTAAAAGTAAATTGCATGGAAAGTAAATCTAATCTAAGTCAAAGTGCTGTAATGAATAAGAATCAATCTCGATCTTATTGTCGTTCATGGAATATGTCGAGGTACATTGCCACTCAAATAAGACTTCGTACAATTGACTCAGATCCACTCTATGGGCACTCACTGACTATTCTATAAGATTACAAAATAAAACTGCAAGAATTCTGCTACTCTATTGACAAAACTATGAAAAACTAATGCAAAACTGACTCAAATCGTGAGCTTAGGTGCTATATTTATAGGCCAACGTATATACCTTGATGTCGGATACCCAACATCATGTCAAGACCTCAACATCTCATATCTAATGTCAAGTATCGGATGGTGAGGCTCCAACGTCAGGGCTTTGATGTCAAGGCTTCGATAACAAGGCTCTAATGTCAAGGCTTCAATAACAAGGCTTTGATGTCAAGGCCAGGCAAATCATGACTCATCATACCCCCACGATTGAATAAAAACTCGTCCTTGAGTTAAAAAAAATGAGGAACAAGTTCCTTATAAAATATTGGGAATGTATGGGATTATTGACTGATATGCAAACTATTGGTTGACTTTGAGTGTTGCATTATAGAAATTTATTCAAGTGGATGCATACAAAATGACAGAGTGACAAAAAGACTGGACAAACATTAAAGATTACAAAATTTATAGAGGTTCTTAAAAATTCACTAAAGATGATTCTTCTTATTGTTGCTAGCAGTGGTAAACTTTTAACCTTGATTGTTATGTTGATGCTTCTCTAGTTATGCAGAACATTCTTGAAGGGTGGACTAAAATTTCTTCTCATTACCCCATGGATCTAGTAAACATGCAAAGCTTGAGCTGCTATCTTGTATGTGCTATGATGTGTCCATGGTCAAATCCTCCATTGTCCCTCTCTTGGCTTTGTTTTCATGCCTGGCAAAAGACCTTCTTTCTTAGATGTTTCTTTTAGCATCACCTACAGTCACCAAAGGATCAACATTAGTTGTGGTAAATTTCCTTAATAATTAACCCTTATTAGATCCCTTAGTTTTCTTTTAAGCACAAGGTGATTACAACATACTATGCCCGAGGCTATGAGGTAACTAAAATCATTAAGCTGTTCACATTATTTTGATTAATTACTATTAGTTACCATGATGTTCAAAAATAGGATGTTGGAAAAATTTCAAAAATTTTAAAGCAAGCACCCTAGCCCCCATGACTAATAAGCATAACTCCAGAAGCACATAGGTTTTTAAATAATTGAAATCAAAGGTCTAATTCAAAAGATGGCCAAGAAATATTAATGGATATGGAGGTAGAAAGATAGGAAAAATTAATGAAAAGACGAGAAGTAGTCCCAAAATCATGCATAAATTTAGGGAAATCGTCATTAATGTTCTGGAAGATGTAAAGGTTAGTTCAAAGCCATGATCACCAGAAGTTATGAAAGTGGGTCCTCCCCAAAGCAAGCTTCTACCATAATGCCCTTGCATAACCACTTCTCTAGATGTTCGTGGGCACCCAAGAAGGTAAACGTTGATCATGCCTTTGCTCCAAACAACACACAGCTACCATTGTTACGATGTTGCACTATACTATACAAACCAAAACGCTCATGATCGCATGCAGCAATGAGGTGAATAATGGAATGAGAAGGTATTGCAGAGATCGGGATGTAAGGTACTTGACCAAGTTCACAACAAGTTCTTATGACAAGTGTGATTAAAATGATCAACATACCTATTTGTCCAAGTTCAGACCAAGTCCATACCATGAACAATGACCTCGCATTGATGTGTTCCTTCTTGCCAACCACCATGAGTCCATAACCACCACAAAGAACAATCATCACTCTCAAAAGAAAAGAAAAGAGAAGAAGGAAGGAAGGGCCTTAGTTAGTGGGGCATCTTCAGGCATGGGTAACATGTCTTTCTAGCCCCATAACCACTACTTGTAGCTTGTTATTGTATCTAAGGGGTGTGCTTTGAATTCCCATTATTGTTTTTATGTTTTTTTTTCCTTTTTCTTCTTTCTTTCTTTTTTGGATGGGAACTATACCATGCAAAGATAGAGCTTCCTTTTACTGGTTGACAGGGGAGTGATGATACATTTCAAGAGGAGTCATAAATCACATGCAGGAATCCAAGAAGAAAACCCAACAAGTCTCCTTGAGGTCACACCTTTTGCCATTTCCACTTGGTTATTCCCTATTCCTTCAAGGTGCGATGATCATTGATTAATTTTAGTTTCATAAAAGAAGAACTAAATTGTTTCCCTGAAAAAGACCTTTTATTCAGAGAATTGGAGGGATGGATGAGGTGGCCTCACTATTTTACACAATTACGTACCCAATCATCTTGATAGCATAGCACAAAAAACCAAACACATAGCATTGACTTCTACATCATGACTTGGCAATTTTATTAACAAAACATAAAATACATTCGTAAAACATAAAGAGAATGACTCAATAAAAGAGAAAATATAAAGAAAAGAAAAATATTAAGAAATGGAAAACATATGAAGAATCAAAAAAATTTGGAAGAAATATGAAAATGATAAAAAATTGTAAAATAAAAAAGATGAAAAACACTTAAGAATCTCGAAGACTATAATGAGGGGTAAACCCCATGACTAAACATTTGGCCATGGCTAGGATTAATAAGTGGATGAATAGGATCCATGCATGTATGAAATGTTGGAAACCTTTCATGCCCTAGCCACTGGGTGTCTATTGGTGGTGTGGTGGCTGGGTAGAAAAATTATTAGTCACACAATTGATGGTTGAATGTATGGTGGGTCAAGGTATGAGATGTGTTAACATTATGGATGGATAGCCCATGATTGCACCCTTGATCATGAGATGGTATGCATGGATTCATTTTTCTTCCCACGCTTGTAGATCCATTGGTTGAAGTTCGGATTGGAGTACTAATGGATGGTGTCCCTTGTGTATGGTCAGAGGACGTTAGTTGAGACAAAGAAGGTGGTGCACTAGATTGGCATTGTATTGGCTTAGTTGATGTTGGGTTCACGCATGGTTTGCTTTGGCTTACGACCTTTCCTCTAGAAGGGGTGTTTCCAATGTTGCAGATGAAACCCACTAGTGTCAGCATGTTTATGCACATTTGCAGCACAAGAAACACTTGTTTATTGATATTGGGGATGCTGGACCTTCCTGAGTTACTGGCGATGGCATATAAGGAGATGAATTATGAGAATATTGAGGGTAGGTTGGATGGTAAGAGGCTCAAGGTGGTGATCCTTCAAGGGATGTCATATATAGATGGTACTCGAGAGAGTGGTAGTGGCGATTTGAAGTGGAGGATGCCGAACTAGTTGGAGAAATAGGGTATTGAACATAATATCCATGCGGTTTCAATAGATATGGCTAATTTGGTGGTGGCCTATGCCATGATTGTGGTTGTTTCCATTGCTGTTGATGACCATGTTGAGGGTGTAATAAGTCCCCCTAGGATGGTACGATCAATTGTGGGATTGTCTATAATTACCTTGTGGGAGAGGAAGTCTCCCAGGCATGTGCTTTTACACAAACTTTAGATTTAAGGCACCTGCCCAATACTTCTGTAGATACAACAATACAAGGCATTGGCCCTTCAGATGGTCATATATGCATAGGTCACATCCATCATCTTCGTCTGTGGTGGAGTCTTTAGCCTCACTTTTGTTAGCCACTTTTCTCATTTTTCAAAAATTGTTCCTAGCTATTTCTTGGTTTTGTGTCCTCTATTTATTATGATCACTTGGCTTATTTTGCATGATCTTCTCCACAACTGTCTCAATAAAAGTTATAACATTTTCATTTATCCATTTAGACATCCTATTAAACTTTGCTTCTAGATCATCAACAGACTCCTTTATTGGCAAGGTTTGTTGCGAAATCACCTTATTGAGGGTAGTTTTATTTTCTTTATCATAGATCTGGACCTCTCTCTGTTGAAGAGTTGGGTCCCATTGATTTTTCTCAACATTCTCCCATTTGCATATCTCTCCTTCTTCTTTTGCCATACACTCTATTAGCTCTTTGATCTAATGGGCTTGGAGCTCATATAATTGTCTTGGGGTATACATCCCAAGGGCCTCTCATGTTTCATTATGAAGCCCATCTATGATGTGGAAAAGTTACCTTTCCTCGAAGAAACCATGGCCTGGGCATCTATTCAATAAGGCATAATATCTATCTAAGGCCATGTCCCAAGGGTTCATGTTGTTCTTGTTTCCACTCTTGGATTTGTCTCCTCAAATTAGACACTCATGCATAGGTTTGGTATATCTCATTGAAAAGTTCCAACATGGTAGACCATCGTCAGATTGAATTTGGTCTCAATGATCTATACCACATTTTGGCTCTATCAATTAGTATCCTAGGAAAGAGCTTAAGCTTTTTCCACTCACTTTCAATGTTGTAGAAAGCACAAGCATCATGGAAGGCTTGTAAATGATGTTGCAGATTTGAATCATAGCCTCTTGCAAATTTAGGAATATTGTTCATGTCAAGCTTAGGTAAACGACTCTTTTTGCGATGCCTGCAAGATATCTTAACGACCTCTATTATATGCATTAGAGTCTTAGTGGCCAATAAGGGTTCATCGTTATCAAAAAAATTGTGAGAGAAATGTCTATCACTATTTGTTTGATCGTGATGATGCTATCTTCGACCTTTTCCATGGGTTTGATTTCGATTTTTAGCTCGACCCTTTAGTGGAGCCTTATCTCATACCTATGTTCATCTTTGTTAGAACTAGACATTGAAGGGGAAGAGGAAGATGAGAAACTGAAAGACTTGCCATGGCATCTATGGTGTTCTTTGTGGTCCCTTGGTTTATCATTTTTGGATTTTGAGGAGTTCTTAGGCCTTGAGGCCTTCCCTAGTTTAGGAACTACATCATCTTCTCCAAGATTGTCTACCTTAGGTGAATGTCATCTTTGAGTGTCGTTAGGGTGGTCATGGTCATAAGAAACCCTTGCATAAGGTTGATCACTCCAATCTTCTTCATCGTATATTGCGTTATTTCTCCAATGAATGTGTTCCTGATACAATGCATTGTCATTTCCATGTGGGAGAGACATTGTTCTTGATTTATGGTGTGTGTGAGCTAAGAGTTTCTGAAAGATATATTGTTAATACCTTTACAATAATCGTATATGATATAACTAATCTAGATAACTAGCACCATCCCCGGCAACAACGCCAATGATGAGCGGTGAGGTACCCTTACGCTCAACCATATGAATCACAAGCATTCACGCACGATCTGATCAAATTCCATGGATGGGACTAGTTGTGGCATCTAGATCACTATGCCTTGATTGTAGTTCACTATCTTCCCACTTGGATTAGTGGTAGCTTTGTCACGTATGGTTTGGTCTAGAGCGAGGCATATGATTTTTATTATTTTATATTTTATTGTTCTACGTTTAACAATAGGTTGAAACTCAATTTATAATCAATTCAACTAATCTAATTACTAATTAATAATCAACTATCCTAACATAAGTATTCAATCCCACTTCCTGTGCACATCCTGAACACATATAATGCTACTAGGTTACCAAACGTTAAGCGCTACTAGGATTACCAAGAGTTATATGCATGCTCGAAGCGATCGTACTTATGTGCTTAACTAGTTAACATGCATGAAAATGTAAATATTAACTAAGTACATGAAAAGTAAATTGCATGGAAAGTAAATCTAATCTAAGTCAAAGTGTTGTAATGAATAAGAATCAATCTCGATCTTATTGTCATTCATGGAATATGTTGAGGTACATTACCACTCGAATAAGACTTTGTACAACTAACTTAGATCCACTCTATGGGCACTCACTGACTATTCTCTAAGATTACAGAATAAAACTACAAGGATTCTACTACTCTATTGACAAAACTATGAAAAAATAATGCAAAACTGACTTGAATCATGAGCCCAGGTGCTATATTTATAGGCCAGCATATATACCCTAATGTCGGATACTTGACATCATGTCAAGACCCTGACATTACGTACTTGAAATTATAGCTCTAACATCGTGTATCCGATGTCGAGGCTTCGATGTCAAGGCTCCGATAACAAGGCTTCGATGTCAAGGCTCTGATAACAAGGCTTCGATGTCAAGGCTGGGCAAATCATGACTCATCAACCACCTACTCAAAAACCCTTCTTTGTTGTTGTTTTTTTAATGTGCAATTTCTCTTTTTTAAAGATATAGTTTTTCTTGTTTGATGATGCTTTTAAAGAAAAATTTAATGACTCATGGTACATGATAATAAATTTAATAGAAAAATTAAGAGACTTTGCTAATTTTTAAAAAATATAACATTATCACCATTTACCTCTAAAAAATGCATTTCTTTTATTTTTATGGTGCAAGGGACTTTAGAGGGCAAAAAAAGACCTGTATACAATTAGTAAAGCAAGACAACAATCAAAATAAAATAAAATAAAATTGAAATGGTAAAAACTAAAGCAATTTATCCTAAATATATTTTACATAGGACAAGGTAAAAATATAGGTTTAGGACTATGGCTAGGGTTTGAAATTGATATTGATATGTCTATTTTCTTTAGTATTTTTAATGAAAAATAGCCTTAGAATTTGTCAGTATCATTAAGCAAGGGTAATGTAAAGCCTCTCATCAATATCATCCAAGTGTATATTTAAATAGATATAATTAGTACATAGGAATGACCAACTTTATATATGCTTTTAAAGTGAAAAAAACGAAGATGAAGAATGGTAAAGTGACAAGAATAGACATAGATGTATGAAATCTAAGGTTTCATAGCTCAGTTGGTTAGTGCATTGCCACTTTAGTAAGTGGAAGGTCATGAGTTCAACTCTCATTGAAAGAATTGTTTCATTTTGTAGTCTCTCTTAAGTTTTTGCAGAGCAATTAGGAAAAAATAATATATGGGAAATAAAGGAGGAATGAAAAGGAGAGACGCTATTTTCCATGTGTTGGAGTAAAACGCAAGTGTTATTTAGGAGGTTTAGAAGTTAGAAAATCTTAAAACTAAGTAATTGCTATAAGCACTATGATTAAATTGATGGCAAACAATTTTAATATTCTTTTTAATTATTAAGAAGAGATGCTATTTTCGATGTGTTGGAGTAAAACCCAAGTGTTGTTTAAGAGGTTTAGTAGTTAGAAAATCTTGAAACTAAGTAACTACTATAAGCACTATGATTAAATTAATGGCAAAAAATTTTAATCTTCTTTTGATTATTAATTATTACATAACACATGTTAATTAAAAAATATTTTCTATCATCCCAGATCAAGGCTTTAGAGATTCACACTAAATCGCTTAGCTTTGCATCACACTTGCTCACCTTTCATAATGAAAAGAGATTTCATTTTCCATACTCTTGTTTGTATTATTTTCTCATCTATGATAGAGTCCTCAAGGTAGGTTTTCATGGTTTCAACTTTGAAGCATGATTGTTAATTCTTCATGACCTTGCGAGTACTTGGAAAGTTTATATTTTCAAAAAAGATAAAGGGAGTTGTATAGCTTAATAAATGGAATATTTGAGAGGACATTCTTTATTATAATTACAACTAATTTACAATTTGGTAAAATAAGCATGGTACCAAAAACTTTGGAGGTAAGTAATTTTGGTTGAATCCATCATTATTTTTAAATTCTATTTAGTGGTAAAGAACTTTCCATAAAAGAAATGGTCATACAATGATGTAAGACTTAGCTTTGAATGTAGTAAAAAGTGGTTACAAATTTTTTCAATATGTTGTTACTCTATCACCTTTTCATCTTCTCATAAAGTTTAATTTTTAGCAATTCTTAAACATTGTTCTCACGAAGGTTGCTCTCTTCAATCTTCACCTTTCTCATCTTCATCAAGCTCTCAACACAGTTACTAATTAACATAATCTCCAACTCTTCAATAATAGTTTTAATCAAAATCTACTTACTAGTTTAGATTTTCATCCTTTAGACATTTAACAATCCTCAATGTTTTAATCATATAATCTTACCAAAATTTTAGTATTTAATTCCAACTAATGATAATATTGGTATCAGAGATAGTGTTACTATGAGTTACAATAAGGAAATACTAGAATGTCCTATCATCTTTAAAGGAATCCAAGATTTCATCTTATGAAAAGACATTATGAAAGACCTCCTCGAGGTAAATGATGTCTAGAAGGCAACTGAACCAAAAAAAAAATACTTTTCAAAATTACTCCTAGTAAATAAGACAAAGATGAAAAAAATTGATTGATCAAAGATTTTTTATGAGGAAGAAAAATGGAAGAGCAAAGACTCACTTGCAAGAATGATCATCATTTTCAATGTATCAGAAATGATATCAAGTAGTTTATGCTCCCTAAAGACAACCAAACAAATATGGAATGGATTATGTTCATACCTTAGAAACTTAGAAAATCAACACACCAAGGAACTTCTATATAGAATATAATTTGATAAACTTGAAATCAAGAAAGAAGAAGACATTGAAGGTTTTCTTACAATAATGTATAAATGCATTAAACACGTTAATGAACTAGGATGTAGTATTTCTCAATACCAAAAGGTACAAAAGGTTGTGGAAGCACTATAAAATGATTAGAGGTATCAAAAAAATGATGATGAACTTCCTTCAAAACAAAGAGTTTAAACAATATACATTAGATAATTTAGTCTCACAAATTAGAAATTTGGAAAGTGTAAGACCATCTAATAATGAGCAAGATCAAGCATTTGTTGCCACTAGAGGAAGATGAAACTCAACAGAGGTAGAGGAAGATTCAATAGAGCCAACTTTCAAGATGAGACTTTTCAGAATAGTCAAAACACAATAGAGACTTCAACAAGAGACATAAGGGGAAGAGGCTTTATAATAGAAAGATGTAATAATCAAAAATTGAGAAATTCACAATCGTACAATGCCATTTTAATATGCAAGTTTTGTAAGAAAATAGGACATACTGTAGAAACTTATTGGGCCAAAATTACCTTTGATGCACTACAACTTTAGAAAAAAATTCAAGAGGAAGTGTTAACTTTAACTTTGATGAGTCACTTTTGGTTGGCTGCATCAACGAGGCCTAGTCGACACATCGTATCATGCATCAACAAGGCCCCATCGATGCAGTGATGATTTTTAGCTATAAATACACACCTACCAGCTGCATTTATGGCATTGGCGATTGTAGTTGTAGCGAAGCTCCTATAATTTTTCCATTTAAAAGTTAAAAATTTTCCCCGAGTGCCTGTAGTAGGAGTCATTAAGTGTACTAATCTTTATTCAAGCATTGTTGTACCTAGCACAATAGTGTGTGCGGTAATAAAGATGAGCTTTCTAATAAACCTTGCAACACTTTGGATAGATTAGTTATTTCATTTGTGCATTTAATTTTTTCAATTATTTATTAAATGTTTTCAATTAGTTATTAAATGTTTTCCAATTATTACATTAATGAAGCAATTAAGCCAAATAAATTAAACACATAAGTATGATCACTTCGAGCATAACATGTATTCGCTGAATAATCCTAGCAACATTATTACTTAGTACGCCTAGTAGTGTAGCACTTGGTTGCCCAGCAGTGGATACGTGGGTTCAAGACATGTACGGAAAGTGGGATTATATGCTTATGTTAAGAATATTTAAATGCTAGTTAATTAGTTAATCCAATTCCTTTTATCTACTTTGAACACCAAACTATAAAACACAAAATGATAAAAATTGGATGCCTCAATTACACTTAACCATACCAATGAACATCACAAGTGTAATTGAGAAGACAACGATTGACCTTAAGGTAAGATTCACTTCCTAGAAGGCTAGTGCACCAGAAACCATAAAGTCTACAAAATTTGACCATATCGCACGTGAATGCTTTGTGATTCGCATGGTTGGGCGTAGGGGTGCCTCACCGCTCATCAAGCTTTAACACAAGAAGATAATCCAACTAACTACAAAGCTTTCAATTCAAGTAAAATAATTAAAAAAATTTCATGTATTTTAGACAATGATTTTTCAAATCACATGGCTTCACATAAATCATACCTCTTCAACTATAAAGTCAAAAATATTAGTAGCATCAAAATGAGTAGGTGATTGCATTGTAAGACTTTCCAATAGTAAGGTCATAGCTATAACTAAAGTATTTCATGTTTCAAATTTTTCAAATCTGTTGCTATCAACAAGACAAACGTCTAAGAGAGGAATTGATGTAAGATACAAAAATGAATGGTGTACCATCACAAAACTCGATGAAGAGAAGATTATAAAGATCAAAACCTAGAGTAATTGAATCCACTGCATAGATTATGATTATTTTAACTTGAAAGGAAATCTCATTAGCATCAATAATAATGTTTAAGAATCAAAAACCCCAAAAATCCAAGTACTAAAATTTGAAGACCAATCAAGGAAAATTATCATTAAAATGAGTTTAGAAAATCATTACTCATTCATAAATGATGAGGAAGCCAAAATATAATCCAAAATGTTGGGACACACATCATATAATAACATTGAAAAGATGAAAAACCTAAAAAATGCTATAGCACTCCAAATTAGAAAAACTACAAAGGAGAAATGTGAAATTTTCATACAACGAAAACAAATAAATATCCCTTATACCATGGCTATGCAAAGAAAAGACAAACCCCTTGAGCTACTTCACATTGATTTTATTGGGCCCATGCGAACCACATCAATAGGAGAAGAATGTTTTACTTTTTTTGAAGGTGGATGATTACTTCAAATTTACTTGGACATACAACATGAGAACTAAAAATGAAGTTGTAAGAAAATTTTGAGATTTCTATACCATCATACATAGCACCAAGAATCTAACTATGAAGGCCATTAGATTAGATAGATAGAAGAGAGGAATTTATCAATAAAAGAAATTGAAAATTTGTGCTCAAAATAAAGAATTTTCCTTCAACCAACATGTGGATATAGTCTCGATTAAATAAAGGTGTAGAGAAAAAAAATAGAACCTTACATGACATGATGAGGTGTCTTATTTAAAATGCATAATTACAAAACAAATATTGGAGCAAGTCCATGACTATGGCAACCTACATCACCAATAAAATTATTAGTAGTAGCAACAAAGACAAGTTACCTTATGAACTATTTTACAAAAAAGCTACCAAATATCAAGTACATGAAAACATTTGGATGTC
This sequence comes from Gnetum montanum, assembly GCA_015680685.1. Classification (NCBI taxonomy): domain Eukaryota; kingdom Viridiplantae; phylum Streptophyta; class Gnetopsida; order Gnetales; family Gnetaceae; genus Gnetum; species Gnetum montanum. Next base: position 68,809 of record MNCI01002801.1, read on the forward strand.
ATTACTAAAAATTCCAAAACAATTTCTAAACAAGTTGGACAATAAAGGAAACAATGAGTATTTCTTGACTACTGATGAAGCATCAAAGTGTCACATCAACAGGCCCTTGTTGATGCGGCCTTGTCGACGTGACCCCATCTACATGGTGTTGCCTCGTCGATGGGGCTGCATCAACATAGCATTTGCTGTGTCTATTGGGCCCTATCGATGGGGCTGCGTCGACATAGCATTTGCTGCATCAATGGGGCCCCTCGACATAGCTCTTTAATAAAGTCTATAAATATGTGCTCATCAACTGTGTTTATGGAAGGTGTTGTCAAAGTAGTAGCAGAGCTCTTGTAGTTTTTCCATTTGAGAGTTAGAATATTTCTCTGAGTGCCCACAACAGGAGTTAGAAAGTGTACAGGTCTTTATTTGAGCACTATTGTACCTGAACACACCAATGTGTACGGTGATAAAGATGAGCCTTTTGATTAAACCTTGCAGCACTTAGAATAGATTAATGATTTATTTATGCATTTATTATTTTTGCTAAATATGTAATTAATTAAGCTAAGTTAGACTTCAAGTGATCCATTAATCAATTAAGCTAAATAGATTAAACACATAAGTATGACCACTTCGAGTATAAACATGTATTCGCTTGGTAACCCGAGCAATGTTATTACTTGGTTCGTCCAATAGCATAGCGCTTGGTAATCCCAGCAGTGGATATGTGGGTTCAGCATGTGTACGAAAAGTGGGACCAGATGCTTATGTTAGGATTAGTTAGAGATTAGTTATTAGTTAGTTAGTTAAGCTATTAAATTACTTCATCTCTCTACTTTAAGTACCAAAAACACAAAATATAAAATAATAAAAATCATATGCCTCGATTACACTTAACCATACCTTTGTACATCACAAGTGTAATTGGGAAGACAATGAATGATCATTAGGGCAAGGTCACTTCCTAGAAAACTAGTGTACCGAAAGACGTAGAGTCTGTGGAATTCAATTGGATCGTGCGTGAACACTTCATGATTCGTATGGTTGGGCGTAGGGGTACCTTGACCACTTATCACTAGCACTGTTACTTGGGACTCTTTGTTGTTTGAAACATGCATTGTCTAGTTTTAGTGAATATCATTAACATCATTATACGAACCCTAAGGTCAACCTCGTTCTCATCATAAATATAATTACAAGAGCACATTGATATTTTTGTTTTGTATTGCAAAATATCTTCTTCTTCTCGTAGGCCAGATGAGACAAAACCCCCATCCCTTAAGAATGCAAAATGGTATATACTCATCCAAATGAGTATGTACCTAACTTCACCTTCATCCTACATTAGGATGAACAACTGTGATGGTGAGACATGGAGGGCAACATTGTAATGCCCCCAAATTGATCTACGCCTGAGATGCTACTTCAAACTCTTAATAGGTTGGGCATCCCAAATCTTCAAGAAGAATATGTTGTGCATAGTTATGACACTTAAGGCTATCATCCCATTGAGACACAGTATAGGAGAGATTAACACCGGGAGAAGCATCATGAGTTTGCAAAGGGGAAACACTCCACCAATCCCTTGTTCCTGCTAAACCAAAACAACAATGAGGATCCTTCCTCTAGGGATTCTCAACATGAAGATTCTACATCCCCTATTATTGGTGATGAGGGTGTGGCCCTGAACTTGCAGTCCACTATTAACAAACCAAATTTAGATAAAAGTGGCCATCAAGGTAGGGACTTATGCAAGCCTAATGACGAAAAGAAATCTAGGGATCATGGTTGTGATAAGCGAAGAGGTGATGGCAGACACTGCGATGGTGGTGGCAATCCACCTTCCTCTTCATTGTCTTCATTTGATTCTAAACATTCCTCTTCATCTTCAAGTTCTAATAGAAGCCACTAGAGAAATAATTATGATAAAGATGAACAACAGGACAACAATGATCATAGAGCCTGCCATGAAAGAAGGGGTGGTAGAGACCATCATCGATGTCATCAACATAATTATGATGATAAACCTCTGTTGGTAGTTCGAAGCATGCTTAACATTGCAGAGGTAGTTAAGATCCCAACTAGGCATGTGAAAGATAGTCAGATCAAGCGCTTAAACATGAACAATATCCCAAGATTTGAGGGGGAATATAACTTTATCTGCAAAACCATCTACAAGCCTTTCATGATGCTTGTGTCTTACAAAACATTGAAAATGACTGATAGAAATTGAAGCTATTCCCCATGACACTCATCAAGGAGGTAGAAAGTTGGTACTGATCCTTGGAACTAGAATCCATTCATAGATGGAGCACCATGATAGAACTATTTAATAACAAATACCATATGTACTCCAGAGTGTCTAATTTGAGAAGGCAGATCCAAGGTTGGAAATAGGAAACACATGAAACCTTGGATGCTACCATGGGCAGATATTATTCTCTCTTACATTGATGCCCTAGCCATCGTTATTCTTAGAGGAAACAACTCTACCATATCATGAACCCTTGGATGCCACCATGGGCAAATATTATTCTCTCTTACACTAATTCCCTAGCCATGGTTATTCTCAGAGGGACCAACTCTACCACATAATAGATGGGCTTAGAGCAAAAACCAAAAGAATGCTTAGGGTTTATGCCTAAGGGAGATTGTTTGAACTAAGAGCTCATCAGATCCAAAGGCTAATAGAGCAGGTAGCAAAAGAAGAAGGTGAGTCACAAAAAATGGAAAGTGTAGAAGAATATAATAAGGACCCTTCCTTCAGAAAAAGGAAGGTATGATTTTATGACAAGGAGGAATCATCACTCGAGAAGGTGGTGAACAAAAAAACCTTGCCCATCCAAAAATTTATTTCTGATATTTTGACAAAGGTTGATCAACTATGGGACTTTTTGGATGAAAAATTCCAAGCTGTTATTAAGATTGCTAAAGAATATAAAGAGCAAAATAGTGACCGTGACTGCATGAGGCGAAAAGAAGCTAAATGTGCCTACTAAAGAGGTAAGGACAAAGCCACTACAGTAGAGGAAGTTGTGGAGACAATCTCTAATGATGATGTTGGGTGTGACATTTGTTAATATGAACATCCTAAGGAATGTTGCCCTATGGTGTTACACTTACAAGAGTCTAGGGTGTATGCACTAAATCCTTGACTAGTAAGGAGGCAAGCACCCACACGATTATCTTATCCTTAAGGAAATCCAAGGTAGTTCCACCAGCAACAATAAGCTTAGTATTCAAGTAGAGCTCCACCATAACCATATGAGCAATACTAGTAGTGGTAGTAGCCATAATCATGGGGGATGCCACCACCAAGATCGTAGTACCCTTATAGGCAACCAGATTCATACAAGTACTATGTTCAGCAACTCATTTCTCCATGTGGCTCTACTAGCCACATCTTTTTCTAGCATCACTATTACCCTCCAAAGTACCATCAAACTCATTTACCATCTACTCAAGGGAAGCCCCCATATCCATACTATCCTCTACATCCATTTGCACACATTCCTCCATCCTCAACCCAGTTACCTCTTACTCCATCTATGTAGGGTATATTCCCCCACAACAGTAGCAACGAAATGCTATGAGGGCTATAAATTTACAATAAGCCTTCCAACCGTGTGGTTCAAATAATCAATCCAAGAAATGACCATTTTTTGACCCCAATAGTCCTTGAAAACCCTCACAACCTAATGCGGCTAGTCATCCTATATCTCTAGCATCCTCATCCTCTGCATCAAACACATTTGAAAGCCCTTCAAACCAAACACCACCTCAGATCTGCAATTTGATCAAGGCTAGCAACCTTTCTACAAAGAGATCTAACCTAGAAAGTTCTCTTAGTTATTTATAGATTGTTGGACATGATCCATGCAAGGCTCTTCTTGATTTCAGTTCCATTGTTAATTTTATCTCCCATGACATGTACAAGGCTTGGAACCTACCACCTCTCAAGAAGAGCAATATCCATTTCGAATTGGCAAACTAGTCAATCACTGTCCCTTTTGGATTAGTGGAGGACATTGTGACTACAAATTGTGGGTGGTCCTATCCTACCAATTTTCTTGTGATCAAGGTAGAAAACTACAAAGGTGACTTCCCCATCATTATGGGATGTGCTTGGTTAAGCACTGTTGATGCGAGAATGGACATAAGGGACCTATCCTTAGAAATCTCTAAGGAGAATGAATTTGGACAACTTGAGAAGAAGCAAGTTCCATGCATCACATACAGCGATCACGGGTTAATTGTGCACAGAAAATCTGATTCATTAAAAGTACATTCATTCAAGCATGTAATCAATGTGCACAAGAAACCAATATCCAAAGGTGCCTGTACAAAATAGCCACAAAATAGGAGGTCACCTAGTGGCTGACAGCTAACTCTAGCAGCAACACACTATGCATGGAACCTATTGAGAGCCTAACATGTGCTTATGTCAAGGGCATGGATGAACTTGAACAAGTTCATCATTAAATCTTTGATGATGAAATTGATGATACCTATTAGGGAGAGTTGGAAATCCCTAAAAATTTCAAGTAGGAGCCCCTAGAGTTAAAAAATCTACTAATCGGCATGAAATATGCATTTTTAAACAATGGTAAGTTGGTTATAATTAATGCCAAACTTGCTCCTAAACAAAAATATAAGCTATTAAAGGTGGTTAACAAATGGCCAATAGCCTTTGCTTGATCATATCATGAACTGATTGGAATTGATCCAAGGATATGCTAGCATCGCATCTACCTCGACCCAGCCATGAAGCTAAGAAGGCAACTGTAGAGGCAAATAAACCCCAAATTAAAATAGATCATCAAAGAGGAAATAGAACAACTTCTCAAGGTAGTGTTCATCTATCCATCATGCATAGTGAGTGGGTTATACCGCTCATAATTGTGCCCAAGAAATGTGGTAAGTGGCAGGTCTATATCGACTCTAGGCTATTAAATATGGCAACATTTAAAGATCATTTCCCATTGCCATTTGTGGATCAAGTGTTAGACACCATATTTGGGCATTGCTATTATAGCTTCTTGGATTCTTATAATGGCTATAACCAAATTCAGATTATGCCAGAAGATTAGGCCAAGACAACATTCACAAGTCCCTCATGAACTTTTGCATATTGTAAGATTTTGTTTGGTTTGTGCAATGCTCCTGCAACATTTCAATGCCTAGTCCTTCATATTTTTCAACAACAAATTGGTAGTGAGGTAGAAGTCTTTATGAATGACTTCTCTACCTATGGAGCTACACTTGAGCAAGCCTTGGATTACCCTTAGCAAGTACTGAAAAGATGTATTGAAACAAACCTTAGGCTCAATTAGCAAAAAAGCCATTTAATGGTCTAGGAGGGCATAGTACTAGGGCACAAAATTACTCAAGAATGGATTGAAGTAGACCCTAAAAATATAAAGGTCATCCAAGGAATTACACATCAATCAAATACAATCAAGGACGTTTGATCATTCTTTGGACATACTAGCTACTACCGGTGATTCATAGAGAATTTTTCTAAGATTGCAAAGCTGTTGGTTGAGGTTACAAGAAAGATGCTTCTTTCATCTAGACCAAGAAATGTGAAAGTGCATTCCAAAGCCTTAAAGAGAAGCTTGTAGAGACTCCAATTCTATGAGCACCAAATTGGTCCAAACCATTCTATATTATGATAGATGCATCTAACTATGCCTTGGAAGTTGTGCTTATGTAGTTAGATGATATGCAACATCCATATTACATCCACTGCACATGTTGAAGCATTGTGGATGCATAGTTGAATTACACCACAATTGAGAAAGAACTAATGGCAATGGTGTATGCTCTTGAAAAGTTCAGGCACTGTGTGCTTGGCTATAAAGTGTTTGTGCACATAGATCACAATGCCATTTACTTCTTAATGAATAAGCCAATGGTGAATCCCTACATCATAAGGTGGCTCATGATCTTGCAGGAATTTGATACAATGGTAGATTAAAAAAGGACTTAGAATGTGATCACTGACCATCTCTCTCACTTAAGATGGGATAACAAAGAGGAGGAGAGTCTGCTCTCTGATCAATTTCCAGATGATCTCCTCTTTACTGTTGTAATAAATGAACAAATGCCCATAGAATTAGAATGACATGATGACATCCTCACTTACCTTCTCACTCAGGAGATGCCACAACATTTAGACTTTAGGAAAAAACAATAGTTTCTTTATCAAGCTAAGTACTTCATGAAAATCAACAGACACCTTTACAAGGTGTGTGATGATGGCCTAGTTCATTGGTGTGCCCCTGATGCAGACCAATTGCACATCCTCTAGGATACTCGTGAAGGCCCTTGTAGAGGCCACTATGCAAGGAGACGCACAACCATAAAAATCCTGATGGTAGAATAGTAATTGCCCACAATCTTCAGGGACACCCATCAATTTATCTGATCCTATGAACGTTATCAATGAGATGGTGGGATGACCACTCGAATGCAAGGTCCTCAATAGTGGATTCAACCACTAGAGCCCTTTGACATATGGGGCATAGACTTCATGGTTCCCATCGCACCTATGTCTAATGGAAAGACATACATCATTGTAGCAATTGACTACTACACCAAATGGATAGAAGTAGTAGCTGTTACCAACTGTACATCATCCACTGCTACTCAATTTGTATAACAACATATTGTAAATAGGTTTGGTGTGTTGTGTGCACTAATTTCTAACAATGGAACCCATTTTACAAGTGCCACCTTTTGGAAGTTGATGCAACACTTGGAGGTTAAACATAAATTAATAACACCATATCACCCCTAAGCCAATGGTCAAGTAGAAGTTACCAATCAAGAGATCACAAAGATCTTAACAAGGACTATAAGCAAATATAGGAGAGATTGGAGCACAAAACTCAACGATGCCCTCTATGTTTACCGCTCAACATGGAAACTCCCTATAGGCTACTCTCCCTACGAACTAGTGTACAGAAAACTTCCAATACTTTCAATCCAATCCAATCCAAGCTTCGTACACTTTCAATAGCATGTGACTTGGACCTTGACTTGAGCCTAGCACAGAGAGAAAGATTGAAAAACCTAAATGTGCTAGATAAAAATCGATTAGTGGCCCTATCTTTGAATGAAGTGCACAAGGCATACAATAGGAGGTGTCATGACCTTAGAGTATGGAAAGTAAAATTTCAACTTGGAGATAAGGTTCTCTACTAGAATCCTGCACACATACCTCAGAAAACCAAATTCCAAATGTTTTGGAAGGGACCTTATATCATTGATGAATCTTTTTCCTCTAGGGCCATGTTAATTTACAAAACTGAGAGCCCAAACAAAAAGCAGTTGATCAACATCCAACAAGTGAAACCTTTCCATGAGACAAAGTAAGCCAGTGCAATGCATACCTTAATGGATGGACAACCACACTCTATATTCTACATCTCCTCTTTTCAAATTAGTCATGGAGGAGATGGCCATCCATGCTAACTATATACGTGGCTCCTTAGTTTTTCTATTTTTTGTTTTACACATTTTGTTTTGCAATTTGTTTTGCAATTTGATTTTAAATATTTTTCCTATTTTACACCATTTTTTGTTTTACATCATCATTAGTACTTTTAAATCTTTCTTTAATATTTACACTTTCTTATCTATTTACTTTATTTTGAGTGTGATTTTCTAATTTTTTACTAATAAATGTGCTTTATGCCAATAGGACATAGTGGTGTTGTTGCTGTTACTAATGGTGGTTTGTGCTTAATGTTTTGTTTGCTAATGTTTGGTTTCTATTTTTGAATTTTTGTACTGATGGCTTAGTCATGATTTCTTTTTCATGGAA
>MNCI01002801.1:81652-108882 GCA_015680685.1 Gnetum montanum
TAGTGTACCAGAAGACGTAGAGTCCACGAAATTCAACTAAATCGTGTGTGAACACTTCGTGATTCATATGGTTGGGCATAGGGGTACCACGATCACTCAATAGCTACGACATAAAAATAAGTGGATACAGATACTATAACCAAAGTGAACGCAAATGGTACTCATCTAGAGATGTGATATTTATTAAGAAATAATTTGACATAAATGATCTATAGAAAAATAATGAAAAACCATATATTCAAAATAACCTTAAGCCTTTGGTTCAAAGAGACCACCCTCAAGATCAAATTTTAGATACAAATTTTGAAAGAAGGACAACTAAATCTAATTCAATCTTGCCTACTCATCCCTTAGTCAAGAGCTAACCAACATATAGTAAGCATATAAGATTAAAGAATGTAAGCAAGTCATGGACAAGGAATATGAAGTTATCATGAAGAACAACACTTGCAATATAGCAAAAGGAAAAAGATTATTGATTGCAAATGATTGTACAAAACAAAATATAATGAAAAAGAGAAATTATTCAACACAAAATAATACTTATTGCAAGAAGATTTAGATAAAAGAAATAAGTTGACTATGAAAAAATATTTGCACTTGTAGTAATTTCATCAATTAAAGATTAAATTCATCATTCACCATTATTCATCAATATTCATCAACACTCATCTATTCATTATTCAACACTCCAACAATTTTCAACATCTATCATCAATTCATTGTATTCATCAATGTTCACTAATTTATCAATCTAAGAAGTTGAATGATCATATTCAAGGGGATGATGGGTTTGTTGGAACTTGAGACAATTGAAACTAAGTACACCCCAAGATATTCAGTCTAATTAGAATTTTATAAATCAACATTGCCCATTAGAATTTAACCTATAACTTTGAGCTTCCAAATCAAGAATCTTACTAAGATGTTAATATCTCATTGTAGGTAATGCTGACTTATCAAGTTTGAATTTCACTATAGGTTTTGGGGGTAAAAATTGTTAAAAAAAAAGTTTTTAGGTTTGATACCTTCCTTACTAATTGCATGTAAAGCATCACTTACCAATTAATCTAGGCTCTTATCTGAGAAAGAACTCCAAAACTTCCATGTAGAAAGCTTGTCATAGTCAAATTAGATTGGGGTAGGGTTGCCATAGCAGGTGTTGGAACTAGAACTAGATTAAGGTTGGAGGCATAATGGGTGTTGGAAAGTGAAACTAAAACTTATTGTAGTCAAAAGGGATATGTAGAATTTTGAATGGAAGGAGGTGTGAGAACTAGAACTAGACAGCTACAAGGTATATAGCTAACAAAAAACTATTATATTACTTAAAGAAAACATTACACTTTGTCAATGTACCTGTCCGAACGAAACCTATAAAACATTACAGTGTGTCAATGTACAAACCTATAACTTGCAAACCTCTCAAGGATAAAAAACAAAAAGAAATCTTAAATTAAAAATAGAACTTCATCCACGTGAAATTTCATTGTACCGTTTCAATGTTTGTTTGGCAGGTAATTTCACAGTTTTAATTACTGTGAAAAGCGGGAAAAACAGCTGAAACAAACTTATCTAAACGAACAATCAAATAAGCCGCCTGGATTTGGCAGGGAAAGATTCGGACAAGGTTGGTTTCTCGCCGAAGTGAGATGGCCAACCGTATGCATGATTTCAAACCTGTTTTCGGGGAGCCAAAGGCAGAACTCGACAGGCCTAGGTCGCAGGCGTTGCTTGCCTTTCTTTATTTCGTTCATGCTTTGCCTTCTCACGGTCTCCGCATTTCCACGCCAATACATGGCAACGCATCTTTAATCTTCTGCAGCTGGAAGAACTCGTAAGTATTCTTCTGCGTCTTCGCTTGCAGTGTTTGATAAATTGAGGCGACTTTGCTGTTACTTTAGACGGCATGCAACTTGTACGGTAGAATAGTAGATAAATCGTCATCTGGATGCCGATTACTATGTTAATTTTGATGATTTAACAGGTGCGTTGCTACTGTTTGAATAATCGTTAGCGATGTTAGATTGGCAAGGAATCTTTATTCTTTCACCGCGCCATAAGAGGTTGCTTTGGCCGTAATTGACATATTTGTGATTGAGTTTTTGTTTGCTATTGTAGATGAATTAGGTAAGGAAATATAGGATAAAATCTATTTGCAAACATTCAAGGACAAGTTGGTGCGAAAATATTGGCATGCCAAATTGAAAACTTTTTTATAGTTTTTTGATTCCAAATCATATAGACCTGCAAAAATAAAAGTAGCAAACATAATTAGCCATATATCAACACGATAACAACTGTATAATTACTGAACCATGGCATGACAAACTTTGATATTGATCCTAAATACTGTCATATTTTGTTTCAAATTCACTTCTCTATTTCTTATCAAATCTAGGTTTTATCATCATTATCATTATCCACCTAGTCCTATGTCAGCTATTCAATGCTATCTTTGTAACATGAAAATCTCTAAAGCTTTGTAACATAAAAATCTCTAAAGTTACGGCCCACATTGCATTTCAACCTCTGCTCTTAACAGTAATTATAGACAATATGAGCCTTCAAAAAGTCAAAAATCTTCTTAAAGTATTAGAAAAAGTTGAAACTTGCACAATTACAAGAGCTATTCCAATCAATCAATCTCAACCTAAATCCAGAACACACATTGGTACATTACTAAAATGAAATTTTAACAAAATCAATTCGCTTTTTTATTTCATTCCGTATTTTGGCTTTTTAGTATATTTGTTTTTCTAATGTTTAAAATTGAAAGTTTCTCATGCTTTTTCCTAAAAAATAAAATCTGTACATATTATTTGCAAAATTTTACAAGTTTTTGTTGAACAAGTAAAAAAAAAAAGAATATATTAATGAAAAAGATTTGAAGCACATTGAGATTAGTCCTAGGATTTTAATGATCAACCAAGATGATAGGATCAAAATTTTAATAAAATAATAATCTTAAGACAACAATCTAATCCTATCTTTGGAAATAAAAATTATAATAATATAAGGTACAAAGACTCCGGCAATGAAACCCCATTTTAAATATCACATTCTCTTGCTAATTTTTGACTGCAGGGCACCACACTCTATCTAGATTGATTTCTGTTCCTTAAAATGTTCTTTCATTTTTTTTCTTTCCCTGAATCCAAGTCTGAGCAGTTGCAAGATCTTGTAAAGATTTTGGCATAATAAAATTCTACAAGTTGACCATGATATGTTGTCAAAAAATAGAGGGATAAAGTTACCAAGTGTGTAAAACTTTTTTCAAATAGGAGAAGCAGTTCGTTTCATGTTGTTTAAAAAAGAGAGTTTCATAAGTATGCTATTTTTCAGTTGAAGTGGATGAAGGTTTAAAATAATCATTTTTATGGATTGATATAGGAAGTTCTATGCCATGTGAGAAATAAATGGTGAAATGTCTTACGAAGTTTTGTTTTTGTTTTTGTTTTATTTTGTTTATTGACACATTGCCATAGGCAAAACTAATGAAGTTGTATGCTGTAGGTGCTACATCTGCAAAGGTCACAGCACAGAAGTCCAAAGGCATGTCACGGATTTCATTAGTTCTTGAAAAGGTGATTGGTGATATATCAAGTGACACAATGGGAAATATTTCGGTGGAACTATTTAAAGCCTTCAAACAGAAATCTGAAGCTTTGGCTGCTGGTTGGTCTTCTAAATCATTTAGTTATCTTAGGAAACTTAATATGATATTTTTAATAATCTAATACATACACCCTTTTATCTATAATATTCAAAGGAACTGGTAGTTTGATTATATTAGTGTTCTTGTATTATGCTTACATTGGATAGCAGCACAATAGAAGTAATAACACAAATGTAAGGAAAATAAAATCATAAGGTAGTGTAGTAGAGGATTGAATGTTGAGATAGATGATGTGTTTGCTTAAAATTGTGAATAAAGAGATGAAAACATCATAAGGAGGAAATGGAGTGTGCGGAAATGTTTTGTCACACACAGTGGAAGTTAGATATCCCTTAATGAAGGGTGGTCTTTTCTTCAGTTGGAAGGGGGATCTTATTCATAGTGTTAATTAGAGAGATTTTCCATTGGATTTACTTTGCAAATCATGAGTACAATAGGCACAACACATTATTTCACAATGGTAGTCATTTTATAAGATAGAAATGGATATCAAAGGAGTACTCATGGCAATGAATTTGATATCATAATACCATTGAACATGCTTTCCAAGAGAGAATTTGTGACCATTAATGAGAACTAGTTTCCTGTTGTCATTCCCTAGTCAATAGCTAAGCATTTCCTGATCTTGCATTTGAAATCGTTATTACTGTTCTCTTGAAGAAGCTTATCGGCATGACCATTTTATGGTATCAGTTAGTTTTTTAATGGATATTTGCTTTTTTGAGGTAATGAAGTCCTAATTTAATTTGTAAATCTTGGTTGTCTTTTCCCAAATTTGAACGAGGGGAAGGAAGATTTATTAATAGGAATATATATAATTTTTTATTTGCCAGTTTTCATTTTGAACAAAATTACTCACAAATGAATTCTTGTGTGTATTTTTGTTTCTTGTTTTCATTTGAATCAGCAGAGGAAAAGGTTTCTAAGCTAATCATGAATTTGTCGGATGAAAGGGTATGCAGATTTTTCCACTCGAATTTTAGAAGAATTCTGTTTTTAATTTTTGGGTGATACTGATCCATAGCTATTTACTCAAACCCCTTCTTAAACTTTTGTGGAACATATTTGATTGGAAAATTATTCAGAGTTTTGCAGAGCATAATATTACTGTATACTCTGTATTTGTGTAATGTCCATACCAACACTTTTATATGGCTGGCAAGTTTTGCATGCTTTTTCTAAGTTGCTGTGCTATTACGTTTTGGCTGCAATCATAGAAATAATAGTCTCATAATTTTCATTATAATGCATTCCTCAACGTTTTGAAATCAGGTTACAGTAAAAAAAAAAAATTTATAGTGCAAATCTCTAGGTCTTCTAATGTGGACTCTAGAAAGCATGAATTGCTTATCAGTCAACTACTTATCCTGAGTTGGTTCTGCCAACTTAAAATAGTAAATGGTTTATGATTGATAGGCAAGATGTTGGCTTTGGATATCATATGATATAACATGGATTTATGATGTTTGTGTGAGAGCAGCTAAGTAAAGGCTGCAAAGGAAAGTTTGCATCACTGTAAGTAAGCCCCATTCTTATGTTACTTTCGTTTTCTATTTCTGTAATGGATGTTGGGTTGGAAAAATGCCCCCTTGATTCTTCTAGGAAGAATATGGGTGGTTGATTGATTTATGAAAAGTTGGAAATATTTTCTTCTAGAGTTATGTATTAGAATATGTTTCATTTTCTTATAATATTTTACAATGGTTGCATAACTTGTATTGTGCAACATACGTGGTGGAATCTTTATCTAAATAGTTGTATGACTTCTATCCATTAATTTTCATGATGACTTTTCAAATGTCTACTATGTAAAATTTTTAATGGCCATTTTTTATCTTTTGACATATGCAAGTTGTTAAATGCCAATTATTATAGATAGTTGTTATTTGTTTCATTTGCTTTCTTAGATAAGCTATGAGATTTGATCCAGTAGGTCTAGGAAGAAAGTAGGTTAACAATACACTAGCAATGCATTTTCATATTATTGCTTTTGTTTGTTAACCTAAGATCCTATTATTTCTTGGTTGAATTTGAGCGTACACAACTAGTTCACAAATATTTTGGCAAAGATGATATGTATGTAGGGGCCAACTAGTTCAAGGTGTGGCATTTATTGTCTTCATCATCATCATCATCCTCAACAACATCCTATCCTTATTCCAATCACATGGGATAGGCTATATGAATTCTTTTACACCGTTCACTTTTATTAAGGGCCAACTAAGCATTAATATCTAAATCTTGGATGTATTTCTTTACTAGTATTGATACTAATATTTTATGATATCTATGTAGTCCCCAAGGATCTATTAGAGAAATGCACTTGTGCAAAGTACATCAGGAGTAGTAAAGCTTGAGTACAATAGACGTGTCCAATATTCATGTAACTTGAACACATCTTCTATATTTTTCCCTAGAACTAACACTTGGTAGCTTGAATAGCTCATACAAAGATTGACCAGAGATTTGCCATTTTCTTTTGAAAAAAATTGTTCTGCAACATTCTAATGATACATGTTGCTGATTTTTTACTACTTGTAGTAAACACAATTGTCATATTTAGTCTTCATGATGCTCATTGTTTCATCTTCTAGTTTCAACTCAGATATGGTGTGATTCATTTTTACTTTGCTAATTTGTGCTCTCATGGATATTGGAATTGTTGCATGTAGATATTTTGTTTCATCATGTTTGCCACCTCTAATATTTTGCTGGTAAAAATGAAATTTTTTTTTGTAGTTGTGTCTCATTTTACCATCCCTCTAAAATTTTCTATGTAAAAAGTTTTCAAGCTTGTTCTAAATTTAGTATTTTATCAATATTATCATTACCCTATTTTTGTAGCTATAATCATCCTTCATGGAACCACCTTTGTTGTTGAGATTTACGAATGCTCTCTCTTTAGATCTTATTACTATTTTTATTATTTAAGTAGAATGTTAAGAACTGATACATTGCTTCAACTTCCAATGGCAACAAATTAGCTTCTAATAAAAGTATTGCATATGGGACTTAAGTTTTCATGTTGATTTTTTCGAACAAGAATTGTTTTTGAAGCTTTTCAATTTTCTTCCATAATTTTTGATTAAAACCAAGGCCACATTTGTTCTTCATTGTATAGAAAGCCTTCCAGCCATTTGCAACTCGTTGTGATAGACAATTGTTCCACTTATAAATTTGAGAGCATGCTACTCCCAAATATTGGTATGTATCTACAATCTCAAGTCTTTTATCATTTAGCTGGAAAGTGTAATCTCTCTTATTAGTTCCACAATTTAGCGTTTTTTGTTTTGTCAACATTTACCTTCATTTTTCTACATTCACAAGTTTTTTGTAGTTGATGCAACATCGTTTTTAACCTTGTTTTTGAATTTGTAATTAGTATTACATCGTTTGCAAAGATTGAAAGTTGTATGCATGAATGATCTACTTTAATGGCATGACTTGTTGGTATTTCTCTAATTCACTCTTTTAGTTCATCAATAAAAATGCCAAATAATATTGATGAAAGAGGACAACCTTGCATCTATAGCTTTTCTAGAAGCTAGTTTCTCAATTTTGTCCACTATTTCATCATACGTAAACTATAAAACATTTGGGAGCATGCAACTAGTTATGGTATCTGTCTTGTGATGAAACAGATTTTTGTAGAATCCTTTTATCTATGCAAATGGAATATAATTGCTCGGAGAAACTTTATTTTTAAAAAGTTTTCAAAAATTTCATAGACCTCGCTTTATCATTTGCACCATATTGTTTTGATGCTGATTTAGAAAATTTCTTTATTTTTTTTTTCTTTTGAAGCAATCTCATGTAGTCCTTATTCAAAGCCTCTTTATTATAGGGATTTTTGATAGCTAACCTTGCTTGCAAACATTTTTCAACAAACCATTTTTTCTTACTGATGAACTTTTTTTTGCAGCCTTTAGTAATATGTCTTCTAATGAATCTTATGATTTTATTTTCAACCAATTTTGGACCTCATGATGAAAAGATTCTATATTTGTAGTTGTAATACATCTTCTTATTTTCTAGCATTGCATCTAGCTAGAATGCCTTCTTTTAATGGAAAAATGTAGAAAATAGTGTGAAAACTCAATTAAGTTACCACTAACTTAAAAGTCAATGATTTCTGGTACATTTTGAGGTGTGGTTAGCAATAAATTAATACATAAACATTTTCCTTCTTTTTCAAATGTAAATCTTGAGTTTGATAGAAATTTTTGAATCCCATTTAAATTGATAAGATCAAGGCATTGTCCCCATTCTAACATGTGCTTTCCTGTTTGATTTGTTTTAGTATCCTTTGATGTTCTTTTCCATCCATTTCTAATTTCATCATAATTTTGGATATCTAGCCATTCTTGATTATTCTGCCACTCCAAAGTATCAATTTTTCTTAGAACCAAGCATTGCACTAAAGTCACCATATATAAAAACTTAACTATTAAATTTAAATTCTGTTACATCTCATCTTAAATATTAAAGAAAGAGGGTGTTTTTTTGGTTGTTGATAAACTTTGCTTTGCATAATATGTTGTATCTTGTGGGTGAAAGTAATAAAAACAAGGAATATAGGGCATTTTCTTTAAATAATCTCCAACAAATATATTGTTTATATTCATCAATCTTTTTCACCTTCATTACCATTTGAAGCCTTTTTTTTTTTTTGAGGGTACAAGATAATCCTCCTGATGGTCTTCCTTGTTTGTCAGATCTAACACTTGCTGCCTTTATTCTACTAAAATCAGGCAACTCAAAATTTTCAGAATTTTTTTCTTCTCAAGATTTAACCACTTTAAAAATATCAAAATTCTTAAAAAACCCAATATTATGCAGTGCAATCATTTTAGTGGTAGTGCCACCATCTATATTTAGAAATTCATAGTGCAAAGTGTTCAGGTATATTTTTTGAAAATGCCATATCTTTGATTACTACAATATACTCGGTATTTAGAAAAGCTACCTTACCCTTTGCTTGTGCTGCTTTTACCTTTTGCTATTCTTTTGTTTTCTGTGCAAACTCTTCTTTTGTGAGATCCTCATTTGTCTATTTTTTATTTCTCTTTTCAAGTTGCTGCAATTGTGCTAAACTTTTCTCCAGGTAGTTGAATCACTAAATTTCATAATAATATGACATGGTTTATGAATTTTGAATCTTGTGTGATAAACGTCCAAGATTGTATCAACCAAGCTAGAGAGGTGCATTATATATCACCTTTTGCTTTGCAGTTATGATGTTCATGGTACAAATGAGATTTTCAAAGTCACTATTATGTTGATCCATCACTATTGTTTGTTATTTTATTAGCATCTTTTGCTTCTTTGGTATTTCTTTTTGTTCTTGCATCCATTTTGAGATCATTTCTTGATTTTGAATAAATGTTTCCTATATATCTTCAATGGCGTTTTGCTTTTCAAGTAAGCCTTTTAGTTGAATGGCAATCTCTTGTAGTTTAGACTTAGTAATTGGTGCCATATCTTTGATGAAGTCAAGTAGCAAAACTCACTCTGCTAACCCTCGATGAAGAAACAAAACCCTCATTAGAAAACTTTACTTGGAAAGTCCTTTGCAAAGCCTTGGAAAATTCTCTACTTTTGGAAAACCTCTACAAAGGCTCAGAATACCTTTTGCAAAGCTTTAGATCCTCTGCACAGTCTTGGAAAACCCTGTCACTCCTCACTCTCTCCTTAGAAGCTTACAAATCCAAGTAAGTAAACCAAGTATGTTTTGGTCTACCTCTTTTTTGGTTCCCCTCAACTTCAGTAAAGTGGCCTCTTCTAACATGCATATTCTCTTGTTTTCTTAGAACATGACTAAACCATTTAAGATAACTTTCCTTAATATTCTTATCTATTAGTGCTACTCCCTAATATCTCCTAATAAAAGAGTTGATTCGATCTTTCGTAGTGACATTCAACATTCATCTTAGCATACACATCTGTGCCACATGCATACATTGAGATTGATGCTTTTTGATAGGCCAACATTCTACACCACAAAAGATCACAGGTTTGATAGTAGTTATGTAGAACTTACCTTTCAACACAGTAGGGAAGTTTAATTTCCTGCCTTACTAATAAGATTGTTGTTTGCATTATAAGAATTCAAGTTAGCATTTTAGCACTTCCATTGCTCGACTCGTAAAATATTCCTATCAGCTTCAACCATTATTATTATATAAGTGGCTATCATATAATATTATTGATGAAGGCTAATTAAATTGTGTAGAACATCAAGATGCATGTATACACACACATTTAATGAGATGATGATTTATTAAATAAATTGATACAAAGAGATGCAACTTTTCATGAGAGTTGTGTCCCACTTTTACATGATATATAAGGAGAGATCATAATCCATGAAGAAGCATGAATCATGAAGCATCTATGTGAAAAAGGGGGATAAGAAAGTTCCATTTGTAATGGGGAAAGGATGAGGTCTAAAGAACAAAGATGAAGGATGAGATATAAAGTGTTTAGTGGTGAAGGATGAGGTTTAAAGAATAGAAATGAATGAGGGGATTTGAAGTATAGAGGTGATAAGAATTGAGATGATAGCTAATGGATTATGAAATATGTCATGCAAAAAAAAAAAAAAAAATGATGTAACAAAGAAGTGCACATATATGTATGAAGAAAGAATCTAGAGAAACTCATAAGAAAACAATCTTGAACCAAGAAAAGAAGCTCTTGAAGATGAATGAAAAGAAACCAAGTTAATGTGATTGATAATCTTGAAGAGTTGGTTAGAAAAAGATCAATTTGTAAAGAAACAGATGAAAGAATATTAATCCATAAGGAGCATGGATGATAGAAGAACAACCTGTGTAGAGAAGATACAAACAGAGATGAAGTTTCTTGTCTCTTGCATAGTGACAAAAAATCCACAACTTTCATCTTCCAAAGGCCATAGACATTTCCGTTGAACTTTTGAACAAGAGCCATATTTGAATCATAACTCCCACACAAGTAGGAAACTCTTAAAAAGGAAATTAAAAAATCCATACAAATCCAAAGAAACATCTTAAAATTTACCTACCCATTTGCTTTTGTATTACTGCAAGCAACACCATTGCAACCTGGAATTCCTATTGCTCCCACTTTAGGATGTTCATAAATTTTGTTTTCTGTAAAACTGCACCTTTGCACCATTGAATCTTGTTCCACCTTGCACAAAAACCGGCAAATTTACAACCTCTCTTTGAGACGACTATGTTGGATAAAAATAGTAGAGTGGAGTAGATGCACTAGAAAAATGTTTGCACGTAAGAGAAAACACAAAATAAACACTAAACTAGTGATACATTTTGAAGATAATGAACAACTTGCAAAGTTGAAATCAAACTAGAACAACAAAAGCAAAATGGCTAATAAGGAACAAAAGATTTATAAGGTAAAACCCTTCATGAACAAAGCAGAAATCTTTGCAGGAAAAGTGCAACTCTTATTGTTCAATTGATCCAAACAAGGTGTACATATACAATGACCAAGGGACTTTGGCCTTTAAATTAGTAAAACAATGTTACAAACTCTAATCTAGAAACATTTGGAAGTTGTCATTCTTGAAGGATTACGACAATGTAGAACATTATAAAGAATCACTTATTGATCCACATGACTATCTAAAAGGTATCCATTAACTAACAATAGCTCATCCTTTATAGAAAGCTCATATTTACCAATTAAACAATAAAGCCATAAAAATTAGCTTCACTTCCATAACAATTCTACTCTCACAAATATCCAATTTGAACACAATGCTTTCATAGACCTTTCCATGCTTGAATTTACATTACTGGATTGAATTTGTTGATTTCTGTACTTCATTGGGAATGGTTGGAAGACTTTAAAATTTAGCCAGTTGATAATATATTTAACATAATGTTGATTGCAAAATAAAAAATTTCTGCTGGGAAATAGCTGTTGCCCAACTATTTGTTTTGTTTACCTTCATGGTTAATTCCTCTCTACTTTTCATCTTGTGTTAATGATAAATATACAAGTGCCTACCTGTAAAGCTTGGTTTTGTACATTGTGGATATTATACTAATTCTTTGTGAAGAATCATGTTTATTTTGGGTAACATGGCTTCTCCTAGCGGGATACATTTGTTCAGCTTTCTGTAATGTGCATATAGAGCGCCGATGTTGTCTTTGTTGCTTATGCATTTCTTTAACTTATGTATTATAGTATACCTTAGCAACAACTAATTTAATCTCATTTACTTTAGGACAAAGCAGAAAAGCTGCAAAAGCAACTTGATGCATTCAGTTTTGGGAATAAGAAAAGACGGCGTAGGGAGATGTCTACCTAGTTGGTTCCAGCTTCAAGTGCACGTACCTGTGATATAAGTTCAAAAGTTCAAGTAGAATAGATGAAAAAGCATTTTCACAAATAGAACATCCTTCAGGTAGATATTTCAATTCAAAACTTTATTAAAAGTTACTCTATTATGGATGTTGGAGAGTAATACTTTATCCTTGTAATTTCTCTTTCAACAACAAATGGAAAATGTTTTTTTTTTTGTTAATGTTAGTTTGTGTTTTGAAAGTTAAAGATGTGCTACAATATTCTTTCTTTTCTATGTAATCGACTAAAGTCATACACAATCAATGGAGATCGTGCATGATAATAGATATTGTGTGTGCATTTTGTAATATATTGACTGTGGATGGTGATGATGATGATGATGATGATTTTGTAATATATGGACTTAATTATATCTTAACATCGATACGTACCAACTTATTTTTCTCTCTACATGATATGCATTGCTATGTGATAGTGCGTATTATTTAGTAATGTGTAGTAGAGAATTATGGTTATCATGTTGGAAGTTACTATTGGGAATTCCTAATATATGATTTTACTGAAAGGACGTAAGGCCAACTAGGAACATGCAAGTTTGTTTTGAACTCCTACCCTACATTTGATTTGGGTTGGCAAGTTAAGTAACACAGAAAAGTTCATATTTACAATAATAGATGGCTCATTAAAGATTAAAACATTTGGTTTTTTAAGACTTTATTTCTTGTCTAGAGTTTTGGCATAGTTTTCAAATTTTAAGACACCGATAAGTGTTAGAATCTTACCAATGAAGGTATTTTTTGGCATTAGTATAAAACATATGATTTTTTTAAAAAACCAACCGTCAAAAACTTGTTTATGAGTAAGACGTCTAATATAATGTTTTTTAAAAAGATGTCACACTGGCATTTTTAAGTTGATAAAATTCCATTGATGATTGATTATGGTGAAAAAAGCTTTTAAACTTACTGAGGTAGGAGGGGTGAGAAACCAACCTGTAGAGATTACAAACCTGATATTTAAAAATAGGGAATAAAATTTCATTTATTTATTTATGTTTACAAAGTGTGGCTGAACATTGGCTTAATTGTTAGCTTATTGTACTTATAACTGTTAGGTTGAAAGGCAAATCCAGATGTGCCACTAGGGGGACAGCAACAGATACATCCAGGTTACTGTCAAGTGGAAAATCTGCCTTAAAAACCATTATGAACTTGCCTGCCTACCCTACTGGTTCATCCAAAGTCAATGTGATCATGAAGGTGCTGATAAAATGATGCTGATGGTGTGAAGTGCTTTTTTTTTCTTTTCAGTTTTGCAGGTATTCAACTTCATATATATATATTTATATTCTATTCCAACTTCATTAAATCATCATCATCATCTTATCCTTGTCATGACAAAATGGCTAAATGAACATTGAGGATATTAGGTTTAGGTGTCCTTCCTCACAACCCCAATTTCTGATATTTTATTAAATCTAAAAAAAATTGTATTTAAAAGTGAATTGTATGGAATTCACAAAGCATCCATTTGTGTTGGTGATCCTAGAAATGTAATTGCTAGGACCAACAGTACAAATGGATGAAAGCACCCTAGAATCCCTGATTTACCTTGGTAATTATCTTTTGAAGGCTGCTAGTGACCCTATTTAAATTGACTAGTCATTCAAAGCAATGCTTTGGTACAAGGATGTTATTTATAAGGGTATGACCAATCCTTGTGCCCTAAGAGCACTCTCACTAGTTTGTGCTGGCTCTTGAAGCATTAGTGTAAATTCTCTTTTGTCATTCACCTTTAGTAAGAGCTAGATCTGTTTATTTGCAACTTCTTCATATAATCTTCAATCTTTTTTCCGATGTTGTTTTTGGTTTTCCTTTTGGTGGCTTTCCTGAAAATGTAACACGGGCAACCTTTCTTGATAGGCTTATAATCTGACCCTTCTTGGACATGGTATTCTAACTTCATTGAATGTTATTGAGAAAAAAAAAGAAAACAAATCACAGTGAAAGTAGTCCAACATTGTGAGCCTAGGATTGCCAAATCTTCAGTGGGTTTCTGAACAACAGCAAGAGAATGAAAGTTACACATGGATGATAATGAAAGAAAGGTCCTTATTTTTAAATGCCAAAGAAAATAAGATTATTCTCTGTTTTATCTTTTTCAATACCCCCTCGTTACATGCTATTTTGGATATTTTTAAATGCCAAAGAAAATAAAATTATTCTCTGTTTTATCTTTTTCAATACCCCCTCGTTACATGTTATTTTGGATAATTTATCAGCTCTTGCATGAAGTATTTATTGTAACCTTTGAATTTTCATTTCCCGTTGCCTCATCATAAAAGTTTCATTTAATTATCTTTTTAACCTTGTAGATTTAAACGAATCTCATAATGTGAATAAAGGGCATAAAGGTAGAGTTCGGGCAGTTCCAACATCACGTCGGTAAGTTTTATCAATAAACTTCAAAGATTAAGAGTAATTGAAGTTACATATTAACACAATTTTCTTTGTTCAGGGCAAAGCATCGAGGGGTTCAGCTAGCGGATGATTAGCTTGTACTATAGTGGTTGTTTCTGAAGGTATTACAGGAAGTAACAATTTTCGTTTGTATTGTGAATTTATTGGTGCGCACATTGTGGATGAATTCTTATTTCAAATAATTGTTTTCATCCAGCTTGTTAATTTCTTTATCTTATAAGACATTATTTAAGGTTGATTTTGCATGATAAATAGCGTGTTGGAATGAATCTGATGGGTTGCCCTGACTTTGTTTATTTTGCCAATGGATTTTTAATTTGTATCTTATAACTCATGATTAAAGCGGCATTACCATGTTTTCTTCTAGTTGGCTCTACTTTTTACTTAAATTTGCCCAAGTTATTAAAGTGGTGGCTTGGAAATTACGGTTTTCAAGGTCATGACCATTGCCGGCTGTATGTTCCAGGAAGCATGCATTTGTGTCTATTGAGGTTCTTGTTTAAATACGTTGACTTTTCATTATGTTTAGCTATGTTTCATGTTCAGTGAGTTGAATCCTCTGTAGGAGAAGTCAATCGTAATGATTCCTTCGTGTATGGTGGTGGTTTGATTGTAATTATAAATTTTAATGTTTCCAAGATAAAAGAGGGCTATGATCTGAGATGGTTTATTATAGGAAAGTTAGACAGTAATTTGATTGGTTGAGGTGGTTATGAACAATAGACTTGACTTAGCAGCAGTTTCGTTCATTGTGCTTGATATTTTACCTCTGATGTCCCTGAAAAAAGAAATAAGTTGGCTAACAATTTAGAAGGATAAAATTGAGTGCGCTACAGTTGTAGGGAAATACATTTCTTTGCAGCATCAGGTCCCTGGAAATTGGAAATAGGGCAGAGTTACCAAAAGATATATTTTGTAAAATTTAAAGATGTTTTATGGATTATTCATCTAACTGATTGCTAATTCAATCTCTGTGCGCTAATTCAATCTCTAAAATAGAATAAGATAATTTGAAGAGAAATGATAGGATGTGAATTGAAGAGAAATGATAGGATGTGGAGATTCATGATTCTCTGAAGTATCGGACATATTTTCCGCCATTTGTTGAAAATAGAGCTGCACACGTGGATTTTTTGTTTTCCGAAAATGGCAGTGGAGAGTTAGGAAATGTTCGCCCATACATAGTCTTATTTTTCGTTGCTAGATTACAATCACAAAAACTTCCGTGACCTTCCAGCTTTGTATAAATGCAAGTGATAAAAAATTTCCATACTCTATTTGTCCACCTTTGTTCTTTCAATATTCAAGAATCACAGTATGAAAGAATTTTGAATGGTTCTTGGATTTTTAGCATTCAAAAAATAAGTTTTGAATATTTAAAATCCACAATTTAAATTCAGTTTAGTAATTAGTTTGAACTTTCTAAGCATCTACAAGTAACAAACTTCTTCCCGGTGATCTATTCCCATTTGTGTTATGATGCAGTTAAACTGGTTGAACTTTGGGACTGCAAAACAATGATTCTAAGTAAACAATTGGTTATTTGGTGAAGAGTGATTTGTGTTTGTAACCTATAAGTCGTAATTGTTTTTCATGACAAAATATAATTTTGGACCTCTAGAGATTGGAATTCGAGAACGATGTCTATTAGGTATAGCTAAGAGTTCAATGAGTACAATGAGCATATGATCTAACATGCCCATGCTCATGTTATCTCTAACAATGTTGAGAATTGTATGATTTAATATATTTATTAACGTGAAATTGGAAATTATCCTTAAAAGAGTTTCATTATGTGGTAATGGTTGCGTCTACGATTCCACAATGTTAGTTTAAGTAATACTACAAGGCTATCAAGGCCAAAAGGTGAAGAATGGTTGTGAGAGGAGGTACAATTGTTAAATGGGTTAGGTGGATTAGTTGGTTATGTTATTTTTCGTTCAAGTATTATGCAAGTAAGAAGTTCAAGTAGACAGAGTTAACTAGGTATGAAGAACATGTCTTTTCTCATAATTTAATTTCTAGAAATATTAATCTTGGAGATTTTTATTAGGTTTTTAGGACTCTTGAAGACCATATCAAAACATTGTAATAGTTTTGTTGGTTAGTATTATTTTACCATTTGCTACAATTTTCTTAAGGTAGAATTATTAGCCTTGGGTTACTTCCTTAATGAGGTTTGCAAGACTCATAAAGAACATATTAGAACTTTGTAAAAATTTTATTATTTAATGAAACTCTCTGAACAAGGGCATAATAAAGCATTTTTATTTCCATTAATGGACTAGTTGTAGATACCATCCTTTATGTTGCTAATGCTTTGTTGTTGTGAGGACGTTAAAAGAAGAATAAAAAAATTTGGAAATAAACAAATATTGAAAAGAAGTGCTATTGTTTTAAGACATTATTTGCAGAAAAGATAAGTGATCATACTATAATTGTTTGTGTAAATGCACATTCTTGTGGAATGGACAATTCTTATGCTCTATATCAAATTATCTACATTCAAGTGGTTGAATTCAAGTTTAATAGAGAAGGTAGAAAAAGGGTGAAATTTAGATCCATTGAGATCCTTTAGATTAGAATTTTTTTTGTGGAAATTTTTTTGAAAATTTATAGCTTAGTGTTGCCTAGTAGAGTCAAACCTAGCACAATCTATTATTTCTTTCGATAAACTACATGGTTGAATACCAACAATTTTGCCATCACCAACATTCCTATGTATAGAAAAGAATCTCTACTCTCACGTAATTTTTAATTATCATAAGTTGTATGCAAGCAATTGAGTTTTGAAAAATGGTGTAGCAATAGAGTTGTTTTTGTTTCTATTGTGACAAATGAGAAAAACCTATAGGTAACACCTCTTTGCTTGTTTATCTGTCCATCGTAGAGAATGAATGGTGAACACCAAAGTGAAAAATTAAACAAATGCAATACAAAGTTTTGTGAGAAAAATTATATAGAAAATAAATCTATCTAATTTGCTTGTTAATGTAGTTGTAGTGTGTTGTTGAATATGATCTATAATTTTTTATTGGCAAGTTTGGAATTTGCATAATTTTTTAAGTTGGATGTATTGCTATTTTAACATGTTTTTTTAGATTTCCTTTTCCTTGAGTTTGGGATGAAATCTTGTTGCTACCGTCTATTTGGTAGGGATTTCGGCCTTTGCCTCTCTTTCTAACTACTACTGCTACGATCTTATGACAATTAATTGGATGACTGCAAACACAACTTGGCCCATTACTCCTTTATAGTTTATTATTTTTTGTTTTATTTGCATGAATAGTTTATTATTTTTTGTTTTATTTGCATGAAAAGTAGTTTAATGTAGCCAAAAAATCTTTTTTCATGGATTCTAAAATATTCTTTAAAAAAATTGTGGATAACAGTACATAATCACCTCTCAGCCAAAATGATAAAAGCACTTTTAAAATAACATTTTTTTGTAGTGTTGATTTATTTATAGTAATGGGTTATGGGATGAAAACTTCAAAATTATTTTGGAACATTAAAAAGTAGTTTTGCCAATGCCGTCTGGATCTCGTAGTGCAATTATAAAGAGGGAATATATCTTTAAATTTCAGAATTTCAATAGTTTATAAAATCAATGTTCAACTATATAAAGGGGTTATCAATTTCTATTTGAAGTCATCAATTGTCCAAACGGAATATAAATGATTTGCCTGGATGACACAATCTATATGCGTAAAATATTTTATCATATTTTGATCATGAAGGACTCACGTTGAATGCATCACACCTAATGACGTGTTTTGAAACTTTAATTTAGCAGTTTGGTTGATTGCTTGTCAAGTCTGTAAAAATCGCCATACATAGCTATGAGTAGCAGAGATTGTAAAAGCTGACGTTGACTCTAGGGACTGCATTCTGAGCCTGCATATGTAGAAGCACAGACATTCACATGAGGTAAAAGTTGAAATAGACATCAGTAAAATCCCTAAGATTCTTCTATTTTTTTAAAACCCTAATATGAAATTTCAGTGTTTAGAATGAAATTTCTGTGATGTCTCTCTTGATGAGACAAAAATCAAGAAATTCAGTGATATAAAGAGGTTACAAAGGATGTTAGTGGTAGAAGAAGCAAGACAACAAGAGAAGGAGAAGATGACAGAATTCCTACAGCAGAAGAAGAATCATACCCAGAAGCAGATCCTCCTCTACAACCTGTACTTGTGCTTGGCGAGGAGCTGGTGCCACAGCAGACATTGATAAAAATCCTGTCACCAGAATAACAGCAGCAACCATAGCCAAGAACAATAATATACCCTTCCCAGCCATTTCGTTAACAACCAACAAAAAATAAATACAAATTAACCCAAGGAACAAAGGTAAGATATAAAGCAAAGTATAAACAGCCAAGTGCAACTTTTGGTTTGCTTGGCAGATGAATGTTGGGCGTTGGGTATTTAGAGAGAGATCGAGGGATTGGTCATCTGTCTGATGATAGATTTGACACTTTGAAACACTTGAGATCTGCGGATGTTCTTCTAATCGCCTTGTGACAGACCTCAATCATCTCAGTTAATTTTAAAGTTGCAACACATGCCAAAGAACTGACCTAGAGAAATTAGTTTGCCTGGACTGTTGCAGTAGAAATATGGAGACGATATCTTCACTTGACTTGATGTAGCCCGTCATTTGTCCAGGCTTCACTGCCTTCGGATGTCTTAATTCACGTAACTGCAACTTAGGGGAAATGATAATAATTTCACATTTTCAGGACAAAATAGACTGCTTTCTTCACTTGACAATCAATTTTTTTCATAGACAGATCCAGAGGGTCTCCGTGGATCTAATTATATAATTCAGTTTGAGTTGCAGAATCTAAGGCGTACCCATGATAGCATAATCACCGGCTACAGTTACAACCCTATAAAAAGAAGGTATCTGATGAAGCTTCAATGGAAATTTACAGGTGGGTTGTTTTTCCCAGGCTAAAAATCCTGAATCAGATATTGCTGATTCATCGATCTCCTTTGCATAGATTGTTGGGTCATCTGATCTCTTATGGATTATTATGAAGAATATGGCGATGGTGAAGAGCCCAGTAGCATTTGTTGTGCTTATGTTGCATTCACAATGATGACTCTTGCTATTCTCTCAACTGCAATTGAAATGGAGAAGTTGGCAATTTAAGTCCTGCAACGGAGATGCAGACAGGAAGAGGATCTGCATTATCTGCTTGGGCAAGTTTTAGTTTCTGAGATTCTGCTTCTCACAATCTGAAACTGGAATCCTCTCTGGATTCATCGTCAGTGGTACTGGATTCATTTTCTCGGTTTTAGTTTTCTTTCTCATGGAGCGCTGGTTCTGTTTCTGGTTCTTCCTCTGCTCTCTTTCATGGCATCTCTGCGTCACCGAAGCAGCGTCATTGAAATTTATCATATCTCATTATAACATAACTGTCTTCCTGTATATCTTGGTAAGTTATGTGCTCTAGATTCACAAAATTTCATTTTCAGAAACAATTCACATCAAGAACCGGTTCAGATGGATGAAATACGGGTAATATATACAGAGCCATTGAACCGGTTCACGAAAGGAAGATCCGCCTTGGGTAGGAACTCAAATTTAGGATAAACTTTATTGCAATAGATAATAAAATTTAAGTTTGCTTTCTCTTTAATCTACCAATGGGCACTTAGCACGGGCTGGCTAATTGGTTAGTTTCACACGTAGAATTTTGATGTTTTACACCTCGATCTTGATGATTTGAGGTTGCGCAAATCAATCTGGATTATTATTGATTCCTTAAACTTGGATCTTGATGAATTTGAATCAGTTGCGCAAATTGATGCTGATCAATGCGGAGTCTTTATTGATTGAAGTCACAATTGAAAATGTCGATCGATTGACACAGGATTTTGATTTTTTTAAACTTTGATCTTGATAAATTTGGATCCATTTTACTTATCTAGAAACCAAAAGAGTTCTAATAAAAAAAAATGTATACTTCAGAGTTGAACTAATGAATTATGATGGCATGAACTTGGAATCTTCCAAGTATGCTTGAAATTGATGCTTTAAACTTCAATGAAATAAAATTTGATACTTTTGTTGGTGATAGACATTAGAACTTAACATAAAAATATTTAAACCTTAACATCTATGATATGAAATATGTAATATGTAGTGAAAATTTAAAATATTAGCATAAGATCAATGTGAAATAAGATTAAAATGTAAGAGATGTGTAAAAAATGAGATGAAATTATGTGAAATTAGAATGTGAGACAATTGTAAAAGATTTAAAGAAATAAGAAAATAAGTTCAAGTCTTCTTCACTTTTATTAATGATTTTGCAAAGAGCTTGATGATTCAAACCTTGCAATGGTAAGAGAGACCTTTTATACCAATTTAAGTATTTTATATGACCATTACATATATGAGGTACATTTTTTTATCTATTTATGGTAAGTTTTATTACATGGTACATAACTATTAATCCAACCCTTATTTTAAGTTGAAAATTGAAATGACTAAGAATAAGAGTACTCAATTGAAAATTAATTAAGTATTCCATTGAAAATTTTGTAGATGGGACTAGTGTGGTATTTAGATTGTTAAACATTGATCACAGGTTGTTATCTTCCCACGTAGACTAGTGGTAGCTTTATCACATATGGTTTAGTCCAAAGTGAGACATATGATTGTTGATGTTGTGCGGCTAAGGCTAAATTATCTAAGATAATGAAAATTATTTATTTAAACTAACTAATAATAAGAAGATTAATCCTAAACTATTTTAAGGACGATGAGTGTCTATTCCTAGCTTATCATACACATCTTAAACTCACATATTCACTGCTAAGATTATTAAGTGGTATGCTATTGGATGAACCAAGCAATAACGGTGCTGGGATTATAAAGCAAATACATGTTTATGCTTAAAATTGGTTACACTTGATTAATTAACATGCATGGAAATGTAAATGTTAACGAACTACATAGAAAATAAATTGCATTGAAAGTAAATCTATTCTAAGTCAAAGTGTTGCAATGAATAGGAATCAATCTTGATCTTATCATTGTTCATGGAATGTGTTAAGGTACAATGCCACGCAAATGTGTTCAGGTACAATGCCCCTTAAATCCACATTGCGGGCATTCATTGAATACTTGCTAAGATTACAAAATAAAACTGCAAGAGTTCAGCTGCACTATTGACCAAATGGTGCCAAATACGCGGTGGGTGCTTGCATATTTATAGGCAAATGCACACATTGCATTGATGGGGATGTGTTAATGCATTTAGTTACGTTGATGGGTGCTTGCATATTTATAGGCAAATGCACACATTGCATCAATGGGGATGCGTTAACGCATTTAGTTACGTTGAAGGTGATGTGTTGACGAGGATGCATTAATGAGGATGCGTTGACGGGGGATGCATTGACGAGTTTGGGTCAACGCATCTAAGATGCATTTCAGGTTAATGCATCAATGCATCTTCATTAACATATATGCGTCGACGCATCTAAGATGCATCAATGAGGCTTTGTCAATGGGGATGCATCGACGAAGTTGCCTAACATATCAAGTCTCATCATACCCTCACAATTGACTAAAAACTCATCCCCAAGCTATATATAGATGGACAAAGTTTCATTACAAAAATTATGAGGTGACCAAGTCTAGATTGGTGACCATTATAAAACTGGAGTGCTGCATTCCATAGTTTTATTTAAGTGGATGTATTACAAAATGATAAAGAGAAATTGGACTGACATCAAAGTTTGCAAAATTGTAGACGTCTTTAAAGATTTGCTTATGATGAATCTTCTTGTTATTGTTAGTGGTGGTAGACTTTCTAACCTTGATTGTTATGTTGATGCTTCTCTTTTATGTAGAACATTCTTGAAGAATGGATTGAAATTTCTTCTTATTGTCCCATGGGTTTAGCAAACATGTGATGTTGGAGCTTTAATCATTATCTATGCTACTTATTTGTCCATGGGCATCTCATTTGTCCTTCTTTTAGCCTCTTTTTCTTGCCTTGCAAAAGACCTTTAACATTAAGCTTTCTTTTTAGCATCACTTGCAATCACCAAAGGATCAACGTTAGTTTTGGCAAATTTTCCTTAATAATTAACCCTTTGCAGATCCCTAGTTAGCTCAAAATTTTTTAAAAAATTTAGCATTTAGACTTAAGGAAATTTCATAATAATGCTTCCCAAGGCTCTAAGGTAATTAAAATCATCAAGTTGTTTACGTTATTTTGATTATTTTTACTATTAGTTACCATAATGTTTGAAAATGGAATGTTAGAAAAATTTCAAAAATTACATCCTTAACCCCCCAACAATAAATGAGCTTAACTTTAGAAGCTCACAAGTTTTTGAATAATTAAAACCAAAGGCTTGGTTTACAAGATGGCCAAGAAATTTTGAATTTAGAGGAAATTTCAATATAAAAGCATTAAAGATAACTCGAAATTGATGAGAAGTTGGTCAGAAAATCATGCATAAATTCAGAGAAGCTATCCATGATGTTCTTGAATATGTAAGGTGATGAGACCTGAATTGCTCATAGTGCTGGCGGTCGCCTTAAGGCACCCNGTGTGGGCATCTTAAAAGTCAAATGTAGATCATCATGCCTTTGTTCCAAACAACACACGATTATCTTAGTTATGATCTTGCACTATACTATACAAAACCATTAGGCTCATAATTCCATGTAGTACTGAGGTGAATACTGAGATGAGAAGGGATTGCAGAGATTATGACGTGAGGTACCTAACCATGTTTGTAATAGGTTTTTGTGTTAATTGAGATTAAGATGACCATCATACCTATTCGTCTAAGTTTTAGATCAAGTTCATACCATTAACAGTGGGCTTGCATTGGTGTGCCCCTTCTTGCCTACCATCATGAATCCACAATAACCACATAGAATGAACATCACTCCATAAAGAGAAGAAGGAAGGAAGGAAGGGTCTTTGTTAAAGAGGTACCTTTAGGCATGGGTAGCATGTCTTTCCAACTCTATATTATGTCTAAGGGGTTACTTTGAATTCCTTTTTTTTCTTGGTTTTTTTTTCTTTTTCTTTTTTTTTTTTGGATTTTTTGCTAGTTTTTTCTTTTTTTCTCTTCTTTATTTTTTTTGGGAACCACACCATGCAAAGACATGCTTCTTATTTGTTGGTCGACAATATGAGTGATGATACATTTTATGAGGAGTCATAGGCCACAAGAAGGAAGTTAAGAAGAGAATCCAACAAATCCCCTTGAGGTCACACCCTTTCTCATTTCCACTTGGTCTTTTTCCCTTTCTTTAAGGTATAATGATTATTAGTTAATTTTTAGTTTCATGTGAGAAGAAACATATTGTTTTCATGATAAAGATATTTTATTTAGAGAAACTAAAGGGATGGATGATGTGGTCTCACTGCATTACACAATTATTTACCTAATCATCTTGATAACATAGGACAAAGACCTAATACATAGTGTCAACTTTTGCATCATGATTGGCAATATTATTAACAAAAACATAGTAGACATTCATAAAACATAAAGGAAATGACTTAAGAAAAGAAAACATTATAAAGAAAAGAAAAATAACAAGAAATAGAAAACATATAAACAATTGGAAATTTTTTGAAGAAATAGGAAAATGATAAAAAATTGTAAAACAAAAAAGTTAAAATGTACTTATTAGTTCTTGATTCAAGATGCGACATCTTCTTCATGACTAAACTGATGGACGAGCATTTGGAAAATAGACCGCATATTCCCTTGGTTATACACCATAAGTTTTCCATTTATCATCTTTAATGATTTAATTTTTTGCTTGGTAGCATATTTAACATTGATGATAATCACGTTTCGATCATTTAGAGACATATCTTTAGTTGGACTAAAAGGTGTTTTCTTTTTAAGGGGTCCATACATGTTTTCTTGTTTATTTTCTATGTTAGTTTTTGTGTCTCCTTGTTTAACATCTTCTTTTGGTGTAAAATCAAAGCGCAAGATGTTCCTCTCAAAGTTCTCTATTTGGTTCACTTTCTTAGGACTAGAACTAATAAGTGAATTGGTTGTTTCCATGCATCTTTTGAATGGTTTGGTATTCTGATTCTTAAGCCACCAGGTGTCTTTTGATTTAGTGGCCACTATGTAGACTTGGTTTGGCACACATATTTGATCCTTAAGTTTGTTGTGGGTTGGTATAGGTATCATGTTAGTACTTTGAACTTTCTGCCCACAATTGCACCCTTTATCATTATTAGTAATGGATGGAATTTTTTGTCTCTCTATAGTGATAGGTTCATATTTTATGTTTTGTGTTGGAGTGGTAATGGTTGTTGGCTTTTGCACAGGATTAGAAGACACTATTTTTGTGATGAAGGGGGTGCACTAGATTGTCCTTGTGCTAGTTCTGATGAGCTAGTAGGTCTACTAGTTTTATTCAAATGTGTGAAAACTATCCTAAAGAAAGGATGTTTTCAAGACTTTTGCTAAGATTTACTAACATTATCATTCACTTGTACATTCACGACACAAGTTGCATTCTTCTATTGAGGTTCTAGTGCCAATCTTTCCTACATTGTTGGTGGTGACATATGTTGGAGGAAAGTATGAGAATATTGAGTATGTGATGGAGGATAAGAGGTATGAGATGGTGATCCCATAGGAGATCTTGCAGGTTGATGGTATTTAGGAGAGTAGTAGGAGTAATTTGATGCATGGGAAGTAAAACCACTTGAAGAAACAAGTTGTTGAACATATACCCATTAGAGTCTAGCTAGAAATAAGGGTATTGTTGGTTTGTTGATGGCATTTCGCACAACTATGGGTTTTGCCATTGTGGTAATAGTAGTCTTGAGGTTGATAAGAGGTCCCATGGGGATAGTACTATTGGTTGTATGACTATTTATAATTGTTTGTAAGGTAATCTCCTAGGCATTTGCTTTTCTATGAACTTAAGATTCAAATTAAAAGCCCCAAACTCTTGTAGATGTAACATGACTAGACAATAGCCATTCGGATGTTCATATTGACAAATGTCACATTCATCATCCTCCTTTGTATTTGAGTCTGCAACCTCTTCTGCTACAACTATTTTCCCTTTTTGTTTGTAGGTGTCCTTACTTGTTTCCTTTTTCTTTTTTTTTCCTCTTGTCTTGATTAATGTATCCTCCTTGCTTTACCTTTTCCTCTATGAATTTCAAGTTGGTTGTAACTTTTTTTTCCATCAATTCTGATATCTTATCTACCCTTACTGCTATCTTAGCAATAGAATTTTGTATTGGCAAGGTTTTATGTGAAATCAACTCATCAAGAGCTACCTCTTTTTCCTGATCATAAATATGGGCTCTCTTTTGTGAAAAGTTGGATCCTAGTTATATTCATCTACATTCTCCCTTTTAAATAGCTCTCCTTTTTCTTTTGTCATTTGTTTAACTAGCCTTTCTATCTGATGGGCTCTCAATTCTGATAATTGTCATTGGGCATAGATCCAAAGGGTCTCCATTGTTTTGTTATAATCGTCACTGGGCATTCTCGCTAAGGAACTAAATTGGATGCCTAAAACTGGGAAAGCTGCCTCTTATTTATAGGAATTGAGGTAGGCTACAATATCGTGTACGCGATATCGCGGCTGATGTGATATCATGGGTGCGATATCGTGTACGCGATATCACAACCTACCTTAATTCCTATAAATAAGAGGCGGCTTTCCTAGTTTTAGGCATCCAGTTTAGTTCCTTAGCAAAGCTCTGGCAGTTTTTCCCTTCCAGAGATAGAATAATTTCCCAGTGTTTGCCCACAGTGTGGTGATTGTAATTGTACGACATCCTTTATTCGAGTGTGACGTACTTGGACACGTACATGACCAAAAATAAAGATCGATATTACTTCATCATTGCAGCATTCACTTTGTTTATTTATTTATTTAAATGTTATTTACTGCTTTCCTAATTAGTTTCTCTCACTCTTAAACTCACGTTAAATCGCAAAATGAGTACGACTTGATTACGAGCATTTAAGTGTGACTACTTGGTAACCTAGTAGCGTACCTAGGATCTGCACTTGATAATCCCAATGGTAGTCATGCATGAAGTCCAAGATGTGTACGAATAATCAAGGAATGGATGCTCATCACACTTAGGCTAGATTAGATTCTCTTACTCTTTTTCCTAGATTAGTTAGTATTACTCTCTTTCTATTGCCTTCAGGAGTAGTATTAGATTAGGAACCACATCATACACCTCACTCTGGACTAAACCATACATGAAAAATATAATACTAGTCTAGGTGGTAAGACAGCGAACTGCAACCTAAGTTTAATGATCTAGGTGCCACAACTAGTCCATCTACGGAGTTCAACCGGATCACACGTGAGAACACTCGTATTCATATGGTTAAGTGTAGGGGTATCTCGTCACTCATCATTGGCACCGTTGCCAGGGACGGTGTTAGTTATCTAGATTAGTTATATCATACAAGGTCACTGTAAAGAAATTAACGATATATCTTTTAGAAAGAAATAATTATAAAAAGTCACATACAAATTCACACACAGCTTCATAATCATGCCTCTCCTACAAGACGATAATAATGCCACATTTAATGAGGTAGTTCATTGGAGAACCAACGAATTAGATGACAATGAAGATTGGAGTACTCAACCTTATGTAGGAGTCCCCCACGTTTATGAACACCCCAACAATACTCAAAGATCCTCGTCATCCAACTCTGACACCTCTAGTGAGGATGAGACATCCCATAGAA
>MNCI01002801.1:112031-125865 GCA_015680685.1 Gnetum montanum
TCCCTTGCTTTCATATCCATAACTTACTCGTTGGTACTCCGATTTTCATTCCGTTTGAACCTACTTGAACCCGGAGTGTTCAGCTTAGTCGTGGGGGAGGGGCACATGCTGAATAGAGCATAAATTTTTTGAAATTCCTCATCACTCAAAGGACATTATTAAGGGTAATTAGTTATAAAATAAAGAATAAAATGTGTCAAAAACAATTTCATCCCCTTAGCTATATTAGAAAATTAAATTTGGAAATCACCTAAGCAAAGAGAACTCAATATTATAATCTTTCAGGGACATGTTCTTCCAATAATTAACATCACATGGAATTAAAGTAAATCTATTAAGGTAAGCAGTAAGGTATAACCTAACTTTGGTAACAACCTTACTAACGATTGGCCCCGTGTGATTGTAGATGGCCCTGAAATGTGGACAACAGGAAGGTCCTGCTCAAGGTGTGATTGAATGACCTAGGAGAGGTAAAAGACAAGATCTTGCCAGATAATATGTAGAGTAGGAGGAACAATCATTTAGTATCCACCAAGAAGACCCTACTGCTGTACAATCAAGGCAAGTAGAAGAAGAAGCTATTGCAGCATCTGAACAGGGACGATATCTCACGCTAACCTAGGATTGTGTTCAGACCATCTATGAAAGGTCCATATTAACTGTAGTGATCATGGAATTAAACTTTAGACCTTTCGCAGAATTTGCTCTGGAGGCCATTAGGGATCACCTCAAAGGATCCGTATTATGGCCTACCCTCTCTGAAAGCAGTGCCTGGTACTTAGGGGGAACGTACCAATTTTGGCACAATAAAGAAGAAGGCACCATAGTTGACAATTGTGGTGTGACTACTGATTTCTTTGTTCAAGCCAATTCGGAAGTATTAAACCTTCCAAATACAGGGTAGAGGTTGCTCAAAACCAACTGGATACTTTTAGAACCGAGCAACTTAATAGACTGTTGACAGAGAATAAAAGGGTGGTGGAAGAAAAGAGAAGGCTAACTGGGATGCCTCTATGGCACAAGCACAAACTTACGTGCATGCCAAGGCACTCAAGGCCTTACAAGAGGAGAAACTCCAGGCCATACTTCGACGCCATCAAATTCTAATACCTAGAGTGCAAGAAAAGGGAAAGACACCAATGGAGGAGCCATCGCGACTAGGAACTACATGAGTTCCACCATTTTGTAATCATAGGATTTTCTTTTGTGTTGTGTCTCAATTTTTTTCTAACTCCACACTGTGGCATGAATCCATTCTAGTCAGTCAATAATCCCATACCTATCCACTATGTAATCAATGGAGCTTGTTCTCTCTGTAACTTGAGGACGAGTTTTCATTCAGTCGTGGGGGTATGATGAGTCATGAATTTGCTGGTTGTGATATCGCTGCTATGATATCACACCCATGATATCACAATGGTTGTGATATCACTATCGTGATATCCCATGGGTTGCGATATCGTGTACACGATATCGCACCCGCAATATCACATCAGCTACGATATCGCATACGCGATATCATGTACACGATATCATGGCCTGCCTTAATTCCTATAAATAAGAGACAACTTTCCCAGTTTTAGGCATCTAGTTTAGTTCCTTAGCGAAGCTCTGGTAGTTTTTCCCTTCCAAAGATAGAATAATTTCCTAGTGTTTGCTCACGGTGTGGTGATTGTAATTGTACGGTATCCTTTATTCTAGTGTGACGTACTTGGACATGCACATGACCAGAAATAAAGATCGAGATTACTTCATCATTACAGCATTCACTTTGTTTATTTATTTATTGAAATGTTATTTACTACTTTCCTAATTAGTTTCTCTCACCCTTAAACTCACGTTAAACTACGGAATGAGTATGACTTGATTACGAGAATTTAAATGTGACTACTTGGTAACCTAGTAGCATACCTAGGATTTGTGCTTGGTAATCCCAGTGGTAGTCATGCACGAAGTCCAAGATGTGTATGGATAATCAAGGAACGAATGCTCATCGCACTTAGGCTAGATTAGATTCTCTTACCCTTTTTCCTAGATTAGTTAATATTACTCTCTTTCTATTGCCTTCAGGAGTAGTGTTAGATTAGGAACCACATTATACACCTCACTCTGGACTAAACCATACGTGAAAAATGTTATACTACTCCAAGTGGGAAGACAATGAACTATGACCTAAGGTTAACAATCTAGGTGCCACAACTAGTCCGTCTGCAGAGTTCGACTGGATCACGCGTGAGAACACTCTTATTCGTATGGTTGAGTGTAGGGGTATCTCACCACTCATCACCTAGGAAAAAGCTTAAGTGCTTGCCACTTACTTTCAATATTTTGCAAGGCACATGCATCATGGAAGGCTTGTAAATGATGTTGTGGATTGAAATTATAGCTCCCTCAAATTTAGGAATGTTGTTCATATCAAGCCTTTTGATGCAGATTTCTCTTTGATGCTTGTGGGGTATTCGAATTGCCTTCATGATTTGTATCATGCTTCTAGTAGCCAACAAGGGTTCATCATTATTAGAAATATCCTCATGATAATCTTTATTTTTATTTTTTTGATTATGATGATCTCATCTATGTTCACTTTAATGTCTTTCATCTTACCTTTGCTTTCTATTTCTATCTTCATCTTGATCTCTTAGTATATCTCTATTTCTATACCTACATTCATCTTTGTCAAAATTAGACATTGAAGAGGAAGAGGATGATGGTGAATTGGAGAATTGCCATGGCTCCTATATCTCCTCCTATGATTCCTTGATTTATCTCTTTTAAGTTTGGAGGAAGTCGTAGGCCTTGAGGCCCTCTTTGTTCTAGGACTTGTTCCATCCTTTCTAGGGTTTCTGCATTAGTTGAACATAGTCTTTGAATATATTAAGGGTTGGAATGAGCATATGAGACCCTTGCTTGTAGTGGTTGACTCTAATTCTTTTTAATATAAATTCTATCATTACTACTATTAGTATTCTCATCATGTGATGGACGATAGGCCCTATGTGAAGGAGACATGTTTTTATTTGATAATGCTGCATTTGCTAGATCTACTGCTCTAGACAAAGAAGGGTTACACAAATAAAGAACTTAATTTTCTGACTATCTACTACTTTTTTGTTGTTATTGTTGGATCCGCTACTATTTTGTTACTATTGCCAAACTCGCTACCTTTGCTTTTCTAACGATAGCCTTATCTAGTGTTATTGATCCTTAGACATTCTCACAATCAACTTCTTTTGCCTACCTCATCAATGACATCCAACTTTGCATCTTCACAATGTTTTTCAGAGAAATCCTCTTTTTATTTGTTGTGAATTCTTAAATCCTCTTCAAGCATTTCATCACGTTTGAATTTTTCAGAATTTAATGGACCACCTATTCATTTCACCTTCTTTCATCCTTCCCACTAACACTATTATAGGAATCAATCCATAATAATCACAACCTAGCCAAGTGTAACCACCTATGAGACAAGGTACTTAAAAGCTATATGTTACACATTGCACACTAATTCATGATTTTGTTGTGATTGCAGTGGGAAGCATAGATTAGAAACGAGACTGTCTTCATCAAAGGATAAGTAGTAGCACCATGTGACGAGGAATATTCATGATCGTTGGATCTTCTCCCTTACTCTTTAGTTGCCAGAGGAGTTGGTTGTTAATTTTGTCCAGGGTGTTCCCTTGTGTTGTCATGAACACCCAATTTTGTAAAATATTGTAATCAGTACACTCGGGTACATAGAGTTTGTTTGTTCTATTTTAGTCAGTGTGTATGTCAGTCAATAATCCCATACCTATGTAATATTTTGTAAGGAACTTGTTCCTTCTCTTGTTCACTCAAGGATGAGTTTTCATTTAGTCATGGGGTATGATGAATTGTATTTTGATGTGCTTCGATATTGGATACGTGATATGAAAGCCTTGATATTGGATACCCGATATCAAGCCCCAAGATGCAATGTTGAATATTCAATATCGTGGGATATATGCCAACCTATAAATATAACGCTTGGAAACATGATTTCATAATTAGTTTTTGCATAGAGTAACAAAGTTCTTGTAGTTTAGAAATTTCAGAGTTAGAATATTTCTGAGTGCCTGCAATAAGAGTATGAGTGTGTATAGATCTTTGTTTAAGCACTAATGTACCTGAGCACAACAGTGTGACAAAAATAAAGATGAGCCATTTTGATAATCTTTGCAGTATTGAGAATAGATTAATGTTTCGTTTAATGCCTTTAATATTCATGCACTTTACCTTAATGCACTTTAATTAAGTAATTAATTTCCAGTTGTTAATGAACACAAGCATGACCACTTCAAGCATACATGTAGCACTTAGTAACCTCGAAATGCTTAACATTTGGTAACCCAG
The DNA here is from genome assembly GCA_015680685.1 of Gnetum montanum. Lineage (NCBI taxonomy): Eukaryota > Viridiplantae > Streptophyta > Gnetopsida > Gnetales > Gnetaceae > Gnetum > Gnetum montanum. The sequence goes on from MNCI01002801.1 coordinate 116,403, forward strand.
CAGTGTTATATGCATTTAGGATGTGTTTGGAGAGTGGGAACCAGTACTTGTGTTAGGGTAGCTAGGCATAAATTAATTAGATATTAAATTCCTCTACCTTTTATTCTTGCTCTAGGAGATTAAACTTATAAAATATAAAATGATAAAAATCATATACCTTAGTTGCACTTAACCATATACTTGTACCTCATAAGCGGAACTAAGAAGACAATGATCATCCTTATTAGATTTCACTTCCTTGAACTAGTGTACTTAGGAACTTAAGGTCTACGGAGTTCAACCGGATCATGCATTAACACTTGTGATTCATATGGTTGGGAGTAGGGGTACCTCATCAGTCATCACCTTTCATGCAAAGATCTACTAGACTCAGGTTCTGAGGTAAATTTGATCTCTTGTGAAACATATCAAGCATGGAACCTACTAGCATTGAAAGAGTGCAACATTAGGTTGGAGCTTGCAAATCAATTTTTCACCATTCCTTTGGGATAAATAGATGATGTAGTGACCACTGTCAATGGTTGGTCTTATCCAATAGACTTTCTAGTAATTGACATGAAAGATGCTGATAAGGAATTTCCAATAATTATGGGAAGAGCATGGCTTAGCACAATCGGTGCTAAGATAAGTATGAGGGATCTATTTATGGAAATCTTGAAGGAGGATAAGCACAGAGCCATACTTACACAATATATTTCATGCATTACTACTAAGAGAAAATGGTGCAATTGTGGATTGACATTCCATAATGTTAACATAGTCATCACACTAGTCCACAACAAATGTGAACAACAGGTATACACAGAAGAGAGTCCAAGTGCCACAAAACCAAATGATACCTTGTGGCCACTAACTAAAAATCAAAAATTGTCCAAACAATGCATGAAACAATATGAGTCATTTATTAATTCCCATCCTAAGAAAATGACTCCAACTAAGAACCTAAAAAAAATTAATAAATCATAATCATACACTAGAAGGGAAAGAAAACAAGGATTTAGATGATCAAAATTCAACTACCATTAGGATCACATGGGATAATAACAAGAAAGTCAAATGAATAAAGATGGTAAGTGAACCACCTAGAGTGTATGATCTAGGAGATCTAGGGAGTATCTTCTGAACACTCACCCATGAGTTTAGTCATGGGGGAGATACTTTACTTTGATTTTGGAGTTAATAAGTGTTTTTCCATTTTTTGTTTTACAATTCTTTTTACTTTTCCTATTTCTTGATACAATTTTCCCTATTCTTTTAATCTTTTCTCATTCTTTGATACTTTTCATTTTTAAAATTTTTGAGATTCTTTGATATCTTCCAATTCTTTAACATTTTCAATTCTTTATACTTTTTCAAAATTATTACTATCTTTTTACTTTCTTTTATACTTTTTTTTCAAACCCTTTGTAAATAATTTTGATTACTAATAAGACACATTACAAGTAAAGGCAAGATGTAGTTCAATAAGTGAATATTTATCTATGTTATTAAGTCATAAGGAACTGATTATTTGAACAGTAAGCCCACATCATCCATCCATCCATTCTATTAATAAAAACTTCTTACCATGGCCATAATGATATTCTTTTTCATCATACAACTAAGAATAAACTTATGATCATTATGCCTAGACTAGAAAAGTGAAGAACCAAGTGGGAATGAAAAGTATGTCACATTAAGGGGATTTTTGGATTCTTTTGGATAACTATTGTGAGTTTTATCATGTTGCTAAGGTTGTATTATATCGTTGTAGATCTAACGCAAAATGCAAGTAAGAGTAAAATAAGTGCTACCTGAAAAGGTTGACACAAATAAAATAAAAGGGCACATAATAAATTTTTGGGGGTTCCACTAGGAAGACATGTTACCCATGCTTAAAGGTAGGCAACTTCTCAGAAATCAAAAAGTAAAACAAAGTGCCATGAATAAAACTCCTCCCTTGGATAATACACCAAGTGATACTGTGCCTTGCAACATTGATACTCTTACAGTTGTACTTCCAAGAGATGACACAATGCGATGTCACTAGAATGTGGTTTGGACTTGGTTTGAATCTTGGACAAAAAGGCTAGTGATTACTTTAACCACTAATCAGATGCAAGAATTCACTATGCCCATGGTAAGATACGTCACATCTTGATTTTTGCAATCCCTTCTAAGTCCATCTCATCTTACTGTTTGAATAGTCATAACTTGTGGTTTTGTGTAACATAGAGTTATTTTCTCAATTTGGTGGTACTAGCATGTGTGTTTTGCTAAATAGGTATGCATTACATTCAACTCCTTAAGTGCCTACGGACACTTTTATTCATGGTTATACAAAGGCACTAAGGGTTGGAGCTTGCTTTGGGGAGGATCCCCTTGTATAACTGTTGTATCTTATACCTACCAAGAAATTCCACATCATCTTAAACCTTCCAACATCACAAAACATCAATAAATACTTTCCATATCATCTCAAACTATCTATTCTAAAAATATGAATCCATTACCCTTCTTATCCATTTTATGCACTTTTGTAGTTTGAGATTCCTACCTTCTAAACTACGAATGATAATGTTTTGTAACAATGAGTACATATCCATCATCTGAACCCTCTAAGTAAGCTTAAAACCTTCCAAGCATCCCAAAGAATTAATTTTTTCCATTATACCCTCATGAAAAATGAAATTTCTTGGGCTTCAATATCAGGTTTGCATTGATATTGGATCCTTGATGTCAAGTCCTCGATATTGGATCCCATAAAATCTATATATATCAGCAAACACCTGGAAATTTTTTCACCATTTTTCATTTGAGCCAAGGGAGATTTTTTGAATTTTCTTTTTTGATCTAAGCTCTGATATCCTAGCTTTCTCAAGCCATAACTTGATTGATATTGCTTTGATTTTTATGCTTTTCAAACCTGTTTAATCATGGAGTGCCCACCTTAGTCATGGAGGTACTAGTGAGGAAAATCTGAGTCAAATTTTCAAAAAATCCTAATGCCAAGAAGGTATTTTAATGGTAAGTATAAAGTAAAAGTTGAAATTTTTAAAGAATAATCACACATATTAATGTCAAAACACTCAAATAATGACCTTAAGAAACCATAACCATCATCATAGCCATACATAAGAACAAATTAGACAACTGTGAAGGGTTATAAGAGATTAATACTTATGGAGTACTTTTCACACAAATTTTTCTAACTTTGCAATCCTAATGAATTAAGAACTTAATGAAACTAAGGGTATGAGTAAGGTATAAAACCATTATGAATAAATGTGAAGACCTTAGTAATCCCAATTTCTTGATGATTGTAGATGGCCCCAAAAATAGGAGCACAAGGAGGACCCTCATAGGGAGCAAGCAAACAACCAAGAGGTTAAGGTAGAGGCCAAATTGAAGAACATGAACCAGAATACAAGGAGCAAGAAGCCCAATTGTTCAACATTCATTAAGAAACTTCTACTATGAGACAATCGACCTAAGAAGAGGTAGAAGAACCACCAATGTAAGGGCAACGTCTCACGTTACCATAGGACTGCCTCCAAGCTATTCAAGAAAGATCCATCTTGACCATGGTCATTGTGGAGATGAACTTTGGCCCATTCATGGAATTTGTTCCTGAAGCAGCAAGGAAGCAACTCCAAGCATCATCGCTATGGCTAACGTTATTACAGAATGGTGAATGGTACCTTGGAGAGACCTATCATGTTTGGCACAACAAAGAAGAGGGTACTACAATCAATATTGGAGGTTTCTCAATTTCATTCTTGATCAAGGCCATTGCAGAAGCTTTGAATATACCCAACAAAGGGGTAAGGTTAGCACATCTATCCACTCAATTAGATCCTGAAACTAGAAAAATATGGTTGAAATGGGCTTATGGAAAAGAAGATAAGGGCTATAATGAGCTAACTCTAGAAAAAAGAATCTACTTTAAAATTGGCACTTATCACTTGTTCCCAATCGAAGGACTTAACTGACTATCCACTTATGCAACTAGAGGAAGTGCGATACTGATGGACAAATACAATGCCAACCTTAAACAACTCTATTATATGGAAATTAAAATTCAATTTGAAGAAAGAGGGAAGGGAAGACAACACTCCCATTCCCTTACCTTATTAAAAAGCTATGTAAGCAAGCTAAAATCCTAGGATACACCAACAATGTTCCCAAGAGAGCCCAAAATGCTTCATACATTGAATTACTCAAACCAGCACCACCCAAAAAAGATCATGGTGAAGAACAAGAGCAAGAGCAATAATAGAAGAAATAGTAGTAACATCAACAATAACAAGGGCAACAACAGTAATAAAAAGAACAATAATAGCAAGTTCCACTATTATTGCCCCAAGATTATAGTTTGTTGATGAGTCATCTACAACATATTGCAGAAACAATCAGTTGGGGAATAAGGGAGAAGGCCAATCTTTATAGAGTTATTGATAGTGCCATCCAACCCATAGTTTTAGCTAATCCAACAAGTGGGTAGATTTCATTATAGTCAGGAGGAGAGGTACAATGGTCATAACAAATCTCTAGGAATGTTGCATCATTCCAAGTAGTGCTTGAGATTAGAGAGGAAGCCACAATAGTGGTAATGCAGCACTAGGATGTAGTGAGAGTAGCAAAGGTGATCACTAATCATATTAAAGAATCCTTCAATGTACTTGTTGTACCACTAGTAGATCTAACTGGAGCTAGAGATGTTCAAGTGTTACCTAGAACCTTGATGACTCCTGCTAACCATGGAGATGTGCTTGATAGGCTACTATAGATTGGGCAAGTCATGACAACATGTGTTGACATCCCCAGTGATGTCATTATAGTATAGTTTGAACTCATTGCTACAAAGACAAAACTTCATGGCAAAGACAAGGGCAAAGCATGCAAAAAATGAAATTCTGAGATTACAAGAAGAGCTTGCAACCCTAAGAGTTAAAAGAAGAGATCCCATACAATTTATTGTGCCTAACTAGATAGAACAATTCAAAACAGAGTAGATAAATCAATGGATTGAGCAGAATAGACAACTAGCAACTGAGAAGGAGAAAGTGGTATGGAATGCCTTTGTAGCTGAAGCGCAAACATATGCACATGTGAAGGCACTTACTACAATTCAAGAAAAAAAACAAACTTTCTATTGATAACATGAGGTTGACCATTATCAAAAAGTAGAAAAATATTTTGGAGGATAGCATCCAGTAGTTAAGGAAAAAATTGGTGAGGGTCAACTAAGACATGAGCCACCTTGTAAGAGAAAATAGAATCCTCTCTATAGAGGAGGTACACACCATCTAAAAAAGGTTATCCATTGAAATTAGTGCATGGAAAAATGAGGCAAAGAAACTTGAGAGGCTTAAGGAACACTTTTGAGATCAAATGAGCATGTACAAGCAAATCAATGAGAAAGAGATGCAGATGGTCAAAGCCAAAATCACCACCATTTTAGCACAAAATCTTGACTAGTAATCCATTTTGGGTAGTTATTCCCACTGATGAGTGGCAAGGTACCCCTATACTCAACCATACGAATACGAGCATTTCACGCATGATCCAGTTGAACTCCATAGATAGGCTAGTTGTGGTATCCAGATAGTTACTCTTTGATCATAGTTCGTTGTCTTCCCACCTAGACTAGTATTTGCTTTGTCACATATGGTTTAGTCCAGAGTGAGGTGTATGCTGTGTTCCTAAACTAATGCTACTCCTAGAGACAATGGAAAATAATCTTAGCTAAGTTAGGAGGAAAAGGGAGAGAGAGTTATGCTAAGAGGAGATAGGGGAAGAGAGTCTAAACTAGCCTAAGTGCGATGAGCATCCATTCCTTAATCATTCATACACATCTTGGACCTCGTGCATGACTACCACTGGGATTACCAAGTGCAGATCCTAGGTATGCTACTAGGTTACCAAGTAGTCACACTTAAATGCTCGTGATTAAGTCATAGTCATTTCGCGTTTAAGGAGTTTAAGGTGAAGAGATATTAACTATGAAAGTAATAAAGAACAATAATAATTAATTAATTAAACTAAGTGAATGTTGCAATGATGAAGTAATCTCGATCTTTATTTTTGGTCATGTGCATGTACAAGTATGTCATACTCGAATAAATGATGTCGTACAATTACAATCATCACACTATGGGCATGCACTAGGAGAAAAGAGTTGAGAGGAAAAAGTGACAAAAAGACTCTACTCTAATACTAAACTGACTCACTAAAAACTGACCAAAGACTCCTCCTCTTGTGTGCCTACATGTGTATTTATAGGCTCACGTAGGAGTCACAATATCATGTATCCGATATTGTTGTTGGGTGCGATATAGTGTACCCGATATCGTGGGTCCGATATCACAACTAGATGAACCACGATTCATCATACCCCCATGATTGAATGATAACTCGTCCTCGAGTCAGAATGAGAACAAGCCCCATTGATTACATAGTGGATAGGTATGGGATTNTTCAGTTTGGGGGTCCTGTGCTGCTCATGGTGATGCTCCAATGTTTGATGGAGTCAGCACCTTCCATGGGCACAGTAGTTGCAGAAACATTTTATTTTCTTTAATATAGTAGGCCACAAACAACTATTGTTCCTCCTCATAGGCTCTAGCTTTGTCCCTGTACTCCTAAAAATCTATAATTTGTTAAGCCAAGTCCATTGTAACATCTTTTTATCCCTGGTAGCTTCCTTTAACCATCTCCAATTCAGAATTTTCAACTTACAACTTCTGCAATGTTTTCTTGTGTTCTGAAAATTCTGCTTCATACTTGGTGTAGGTGGTGGCTACCTACTTCTCGAGCTCTGTCCTTGGGTGCCCTGTTGTCAATATGGCTAGATTGGCATATCACAAATTTGCCAACTCCATGTACTTTGTAAGATCCTGAATCTGCAGGTCTAGGCTCTTAAGTTCTGCCTAGTGGGCAAATGAATAGGTGTCCAATATGACCAACTAATTAGTGTGTTGAGCACTGAAAGCATTGATGTGGGCCTTGGCCATATGGATCTCCTTCTCGATAATTTGTTTGTACATTCCCACCTGGTCTCAAAAGTACTCTTTTAACTTTTTGTGCCACTTGGCCTCATTCTGCCACACGCTTATTTTGATGGCCATCTTCTGACGAATGGTGTGTACCTCCTCCATTGAGAGGGTTCGATTTTATCTGGCCAAACGGTTCATATCCTAGTTAACCCTGATCAGCTATTCTCACAACCACTAAAAATTTTCTTTGAGAACGTTTGTTTGTTTCTCCACAAAGGTCAACCGAAGATTGTCGGCAACAAGCTGTTTGTTTTCTTCTTGTAAGGCCTTGAGTGCCTTAGCATGTGCGTAAGTTTACGCTTGTTGATGAGACGCAAATTGCACAAGCCGCGATATCGGGTACGCGATATCGTGGTCGACGCGATATCGCATCCCCTGTGATATCGTGTACGCGATATTGCGGTCCGCTACCAAATCTATAAATAAGAGGCGGCACTCCCCTCATTGGTCATCCTAGGCGTAAAGTAGCGAAGCTTTGGCGGATTGATCACCCCAGAGATAGAATATTTTCCATGTGCCCGCAGTAGGAGTCCCCCAAGTGAATGGTTCTTTATTCGAGCAGCTTTGTACCTGAACACAAGTTGTGTATGGCAATAAAGACAAACTTTGTGGATAAACCTTGCAGTGCATGGATAGGTTTATTAATGTTATTTATTGCTTTCCTAGTAACGCGGCATGAGTACGACTTGGTTATGAGCGTTGACGAACGTGTACGGCTAGCCAAGGAATCAGCTACTCATCACGATTAGATTCTCTCACCCTTACCTCCTAGAACATGGGATAAGTACAAATTGATTACGAGCATCTACGGATGTGTACGGCTAGTTAAGGAATCAGTTGCTTGTCACACTTAGGCTAGTTAGGTGCCTCAGTACGACCGCTTCAAGCACGTGCGTTACATGTGGTAATTCGAGTAATGATTAGCGTTTGGTAGCCACAGTTGCACAGTTCAGGGTGTGTACAACAAGTGGGAACGGATGCTGATGCTAGGACTTAGTGCTGTAGTTAGAATTAGTTTTAGTCTCTCAACCTTTCATCGTCTAGCATAGGAGATAAACCAGAAAATACCAAAAAATTCATATACCTTGGACTTACTTAACCATACACCGTGACAACAACAAGTAAGTCTGGGAAGACAACGATTAATTAACTCTAAGTGTTCCTTGTGGCGTTTAGGCATTTAGTCTGCGGAGTTCGACTGGATCACGTGTGCTATGCTCATTTCATATGGTTGAGTGTAGGGGTACATCGCCACTCATCATTGGCACCATTGCCGGGGACTAAGTGTTTGTATGCCAATTAGAACATTAGGCAATCTTTCACATCGTTGTGAGCCTTAACGAACCTTTGGGTTAATTAGTTAAATAAGAACATATATAATGGTGAATAGCACACCAACAAAATGGCTTCTTCTCATAAGGTTAACTCACCTAAGCATAACACAGAAGACAGTCAGCATCATACACATAACCTAGACCAGCCAAGTCCTAAACAATATACGATAACTTATACTCATCCCGATGAGTATATTCCTGATTACACTTTTACTTTCCATCAGGATGAACAGTTGTGCTGGAGAGATTTGTTTGGTAATATAGTTTTACCACCAGATCAATCTGTTCCGAACATGCTTTTCCTTGCCTTGGCATAAATTGGCATGCAGGACTTATTCACTGAATACGTTGCTGGAAGATATCATATAAGGGATTATCATCCCACCGTTGCCCAACGTATTCGGGATGAAAGGTAGGAGAGCCAACATCATTGTTGAAGGGTAAGGTCCCCCATGTCCTTAGTGAAATAGGAGACGAGGAACCCCTCACAATGGGTTTCTTAGAAAATGATGTTCCTCCTCCTCACAATGGTGAAGAGGTGGCATCAGGGCCTTCGATCAACTGTACATGCTGCGGGCTCTGATTCCCATGAACACCAACTGTTCATGGCAGGAACAACCACTCACACTAAGGATGGACACTTAGATCGTTACAACAATCGGGGCTGAAGCAGCCGAAGAGAAGGTAAGAAACATTGCCATGGTGATGGATCCCCTTCCTCTTCTCCTCCATCTCACCATTCACACTCTCCTTCCACATCTGGGTGCAACCATCGTGAAAATAATGGAGAGGGTAAAAGTAAGGAAGATGAAAGACCTCGACAAGAAGGTCGAGAGGGGTTAGGACAAGGACAAGGACGTAGGGAGAGTAGGGAACCACCACGAANGTAGGGAACCACCATGAAGACATCACAGACATCATGATAGGGATGATCATGATGAACTCCTACTTGCAACCCGAAGCATGCTAGACACCATAGAGGCAGTTAGGATCCCCACAAGGCACTTAAAAGACAGCAGGATCAAGCGTTTGGACATAAATAATATCCCACGTTTTGAAGGGGGATACAACGCTGATCCTCAACATCATTTA
>MNCI01002801.1:128441-145134 GCA_015680685.1 Gnetum montanum
AAAGTGTTCCCTCTAACTAAGGCCCTTCTTGCTTCCCATTGTTTCCTTTCTTTCATCGAAATGGTAGTGGCTCTTTGAAGATGCATCCTCATTATCCAAGTGGATTGTTTAACCGAATGCATTGATGCAAAGTCACTGGAAGTGGTTGGTTTGAGCCTGGAGTTGGAATGAGATTCGCCAAGTCACATTAACCATGTAACCCACAAGGGGCTGTACACCACCTTGTCCTTGGGATTCCATTCCATCCTCTTCTCTCCACCCTTCTCTCCACTATTCACCTCATTGCTAGTTGTATCATTAGTGTATATTTTGGTTGATACATTGTTTTCTTTTTGGTAAATTCTTGCGGTTAAGACTTTAACTCTTGTTCCAAAGGACATCCCAGAGCTTACGGACTCTTTGGATGTGGGTTTTTCAGGGCATTAACGACATGAGCCTGCTTTGGGGGGACCCACTGACATTCCTATTTGGAACATTAGTTAACTTCTTTTCCTTAACATTTTGTAATTAATTTTATTTTTATTCATTTCCATCTTGACATCCACTTCACTGATGCCATAGTTGTCCCTTTTTACCTATCTTTCTTACTCCTTTTCTTTCTCCATTCTAACGCTACCGGAGATTCGCGATTAGTCATGGGGGTACGGGGCCTGCTTTTTTGATTTTTCTCCTAAGCCCCGAATTTTTCATTTCTCTTCCTATCCCCTACACCTTCAGTAGTCATCACCTACATCTTCCCAGGTCCATATCAGCCATACCACCACCTAGCCAATGAACCTACATCGAAGCAAGGTATTAATTACTTAATGATTCAATTACCCTTGCAAACATATGATTGTGTTGTGTGTGCAGATGGCAATCATACAACAAAAAACCGGATCTAGAGCAAACACTTGGAATGGAGCAGTGCTGAAACAGCTATGCAAGGAGCAGGATTGATGATGCGCTTACAGATGGACAACGAAAGGCGCAATCTAGGCGTTGGCAGTAGCAAGACTCTTCTCTCTTCTTCTCTTCTCCTCTCTCTCTTTCTCTCTCAGTTGCTAAATGTGGCTTGATGTCATTGTAATAAGGTGTTCACCCTTGTTGTCATGAACACCAGTTTTGTCAAGTCTTGTAATAATGAACTGTTCACATGTCATTCCATTAGTTCCATTCCCCTCAATAATCCCATACCTACTTGATATTATTGTAAGGAACTTGAGGACGAGTTTTCATTTAGTCATGGGGGTATGATGAGACGCGAATTGCACAAGCTGCAATATCGCGTACGCGATATCGCAGCTGACGCGATATCGCATCTCCTACGATATCGTGTATGCGATATCGCGGTCTGTCGCCAAATCTATAAATAAGAGGCGACACTCCCCTCATTGGTCATCCTAGGCGTAAAGTAGCGAAGCTCTGGCGGATTGATCACCCCAGAGATAGAATATTTTTCATGTGCCCGCAGTAGGAGTCCCCCAAGTGAACGGTTCTTTATTTGAGCAGCTTTGTACCTGAACGCAAGTTGTGTACGGCAATAAAGACGAGCTTTGTGGATAAACCTTGCAGTGCATGGATAGGTTTAATTAATGTTATTTATTGCTTTCCTAGTAACGCGGCATGAGTACGACTTGGTTACGAGCGTTGACGAATGTGTACGGCTAGCCAAGGAATCGGCTACTCATCGCGATTAGATTCTCTCACCCTTACCTCCTAGAACGTGGGACAAGTACGACTTGATTACGAGCATCTACGGATGTGTACGGCTAGTCAAGGAATCGGCTGCTTGTCACACTTAGGCTAGTTAGGTGCCTCAGTACGACCGCTTCGAGCACGTGCGTTACGTGTGGTAATCCTAGTAACGATTAGCGTTTGGTAGCCACAATTGCATAGTTTAGGGTGTGTACGGCAAGTGGGAACGGATGCTGATTCTAGGACTTAGTGCTGTAGTTAGAATTAGTTTTAGTCTCTCAACCCTTCACCGTTTAGCATAGGAAATAAACCAGAAAATACCAAAAAAATCATATACCTCGGACTTACTTAACCATACACCGTGACAACAACAAGTAAGTCTGGGAAGACAACAATTAATTAACCCCAAGTGTTCCTTGCGGTGTTTAGGCATTTAGTCTGTGGAGTTTGATCGGATCGCGCATGCTACGCTCGTTTTGTATGGTTGAGTGTAGGGGTACCTCGCCACTCATCACTTGTGCTATGGAGGCATCTCAGTCAGCCTTCTCTTTTTCCTCTACCACCCTTTTATTTTCTACCAGCAATTTGTTGAGTTGCTCGGTCCTGAAGGTGTCCAGCTAGTCTGCGAGAACAAATTAAGAGGGATCCCGTTGTGTAGATTGTAGGGTTATAAGCCTTTCTTGTAGTCTTGTAACTTCTGCTTCTGTGTGCTCAACCCTCATCTCTATCATGACCAACTTTCCCTTGGTGGAGATGAGGTCTGATTGTGCTATTGTAACATCCTGTGGGATGTCAAACAAGGACATCATCGCCTATCCTATTTGTAGCAATTGATCAAGCACATCCTCATGCTTTGTAGGAGTCATTGAGAGACTGACAAAAGTTTGAGCATCTTGTGCTCCTACGAAATCTACCGATAGCACAACAGGGATGTTAAAAGATTCCTTGATGTGGTTCGTGACCACCTCTGCGGCTCCCACTACGTCCTGGTGCTACATGACCACCATTGTGGCTCCTTCACCAGTCTCTAGTTGCACCTGAAAGGATGTAGTGTTCTCTAAAATTTTTTGCGACCAATAACTCTTCCTTCCTCTTGTTTAAATGGACACCTTGCCTCGTACATGGTCTATAGAGATAGTGTGCTGTACGGTATCATCGATGATGCGGAACAGATTTGCATCATCACGACTTCCCCAATTAACTGTCTTAGCGATGGCCCTGAGATGGCTCATTGAAAATCAGTAATCCTACGGTAGTGGCAATGGTTAATCTCGCTAACTCGTGCTAGGCCCTGCTTCGTGTTGTTGGCTGGGTCCCATGCTTGGAAGTTGGCTGGGCCCTGCAAGTTGAGTTGCAGTGGGTCCCATTGTCTGTTCTTGTTCTTGTTTTGGCCCCAGCGTCTCACTAGCAATTTTCCTTGTAGCTGGTGGCTTTAGTAGTTCAGCATATGAAACATTTTGGGCTTTTCTGAGGACATCATTAGTGTATCCCCGAATACCAGCACGCTTTCACAGCTTCCTGATGAGACAAGGGAAGGGCAACACAAACTTCCCTATCCTGCATTCTTCAAACTACCTTAAGATCTCCATAAAATATAGATGAGGCAGGTTAGCAATAACCTTTCCCATCAATATCGCACTTCCTCTTGCTACATATGTTGAAATTCTATTTAACCCTTTTGTGGGGAAGATGTGATAAGTTCCAATTTTAAAGTAGATTCTCTCTTCTAATGTCAACTCTCCATAGGTCTTATCTTCTTTACCGTATGCCCTATCTAACCAAACTCGTCATGCATCAACATCAGAGCGAGTAGACAGGCGAGTAGCCTTTGGCCTTGTATTTAGAAGGTTTAACACCTTTGAAATGGCTTTGATGGAAAAATTAATAGACACACCACAAATGTCAACTGTGATGCCTTCTTCTTTATTGTGCCAGAATTGGTACATTTCTCCTAAGTATTAGGTACCACTTTCGGAGAGGATAGGCCATAATAGGGATCCTTTGAGGTGGTCCCTAACGTCCTCAGGAGCAAATTCCATGAAAAGTATAAAGTTCAATTCCACAATCACTGCAACTGATGTGGACCTTTCATAGATGGCCTGGATACATTCTGAGGGCAACGTGAGGTGTCGTCCCTGTTCAGGCGCTGCAATAGCTCCTCCTTCTACCTATCTTGATTGTACAGTGGTAGGGCCTTCTTCTTGATGGATACTGAATGATTGTTCCTCCTACTCTACGTGTTGTTCAGTAGGCATTTGTTCTTTACCTCTCCTGGGTTGCTTAAACACACCTTGAGAGGGACCTTCTTGTTGTCCATGCTTTGGGGCCATCTGCAATCACACGGGGCCAATCATTAGTAAGGTTGCTTACCAAAGTTAAGTTATACCTTACTTCCTGCCTTAATGAGTTTATTCTGATTTTGTGTGATTTTAAAGTTAAGAAAATGTCCCCAAAATATTTTAATATTTGGTCCACTTTGCTTAGGTGGTTTCAGAGTTTAGTTTCCCGGATAAGGAGATGTAATTGTTTTTGGCACATGTTCATTATTTTTATAACTAGTTACCCTTGATAGTGTCCTTCGGGCAATGAAGAATTTTAAAAAATTTATGTGCAATTTAGCATGTACCCCTCCCCCATGAATAAGTTGAACACTCCAGGTCTAAGTAGGTTCAGACCGAATGAAAATCGGAGCACTAGCGAGCGAGTTATGGTTATTAAAGCAAGAGATGCACAATCGCAAGCCGTAGAAGAAAATTTGAAAAACTTCCCCCATGTGAATAGTTACAAATGATGTTGATGTGTGCTGGGGGATCCATATATATAGATTTTAAGGTCGTGATATCAAGTACTCACTAGCGAGGACCCGATAACATGTCGGACTCGATATCAGGGACCCGATATTGCATCCTATCGAAAATAGGGCACTTGAAAAATTTACAAAAATTTTAAATTTTTTGAAATTTGAAGGTATAAATTGAGGACGTGTAGGTCAAGGTAAAGGGGTCTAGGGTAATACAAACTAGTCCTGAAGGCACAATGAATACAATGGTGTAAAATTTGACAATGAAAATCATGAAGAGGAAGGGAAAAAGGACATGTGTTAGCTCATAGGAATGTTTGAACTAGAAGGATGATAACGGAAAGAAGAACATTGGTAATACTTAGAGGGTATAAGATGATGGGCAGGAGATGTGTTATAAGTGTAAATTACAAGGGTTACGCAAGTGAGGCCTCCCCAAAGCAGGTTCCAACCTATAATGCCCTTGCATAACCACACCTTAAAATGTCCATAGGCACCAGTTCCACAAAACACACACATGTAGATATCACCACGATGAGAGATGAATTCCATGCTACCTGAGTCACAAGTCACAATTACACAAACAATGAGGTGAGGTGAATTGTAGAAGGGATTGCAGAGAGCAGGACATGAGGTAACGGACTCAGGGCACAATGAATCCTGTGTGTAGGGCATGATTAATGTATCATTAACCCATCACTCCAAAATAAGGACCAAGTCCATTCCTCTAGTCAGTGACATCGAATTGCTTCATCCAATGATGGACAACTATAAGAGCACCATGATAGCAAAGCGTATGATCACTTGGCATTTCACACAAAGGAGAGTGATTTTGCTTTGTGGCACTTTTCTTTTCTTCTTCTTCTCTTTTTTTTTGGGATGAATTATTGCTTAATCCAGAGAAGCTACCTACCTGTAGGCATGGGTGCATGTCTTTCCAATGTGACCCCCTAGAATAGCATTATTATTATTATTTGGTTGAGTGCCTTTGGATTACTCTTACTCCTATTTTTCATTAGATCTACAAGGATTTTAGTACAAACAAGCTGCATGATAACTCCAACAAATGTCACTAAAGAGAATCCATAAGTCCCCTTGATGTCACACCCTAATCATTCCCTCTTGGTCCATCTTTCTTCGTTCTGGGCACAATAACACAAAAATTACTTTAAGTTTTAATGATTAGGAATATCATTGTACCCAGAGTAGAACCTCTTATTAGTAGAATGGATAAGTGGGTGTTGTGGCTCGTCGTCCAAGTAATTAGTCACCTAAGACTTGATAGCATAAAATAACACCTCAACCAATGGTTCACATGAGTGTTTTAGTCCTTGATGAGATTACTCATAAAAAAGGTAAAAAGATCAAACACTAAGTTGAAAAGTAAAAAACAAAAAAAAAATTCAAAATTAAAGAAAATGAAAAATATTTATTAATCCTACTTGTTATTAGAATGGGGGGTATCCCCCATAACTAAATAGTTGAGCATGGCTAGGATTAATAAATGAAAAATTGGGATCCTTGCATGTTGGAAATGTTGGGACTCAGTCATATTTACTCCATTGGGGTTCACACACTTGATTAGAGTTGACATAGTGGGGCAAGTTATAAGATGTGGTTAAATTTTAAGGAGCTGACCCACTATGAGACTTGTGATGGTATGCAAGGATAATATGTCTCCCCATGTGGCTATATTCATTAGGCCACATGGTTGTTAGAGTATTGAGTGGTGGCCCTGATAAGGTAACATGAGGCATTGGGTTTGAAGAGGAAGATGCACCACGGTGTTGGACTTTTGCTGGGTTGGAAGGTACAGTGGGCTTAGAATTGTGCTATCCCTTCTTACAATCACGTCTAAAGAAGGGGCGTCTTTGATGTTGAGGAGAGTTCCCACTGTTGTTGTCAGCAGAAGCACAAGTAATATTTGTGGGTTGTTGCTGTGGTGCAAAACCCTCTAGAACACTTGGTGGCGATGCAAAAGGAGGTGAAGGATGAGAATTTTGAAATTGAGAAGGAGCGTAAGGTATTTAAGGTGGTGGTTATGTTGGAGAGGATATGGGTTGATAGTATTGAGGAGAATAATAATCATGTGATGAGATAGAGGATGTTGACCTAGTTGGGAAAACAGGATGTTGGACTTGATAAGCACTTAGGTTTGGATGGTATGAAGGGTATAACTAGTTTGAGGTTGGCCTCCCCCACGACTGGGATTGTTACCACTATGATCGAACACAATATCTCTGTACGAACTCTGGATGTAACACTCTTCCCCAATGCTCCTGTAAATGTGACAAGATTGGACATTGGCCCTTGGGGTGATTGTGCAGGCAAATGTTGCATTGATACGTATGATTGGAAGTTGAACTCTTATTTTTTTCAACCCTTCTTTATAATTGTCTAAGGGTATTTTTTCCTACTTCTTGGTTCATCATAACTCTATCCCCAATAATGTTGGCATATTCTTCACATTTTTTATGCATCCATTCCATCATCTTATTGATCTTTGCCTCAGTTTCATCCAATGATTGTAGTGTTGGCAAAGATGGTTCCACCTCCTTAAGGTGAGTTGATTTCTCCTCTTCATAATCATGGGCCCTTATTGATTTTTGGGCCTGTTGAGAATTTTTAGCATTCTCCCATTTAGCTAACTCCCCTTCTTCTTTTGCTACCTGCTTAATAAGCTCTTGGATTTGATGTGTTCATAGCTCATATAGTTGACCTTGGGCATACATCCCTAGGGTCTCTCTTGTTTCATTACGGAGCCCATCTATGATGTGGTACATTAGCCTCTCCTTAGAGAACTCATGGCCTAGGTAGTTGTTTAACAATGCATTATATCTTTCTATGGCCATGTCCAATGGTTCATGTTGCAGTTGTTTTCACTCTTCGATTTGTCTCCTCAAGGCTGACAGTCTTGCATTAATTTGATATCTTTCATTGAAGAGCTCTACCATTGTTGGCCAACATTAGATTGATTTTGGTTTTAACGACCTATACCATACTTTTGCTTGGCCAACGAGTGTCAAAGGAAAGAGCTTAAGTTTTTTCCATCCACTATCAATATTGTTCGATGCATAGGCATCATAGAAGGCTTGTAGATGATGTTGCGGATCTAAATCATGGCCTCTTAAAAACTTGGGAAATTTGTTTAAATTAAGCTTGGGTAAATAGCTTTTCTTACAATGCCTATGGAATATTTGAATAGCCTCTTGTATTTTCATTAGCCTTGTAGTGGCCAATAGGGGTTCATCATCACTAGGTAGGTTATGCATTCGTGAGTTGGAACGATGTTGTCTTTGTTTATGTTCATAGGAAACCCCTACATTAGATTGGGTACTCCACACTTCATCTTCATCATCATATAGTTTGTTGGTTCTCCAATGAATTGCCTTACTAGTTATTGTGTTATCATAGTCTTGTGAGAGAGGCATTGTGTGTGAATTTGTGTGTGACTTAATTGAAATTAATTTCTTTTCTAAAAGATATATTGTGAATACTTTGTTATAGCAATTTTGTATGATGTAACTAATCTAAATAACTAGCACCGTCCTTGGCAATAGTGCCAATGATGAGTGGCGAGGTACCCCTACACTTAACCATACGAATACGAGCGTTTCATGCACGATCTGATTGAACTCTGCAGATGGGCTAGTTGTGGTATCCAGACAGTTACTCGTTGATCGTAGTTCGCTGTCTTTCCACCTGGACTAGTATTTGCTTTCTCACATATGATTTAGTCCAGAGTGAGGTGTATGATGTGTTCCTAAACTAATGTTGCTCCTAGAGACAATGGAAAATAATCTTAGCTAAGCTAGGAAGAAAAGGGAGAGAGAGTTATGCCAAGAGGAGATAGGGGAAGAGAGTCTAAACTAGCCTAAGTGCGATGAGCATCCATTCCTTAATCATCCATACACATCTTGGACCTCATGCATGACTACCATTGGGATTACCAAGTGCAGATCCTAGGTACGCTACTGGGTTACCAAGTAGTCACACTTAAATGCTCGTGATTAAGTCATACTCATTCCACGTTTAAGGAGTTTAACGTGAAGAGATATTAACTACGAAAGCAATAAAGAATAATAACAATTAATTAATTAAACTAAGTGAATGTTGCAATGATGAAGTAATCTTGATCTTTATTTCCAGTCATGTGCATGTCCAAGTACATCACACTCGAATAAATGATGTCATACAATTACAATCATCACACTGCGAGCATGCACTGGGAGAAAAGAGTTGAGAGGAAAATGTGACAAAAAGACTCTACTCTAACACTAAATTGACTCACTAAAAATTGACCAAAGACTCCTCCTCTCATGTGCCTACATGTGTATTTATAAGCTCACGTAGGAGTCACAATATCGTGTATCCGATATCATTGCTGGGTGCGATATCGTGGGTCCGATATCGCAACCAAATGAACCATGATTCATCACCCACATTCACCAAGCGAAAGTAAAAAACAAAGAACTACAAATTGACGATATGAAAGAATACATGTGGTTAGCTAACCTTTATTATGCTAACTTAGCCATGTTAACAGCAAGCAAGCCTAGGAATGAATTAGAACAACAAGTAGTAGCCACCTATGTTTTGTATGAAAAAGAGTTTGTGGATCAAAAAGATGCTTTGCAGAAACTCCAAGTGGAAAACTCTAAACTAGAAGTAGTGAAGGTTAGCTATTAAGGGCAGAAGGATGTAGCAGCAAATTTGGCTAGAAAATTGACAAATTATCATTAATTACCAGAGAAGGCCAAAGCATTTGAAGAGGAGAGAAGGTAGTTCAAAGCTTGGTATGTTAAAGCAAATCAAATGTTTCCACATCTGCCATGTCCATGGGACATGCCAATTCCATCAAACATTGGTTCATCAGCATGGATAGTTCATGATCCTAGAATGAAGGAAGAAAAGCTTTAGGCACTTTTGAACTGATACAAATTCCAAAAGCTTGATGATAAGGGAAAGTAGCCAATGGAAGTTCCACCACCACTTAGAACTACATAAGACTACATCAAGCTTTGTCAAATTTTTTTTTGTTAAAGTTGTCATGTCATGTGTCATTTTTGTAAACACCACTACAATAATTAAGAGTCATGTACATAGTAGTTAGTGTCATGAGAATCTACCTCCTAATTTGTTGAGGAAATTCATCCTTATTTTGTTTTAACTTAAGGACGAGTTTTCAATTAGTCATGGGGGTATGATAAATCAAATTTTTGCAAGGCTACAATATTGAGCATCTAATATTGAAGCTATAGTATTGGATCCCTAATATTGGGGCACAAGCTAGGATGTTGGATACTAAATATCACGAACACATGCAAGCCTATAAATATGAGATGTAGGCGCATGGTCCACAAACAATTTCATTCCAAACTTAGTGAAATTTTATCAATTTGTTTTGGGATTTTAGCACTTAGCACTTAGCAGTGTATGCCCGTAGTGTGATGTTAAGTGATTGAATGGAGTCTTTATTCAAGTAGAATGTACATGGACATGTTTCATGTCTAGAAATAAAGATTGAGATTACTTTTCATCATTACAACATCACTTAGATTTGTTTACAATTTACTTAGACTAAT
Organism: Gnetum montanum; assembly: GCA_015680685.1. Lineage (NCBI taxonomy): Eukaryota > Viridiplantae > Streptophyta > Gnetopsida > Gnetales > Gnetaceae > Gnetum > Gnetum montanum. The sequence continues at coordinate 138,504 of MNCI01002801.1, forward strand.
GTTTACTATTTTGACTTAGTATATTGTTTACTGTTTCCCTAGTTACTGATTTACCTTTTCATGAACTTTACTTTTATTATTGTTAAGTAGAGTAGATATGACTGATTCCAAGCGTTTAGTGTGATCGTTTGGTAACCCAATAGTATTGTTGCTTGGTTTGCCTAGTAGCAAGATACTTGGTAATCCTAGTAATGATTACATAAGTCTAAGATGTGTGTAGAGAGTATGCAACAGATGTCCATCGCCTAAGCTAGACCAGATTCATTTGTTGTTTACTTAGACTTAGAAACCACTTTCATTTACCTCATGTTTACTAGGAGTAAAATGGCCAAAACAACATCAGTTATCATACACCTCACTGTGAGTTAAATGATATGCATTGATTTTACCAACTCACATGTGAAGACTGCAATCGCAAACTCAAACCAATTATTAGCATAATTACATTGCCTTGTCCATAGAATTCAACCAGGCTACATGTATCTCGTATGCTTGGGTGTTGGATTACTCCACTGCTCATTAGTATTCATTTAAAAAAGCAACAGAAATATGTGAGAACTACTATAGTAATCATTTGCAGAAACAAGCGAGATATGCAAAACTACATGAATTATATAGACATCAAGTGTATGAATTGCATCATAAAGTTATGTGAAAAGGTTATAGGACAATGCTTTAGTAAAAAAAACATCAACTATTTTAAAGAATCAATTTAATTTTATATTTAGAAGATTAACTATCATAATTTAAAATTCTACATTAGTTTAATTATTTAATTTAATGTATGTAATTAATTCTTTAGTGCTGTTAGATGCATTTTGATGAGTGTGCAAGGTACCCTTATGCCCAACCATATGAATCACAAAGCGTTCATGTGCGATCCAATCAAATTCCATGGACTTTATAGTTTTCGGTACACTAGTCTTCTACAAAGTGAACCATGGCCTAAGGTCATTCATTGTCTTCTTGATTACACTTATGAAGCATAATGGGATGGTTAAGACTAATCAAGGCATATAATTTTTATCATTTTGTGTCTTATGGTTTTGGTGCTTAAAAAGAGATATAGAATAATTTAATAACTAATTTAATTTAAGCAGCTAACTAATCTTTAACTAATCCTAACATAAGCATCTAGTCCCACTTTTCATACACATCTTGAACCCAGGTATCAACTACTGGGTTACCAAGCATTATTCTATTGGCCGTACCAAGCAATAACGCTACTAGGATTACTAAGCGGATACGTGTTACACTTGAAGCGGTCATATTTATGTAGTTAACCTATTTAGCTTAATTGATTTAAGTCTAATTTAGCTTAATTTAGTTTAATCAATTGAATATTTCATAAAAATAATGAATGCATAAATAAAACATTTAAGCTATCTAGAATGTTGCAAGGTTTATCAAAAAGCTCATCTTTATTGCTGTACACATTGTCATGCTTAGGTACAACAATGCTCAAATAAGGATTTGTACACTTAATGACTCCTGTTGCAGGCACTCGGGAGAAATATTCTAACTTTCAAATGTAAAGACTCCAAGAGTTCGGCTACTACTATGAATCTGATGCTCATAAACATGGCCGAGAGCTTGTATTTATAGTTTTTTCTCTAAGGCTGCATTGATAGGGCCCCATCAATGTAGCAAATGCTACGCAACCTTTGAAACACCACAAACCACAAAATTCAGAGCTTAGCATTTGTCGGACACCAAGAAGGACCCTGGGACCCATGAACGACATCGGCTGCATGGAATGTGACATACGGCAATCTTGGGGATCACAACACTTAGTTTTCACTAAGTACTCCCCAGTGTATACGCCCGACATATACGCCCAGCACACCAGCGCATACGCCTGCCAGTGTCCAGCGTATACGCCCAGCACACCAGCGTATACGCCTGCCAGTCTCCAGCGTACACGCCCAGGTACTGCAGATGCACACGCTCGACGACCAGATCTCCAATGACAGCATAAAGACAACACCAAAGAGCAAGGATTGAAGCAAGTGGACATCCTTCAGCGTATACGCCCAGCACCCTTCAGCGTATACGCCTGGTGTATACGCCCCGCACAGCATCACCCAAGCTCACACGCCTCGCACGTCCAGCGTATACACCCAGCGTATACGGCGACCTGATACGACGTACACACCCAGCATATACGCCCAATAGATGTAATATATTGTATTTTTGTAAAGTCCGTGCACCCGGTCAACACGCCACGTGTCGCCCAACCCGAGTCTAGCGTAACAACCTGTATAAAAACCCCGATTTCCCACTTCACCAGGGACGGTTGGCAAGAAAATCCCGGAGCACACCAGAGAACATTTACGCTGCGCACAAGAGCTGAAACCCTCTGACGTTGGAGAGCCCTGTACGCCGTACATACAGTCTCTACGCTTCGCCTGTCCTGCGAACCAGCCGAGTCATCCTTGTATACGCCGGGGCTTTTCGTCCGCCTCGTGTTCCCTCACGACTACGTTAGACCGGTGCACTATACTTTGACTCTGTAATACCATTGTTTACATTAGCTGCATAAGATTGTTTACATTTTACAGTTTTACGTCAACTTGGCCCACACATTTTGTTCACGTTCGTTTACGCTCACGCTCCGTTCGCATTTGTTTTACGCTGTCTACACTTTGTTTACGCTCGCTACATCGTTTACACATAACCCAGCGTATAGCACTTTGCGTACGCACGGGGAAATCCTTGTCTGATCCACGTGTGGACCACCCAAGGTACTCTGCCTTCGTGCATTCCAGCCTGCCCTCAAGCGAAGGCAGGATCTTCTGTTCTTGTCCTGCGATCCCACGATCTCTATTTTCCTTCCAGCCGGAGACCGACAATTTCAGGCAGTACAGAATTTGGCGCTAGAAGAAGGGCTTCTACCTTAAACTGGTTGTGCTTTAGAGCTCTCAGCGTCTACGCTGTTGAGTACACACCAACGTTTTTTGAAAACCTCCTAGCATTTACGCTGTATAGTTTAAAACGTTACCTCCAAACTTTCCAGCATCTACGCTGATCAGCGTCTACGCTGCCCTATTTAAAACTCACCATTTGCAAGTCTTCCAGCGTCTACGCTGTTAACCATATGCTAACTTTGTTTCAAATTCCCAGCGTCTACGCTGCTACAGTGTTCTTACGTTGCTACAGTGCTTTTACGCTGCTACAGTGTCTCAGCGTATGCTACAGTGTCCCAGCGTATGCTACAGTGTCTCAGCGTATGCTACAGTATCTCAGCATATGCTACAGTACTGCTACAGTACCGCTACAGTGTTTTTTCAACAAAAACACACAAAACGAGCCCGTTTCAAAGCCGAATTCGTTGCGATTCGCACCTACTTCAAACCCGTCTAAGTCCTAACAGCCACCAACATGGATCACCTTGTCTAAGGCATACAATACACAAAACATAACAATTCCAAGATGACTTCCTCTTACTCGAGATCACCATCCGTGTACGACTACGGTTCATAATTTCATACTTAGCCAAATTTTCTCCCATTTACGCTGTACACGTAGGACACTTAGAAAAATTGTCAGCATTCACACATCGAACACTTTGCACACTTAGCCTGAAACACACTCGGCACTTGTTAACTAGCTTATACGTTGCCCCGTCACATATCACCATGGAGTCATCCTTGACCTCTAATGCACGAACCTTCGTAATCCTCACACAGGAACAATACAACTTTATCTGTGTGAAGATTCAGGTCAACCTTCCTCTTGACACCATAGAACAGGAGGCAAAACGAAACTTCGAGCACATATACATGGGAGGTCACAAATTCGTCCCCTCTGTATATGATGTCATCCCCCTTTCTGAGCCTCAGCATAGACTCATCTCCCAACTCCTTATGGAAAGGAGCCAAAACTCACGGCGACCCAATGAGGAGCCCCAAAACCAACATGATGTAGATGACTTTGAGGCACAATCTGAACCTAAGGATTCATACCACACCCTCAATCCCCATTCCTACATGAACCTAGTACTCCATCCTCGCATGGGACAGACGACCACTCACCAAGTGTCAACGAGCACACAAGCACCAGTACCCCAACAGAGATTACCCACCCCCATCTCCACCCAGTACATACCACATGTGCAAACGCATAGGGCCACTTTCACTACATCGGCCCCACACATCCAGGGTATCACTTCACAGTTTGTGGCTAGGCAAGGAACCATACCCCTTGTTCAACAACCCACTCACTTCAACGTGCCACACCCCACAACCACAACTCTGAACATTGCTCCACAGCAACAAATGACAACCCAACAACCTCCCCAACCAACTAATCTGCCTACCGCTCAAGAGTGGGTAGAAGCAAAATAGATGATGCAAGCATTAGTGGATGAGATAAAGCAACTCAAAGCTGACAACACTGAACAAGTTAAAGTACTGGATTTCTACCGCGACGATCCAATTAGCTCTTCAGTGCCATCGTTAGCTTTACCCAAGGGAATCACATTGCCCCAGTTAACCAAGTACAATGGGAAGGGAGATCCAAATGCTCACTTAGTCATGTTTCGATCAGAAACTCTATTGCTTCAAGCTTGGCCCCAAGCAATCTTGTGAGTGTTTACTATGTCCTTAACGAGTGTAGCCTTAGACTGGTACCGAGCCTTGCCTCGTAACTCCATATCCTCTCTGGAGGATCTATTACATTAGTTTGTTACCCGATTCAAGTACAAGCTCAAGCCTGAAGCCACACTAGATAGTCTGATACAGGTGAAACAAGCACCACTTGAGCTTGTGCAAAAGTTCATCCAATGATGGAGTGCAGCCCTTAACGAACTTCATGAGCCCATCCCTGAAAAGTATTTGCTTACAATTCTGAAAGGAGCCATGAATGACTTCATTAAGTCAAAACTATACTACCTAAGCGCTCAAACGTTGAGCCAAGCATTCACACAGATCAAGAACATTGAACAAGCTACACAAACCAGCAATGACCCTGCCTATGTAGCTTACAAGAACCAACATGTTGCCAAACAAAAGGCAACAACAGAAATTATGGCTGCAAGCACAAAAACAACAAACACCAGTACCAACCTGCCTGCAACAACAGGGGCCACCCCAAGGCCCAACTTTCAGTGCAAGGATCGCTCTAAGTACACACCTCTACCTGCACAACCTTCTGAACTACTAGAGCAACTTCTTAAAGCCGGGCAAATCCAATACAAACACGTAGCAGAGAATGCTCGCTGCCGACATGACAGGTACTGTGAGTTACTGAGGAACCGCACCTTAGCAGCACCAAACGAGCCCCTAGTTCCACGACATTTCAAGTTAGACCAATTCTGTCATTACCACCAGATGTCTGGTCATAATACTGACACCTGTCGTGCGTTAAAGGATGATCTACAAGCAATGATAGAACGGGGCCAACTGAACATCAACGCCCTGAATCAACCAAGCACAAATGATGCCCCCTATGTCATAAACTCCATTAGCATAGATCGTAAGCCTAAACTTGTGCCGCAACCTTTTGTGATTCGTGTGCCTCCCAGCAAGGCAACAACCCCCTCCACCTCCACGAGCAAGGGGCCTCCCATCGTCATCAACGTGCCACCTAGAGCACCGACGACACCTTTCGTGGTCAAAGTACCACCACCTCATACGTCCGCTAAGACGTTAAACTAGCAAGATTCAATGCCACCTAGAGCACCGATGACACCTTTCGTGGTCAAAGTACCACCTCATACATCCGCTAAGACGTTAAACTGACACAATTCACCAACGACAACCGCAAAGAAACCTTTCATCATCAAAGTGCCACAACAGGCTAGTCAAACAACAACAACACCTCCTAAACTCCCATTTTTCATAAAAGTGCCACCACGCGATGGCCCCTCACCTACCCAGAGCCCAACCGTAGGCAATGTCTCAACCTCTCCCCCCTCGAGAGTCAACCTTGCCAACAACACGGGTAAGCAAACCAACTGAACATAGAAGAAAACAAACGAACAATGAACAATACCCACAACTAAAACAAAGGACACACCTAGTATACAACAACTGAACATTGGGGGTCCTACCCCTAATTCCAAACAAACCAGGCCCAAGCCCTCAACCCATACAGAGGCAACCAACACAACGGCAAATAACACAGACTTTGTAGCTACATTGGCCCAGGTGAAACAAATGCTCAAACAAAAGAACACAACCATGAGCTTGTACGATTTGGTCATGACATCATTGGCTCATCGTGAAGCCTTAGCACAAACATTAGCATCCATTCATGTTACAGAGGAAATCCCTGCTAATATGGAATCCATCCGTGCAACGATTTCACAACACACACCACAAGAATTAGGTTCCAACACCTTAGCCTTCCACGACGATGCAGTTAAAGTCAATCCTGAATGAAGGGAAGTCACAACAGCTCCATTATTGATTAGCGTACGTGTTGGGCAATGTACCATTCGCAGAGTGCACGTTGATGATGGTGCGGCAACAAACATAGTTCTATACTCCGTCATCGACAAACTAGGCATGGCAGACGAGATCATGCCAATAGAAACCATGTGTCTAAAATCCTTCAATGGATCACGTGTCACAGTCAAGGGCACAATCAACTTAGCCTTTGTGGTAGGAGAACAATTCCCCACCAGCGC
>MNCI01002801.1:149287-159438 GCA_015680685.1 Gnetum montanum
AAAGATGCCTAAGTGCAGTGGGTGCGCACTTATTTATAGCTATAAATAGACTTTGCGTAAACGGGGCTGCGTCAACGCATGGGTGGATGCGTCGACAGGGCCCCATATACGCGACCTAGTTAACGCAGCCCCAATATCGGGGGTCTGATAATAGGGGTTCGATATTGGGACTTATTAGATAACAGGGCTCCGATAATAGGGCTCCGATATCAACACTTGGTTAACAAGGGTCCGATATCAGCACCTGGCAAACCATGATTCATCATATGCAAAGGGCAAATCCATTGTCTTTTGAGTAGCAGTGATTAAGGAATTATTTAATTGTTTTATATACTTAACCAATAAACAATGAGTTAATTTGATGTGCACAAGTATAAGAAAGTTGTGTGGATTTACATGGGTAGGAGCCCATACTTTGTATAAAATTGGTATTGTAAAGAGAATTAAAAAGGATCATCAATAAAGCCATGGCACTCATTCTGCTAAGCAAGGTCCTAGGAGGGTTGGTAGATGAGCAAAAGCCTAACATCTTTGAGTGGTTTTGCCCAAGCCTGAATTCATGTCAATAATATAAATAAATTACAAATTGAGAGATGAAAATTGCTAAGTATGCTCAATAATATGGGTGTAGATTTTGATGAGTGATGCTAAGAACCCTATTTATATTGTTGTACACTTGCAATTTTGAGCATTTACCTATTTCAACTCTTGAACGATGAGATCCCATTTCTGCTTTGTTAATTGTGTGTTGAAAATGATGATGAATGACTACAAATACATAGTTTGCATTTCAATCAAAGCTTACTAATACTATTTAAATAAAACTATTTCCTTTTTCCTTTTACATCTTTAGAAATTTTTTTGAAATATTGTTTATTTTACCAATTTGGAAACTTGAGAATATTATGTTTATTAAGTCATATATAGCTCCCGTGCCATCAAAAGTATTTGGGAACCATACTCTTAACTAATATAATTTTAACTTGGAAATCATGCTGGGCTTTCCATATGCTATTTGTGAGGAGGAAAGTCTATGAGTTGTCATCATGAATTGAAACCTTTAAGAGTTGCTGCTTCTGCCATTAGTTTGTAAGTTGAAATCTCTAGAAACATCTATTGTTGAAGCATATTTAGTCTTCAATGACTAACTTGTGCTAAAATAAGAAAATCTTGTGCTTTTCTTATTTTTTATTAAGTCTATTAAGATAATTGGATCTAGTAAGCTATTAATTATCATTCCCAGCTACCTAATATTTCTTTTTCTTTTTTTTTTCTTACTTAAATTTGCTATGTTAAAGTAGTTATTGTCTTTAATGATGGACTTGGTGCTAAAACAACAAAATCTTGTATTTTCTTGTGTTTTTTCTTATTAAGTCTATTGACCTAATATTTTATTTTTTCTTGCTTAAGTCTATTGAGAGTTTGAGACCTCATGGATTTAGAATTTCTTTCACATATTTTTTTAAAATTTATAAATCATACAAAATTTTGTTAAAAATGTAATTTTTTAATTTGTAATTCAAATAAATTTTTTTAAAAATTTATAATTCAATACTATACTACATGGTAGAATTAAAAACTCTTACAATTAACCTTAACACCTCATTATTAAGCACAACCTCATTATTAAGCACAATGAATGGTAAAGTTCCACATACACTATCAACATAGCAATGTCGTGAAAATCCAAATGGAAGAGAACAATTATAATAATATATCAATGAATATCTAAGTGGGTGTATTTAATTATTTATGGCAAACGCAGGGTGTGAGAAACGGTTTTACTAATTCTAGCCTTCCATGATTTACGGAAAGAACTGGACTGCCAGGTGGGTGTTATTGATTCGTTTGTCTTTGTATAAGCTCAAAAGATTCCTTACTTCGTTGCAAATTCCGACCGAAATTCAGGTTAAGCATCTGACACAGATCAGAGAATCCAATAAAAAAATGGGTTCTAAAACGACTTTTCTACAGCTTTCTTGGAAACAACGAAAGTAGGAATGAAGATATTTTTTCTCGCAGTGTGAGACTCTCTCTTCGGAATTTTAAAACAGGAATCCTACCACTGAAGGTTCCGTAAACTAAGATTATTTGTCAGTCGCCAGGATTTTGTATTTAAGTAAGAGCAAACAGCGCTGTATACTCTCAGATGAGGCCACGAGGAACAGTAAATTCTGTTGGACGGTTTGGATTTGATTTTCTGCAACGCAAGATTGGCAAATGTCGCCTAACCCCATTTTTTTTTGCCCCAAAAAGGCAGAGATCTCTTTCCTAAAATAATGTGAAGAAATTGCTGTTTTGCGATCTGGAGTGCAACTTTGGGGACAAGCCTGTTGGGTCCTGAAATTAAACGGTCGGTTCCCGTGGATCTGACAACGCACCTGAACTCATACTGGAACTTTCTCCGTTTTTGTATGTTGTTCTGGGCTATAAATATTCTCATACAACAACAAATTTGGTCATGTAATTGAATTGCACAGATCCTGTTCTTTCATCTTGGTCCGTTTTCAAATTGATTCTTCTTTGCAATTGCAATTGTTTTGAGTTCTTTCAAGCTTTTTCAGTTGAAAATGGCAGCGAAGAACACAGCTCTGTTAATGTCTGTAGTTACAGTTATGATGATAGCAGCAGCAGCTATTGCACAAGATTGGGGGATTTTGCCCCTGCTCCAAGCCCTTGGATTCTGTAGTTCTCTAGGCAGTCGCCAACATTTTTATTCAAGTAAAAGCAAACAGTGAAATTTATTTCAAGTAAAAGCAAACAGCGAAATTGTGGGTCCTGTAATCAAATTGTTGGCTTGTGTAGAGCTGACAGCGCATGTCCGTTCACAGAAGAGCTTTTTCTGATTTTCTACGCTGGTTTGTGCTATAAATACCCTGATCCACCTGCAAATCCTGCAAAATAAATCGGTCATACAATTGATATATGTGCGCAGATCTTTACTTCATTTTCGTCTGATTTCAAGCTGATTCTTTGAGCATGCTTGTTGGCATTTATCTAGAACTTTCAAAATTTGTCAGAGGCTGAAATGGCAGCAAAGAACACAGCTTTGGTAATGTTTATGGTTGCAGTTTATGATGATGGAAGGAGTTTAGCACAGCAATTCAGATAATCAGCCCCGGCTCCAAGCCCATCAATGGAGACTGGATCTGCTTCTGTATTTCTGCCCACTGTTGGAGGGATTCTCATTTTTCCTCTGCTATCTCTTATTATGGATTTTCTGCATCGCTGATGAAGAGGAAACATGACTGTTTTTTCTTTTCTTTCCCCATTTATTTGGCCTTAGGATCCATTCTTTATATTTAATTGTTTTGCTACATTTCTTTCTTTTCTTAGCTGCAGATGTTTGCTCTCCTCTATGAGAGCTGTGACTCTTTCTTTAATTTCTTGGGAAATAAAGCACCCTTTGTGTGCTTGGGTATTTTATTTCCTCAGTTCTATTCGTATCCACTCTAATATGCTAATATAATAGATATTGAGAGAGATTTTTTTATATTGTAGTGCATTTTTAAATATGATTCTAAATTTTGTAATTTGAATTTTAAGAAGGGAAAACATGTTTCTTTGAATAGTATCAATGAGGTGAGGTTTTAATTCAAAGGCAAACTATTTATGCATTGTTATTTCTTATGAGTTAAGATGTATAGTGTTGCATACTCTAGATTTCACAAATCAAATCTCATCATCAAAATTTTTTATGAAGATCCAATATGCAAACTGAGCAATATACAAATAACATGGAAGATGAAGATGAATACCATATTTATCTACTATTTAAATATAGACGTGATATTACAGTTGCAAATTTTATTGATTTATTCTAAATATTATAAGAACACTTAAAGTTGCAAATTTTATTAATTTATTCTGAATGTTATTCTAAATGTTATAAGAACACTTAAAGTAACTTTCTTAATGATATTTTTACAACTCATATCATGTATAAAATTTCATTTTGAGTTTTCACTTTAGATTTTCTATAATCTATTATTTTCTCTAAGTTACTCGAAGCCTTTTCTAGTGAAAATTGTGCAAAAAGGCATTGAGTTCAAAACATTTTATTTCACCAATAAAAATCACAATTATCAAACAAAAAAGAATACACAAAAATAGAAGACCTTGTTTCTCGCATGATTTCCAAGAGATGATGGAAATCATGAATGCATTTTTTGAGTTGTGGTACCACTATTTTTTGCATAGCTATAGATGGAAGGGGGTTTCACTTCTAGTGTTACAACATTGCAAGTAAAATTACATGTAATAGAAATAGAAGTAGATTACAAAGTATATTACAATATATATTGTTTATACCAATGTTTTAACTTCATTGTATAGGTTGAATTGAATTGTCTTTGCTATGCCTTTTAACTTCATTGTATTAGCTTATGCACATTCAATAATCATGATTAGCTATGTTTTAATGATCATCATTAGCCATGTTCACATGTCCATAGGTCTCATCCCACTTACTAGTGAACTTGTTAGCAAGTAGTGGTGGGACTCAAGAACATTTGCACTTCTATACATACTCATTATGCTCACTCATGTATATTCAATGACTATGATTAGCTATGTTTACATGCCCTTAGTCCTACCCTTGCCTACTAGCAAGCTTGTTGGCGTAGAGCAATGGGACCCAAAAACATTTGTTTAAATAAAATAAAAAATGATTTCAATCTCATTGGTGCTTATAGAATAGTGGTATGCAAAACCAATATTAAAGGAATTGTTGTTGCTATCTCTTAACTTCCATGCATGTTGACTCATGCTTATTTGATGACTATCATTAGGCATGTTTACGTGTTCTTGGATCCCACCCTTGCTTACCAATGGGCCCATTAGTTGGCAAGGTGGAACGTAAGAACACATGTTTGTTAGAAATCTCTCTAGTGCATCAAAACCGGATTGCACAAGTGGAAGCATGTAAAAACAGATCTCTTAATCTACAAATGTGCATGAAACAAAAATGCACAAATAAATTTGAAAAACATATCGAACTGACCTCCAGCCATTGATGCCATTGATGCCTGAATGTTCCGGATCTTCTTTCACACGGGCACTCTGCGATGATGGTGTATGCAGACTGTAAGCGACTGTGCAAGGGACCTGAACTGCTACACTGCAAGTGATTCCCCGTGCCTTGTTCTCCCATCAAGAAGTCAGAAGGCCCAGGAATCAGTTACCATTTATTAGAAAAATATGAGACCATTTTCAGATAACAATGAATTAGTTGGAACGGATGGATTGCAACCAAAACTGTCATGTTGCTGTCCAAAGCTATCACATTGTTCACTCCAAGAAAATTCTAAAACTATCCGACAGTAAAAACAGAAAGTGTAGTTCACCAGGGAAAATTCTAAAACTATCCGACAGTAGAAACAGAAAGTGTAGTTCGCAAATAATAAACTGCTAATTCATTGTTACAATGTTTACATAAAATAAAAAAATGATTTTACTCTCATTTGTGCATATGGAATAGTGATACGACAAATTCATTTTTTATTTTATTTAAACAAGTGTTCTTGGGTCCCAACCCTACTTATCAAGACCAGGACACATGTAAACATGACTAATCATAGTCATTGAATGGAATATGCATGAGTCCGCACAAAGAGCATGCATAGAAGTTAAGGCATAGTAGAGACAATTTCTTATGTTATGTGATGGTCTGTGGCTCATGCGTGTTGCCTAGAGCATTTTCCCATAATAGTTCTCATGATAAAATTCTTCTTGTGACCTAAGCTTATGACAATAATTATGTATTTTGCATGACAAAGTCCAACAAAGACATATTTGTAATAACTCTTGTGAAAAAGTTCATTCTCTTAAGCTAGCATTATGACCATAATTAGTTGCTCTCATAAAAAATTATCGTTGACATTTTATAGATAATTAAATCTGAGTTAAATATCAATATTAAAACTAATAACACTAGCTTAGATATATATATATATATCTCTATTAATTCACTGAGATGATTTTAAATAAGATGATTTTAACCAAGTCTAACTATTGGACGAGGTAACAAGATAACTAAAAATGGAATCACTTATCCCTCCTTTGTTTCTCTACCACTTACCCAATTTAGTTTTATACTTCCCATCAAGTTTGTTCTATCTTTATTTGGTCATGGCATTTTTGAGAAATAAATCTCTTGCATAAATAACCATGGTGAAGTGTTGGTGGGCCTGGTAGCATGCCCATGAATGTGGCCTCACAAAGCACCTGAGGCATGGATGGGGTGCAACCATAGTAGAGTGTTGGCAGGCCTGGCAGCATGCAGAGTTCATTGATATGCTTCGTTGTATCTACAACACATGGATTGACCTTTCCATTGCATTTTTATCGATTTGGTAGGATTTGATGTGGTGGTGGTGACAAACTTGATTCCCCTCCCACCTACCATTGCGCTAGATGTGTTGGCCTCTTGGTAAAACAAAATATAAGCAAGCTTGAATTGGAATAGAAAAATAGAATGGTCATTGATTTATAAAAAACCAAGAAAACCATTATTACAAATTAAAATAGGAAAATCATTTGGATGAACAAGGATTTTACTTGAAAGGAACTTGTAGAAAGGGCTAAACAAATAGAAAAAGGTTAAGGCAATAGTTGAAAAGGGTTTTGTATAAGACCTAAATGCTAGTAACATGGCAATAATTAAAAATAAGCAGTCTCCCAAAAATTATTTTAAAAACATATAAGCCCTTAAAGTATGGATTTCCTAACATAGATAGTGGAATAAATAAAGTTGTTTTAGTGAATTGTATTGGTTTCTTTGATAATTTTGATATTTTTGGTTTTGTTGAAACTTAGAAAGATGTTGGTTCTGTAGATTTTGTAGTTCCTAGATTTATTAAATTTGTTGTAAGAATCACAAGAGTAGGGTAAAGAGGCAAACCTTCTGGTCACACTACAGTGTTAATGAGGAATCTCTTGAAGATTGTCTGCTTTTATAAAAATTGATGATCATAAATAATATGGTTGGCTAAAAATCTTATGTGCTTTCCTTTCCATATACTATTTTGCCCCTAGAGATGCTACATTGTATGTTTCTATAGAGCTCTCTTGTGATCATCTTTTTTAGTTCTTGAGTAGAGATATTATAGAATTTTCAGCAAAAGGCTCAATATTTATTTGTGGAGATTCTAATGCAAGGATATTCAATGGCAACATAATATTGGTAGTTTAGACATTGTTGAAAATTATAGCTAGGCATGGCATTCTGTAGATAATTAAAGCCCTATCTAAACTATGAAAAAAATCCAAAAGAAAGTGAACTTTTTAAAGACATTAATGCCACAAAGATCTACTAAGTAATCCATCAATTACACAAATGAAGATATGAAAAAGAAATAATGTCAAGCTTACATTATCTCCTTACATAGATGTTATGTGTTGGGGGAAAAAAAAACCAAAACAAAAAGATCAAATCTAGTTGTGTGAAATTTTTTTAGTTCTTATATGTTTTAATATTTTTAGAATACAAGGGACAATTTTGATGATTTTATTAAAGGAAAACATATTGTATGATTTTCTTTGAAGTGCTACAATATACTATTTTCTTTTTCTGAAACAATGTTTGTCTATTTGTCAAGTTCAACAAATGTGGATGCTTAATAGCCTACATTTCATAATTAGTGAAAAGCCACCAAAGAGATAATTTATTAANCCAAGGCTCTATGCTAGTTAATCACTTAACTATCCCTTTAACAAATAAAGCAATACCTTTGCTTATAAGAAATAATTTACCAATTTTATTTTAACATCTTCTTTGTGAAAAGTGTAGATGTCCAAGACAACACAAGAAAGTCCTTTTTAGAATGGCTACCATTTCAAAAGAAATGTTGCACAATTTGTTGAATGGAATGCATCATTCCTAGGAACCTAACATAAGACATAGTATACTTCAATTGCTTGGATAATATATTTACAAATAATGAACTTTTCATTGAAAGCTTCTTCTCCTTTCACTTATAAAAGTTTTTTCTCAATCTTCCTAACTTTGATATCCAACCAAGGAAAAATAAAAGCTAACAAGTTGAATATATTCCATTTTTTCAGAAAACGCGAGAAACAAAGCCTCCTTATTGGAAATACTTAATTATTGTAACTTGAAATAAAATGAATTTACATTATTGAACCAATTAGTTTACCTACCATACTGAGCAAAGTCTACTCACTATTTTCTTTTCTTTTCATTTTTTCATTTTACTAGCAGTACTCTGAAGCAACGCATGATGACTTTCCTAAAGCCATTAGGCATGGACCAAAAAGGAAAAAACTAAGAGATGTGCATGACAGCAGCCTTCCAAGTTGCATCTTTGCTTATTTTTTATTTTCATTGAATCAAGTTTCCATAGCCGTTAACCTTTTTTCTTGCTGTTTAATTTACATTAAAAAAACACCAAACTTTCTGTGTTCGATACATAAAACATTTTCAAGACAGAATATCATGTGCCCGGAAGCAGGGGATCCCCTGACTCAAGGAAGAGAAAGAAGAAAGATGAGATTCGCAAGGAAAAACAGACCATAATGACGAATATACATTATTTTCAGTTTTTCCCAATTCTGTTTCTCCTTGCGATGCTATCTGAAACAAATCATGGGCAGACCAGGAAAAGAAAATTTGATCAGACTCCTTCATCTTTGCCCACATTCTGATCCTGCTCATTAAAGATTTCAGTCTCCAGGAATTCCATGAACTTGATCAGTTTCTCCTCCTCCACTACTGAGTCTGCTTCTTCATCCTCACTTTCTAGCAGAGTAGCCACATCCTTGAGATCTCCAAATACATATTCCCAGTTTGTGTTGGGTTTTTCGAATTCTGCATACTCATTCAATTCCTGCACATCATCTTCTGATCTGGTCTTTTGTTCACACATTTCCCATGATCTGGAGAAGATGTTACTGCAAATGCAACTGCCATTGTTTTTTTGTGGGTCTCTTGGCTATGATCCAAATCTGAACAAATTTGCTGACCATTTCTGCAGAGTGTACTAGATCTATACAGCATCAACGGCAAGGGAACTCTGAAATTTGCTTGAGATTCAAAACTGAATTCGATTCACATTGCAAGAAACAACAAAAAATGTATCAGATCTTGGGAGAAGATAATCATGCTACACGGCAAACTACAGTTTCTAGGCATGTGATTCTGCGCTGATTGCATAAGTATTTATTCTGCTGTTTTGTCGGAATTTTGTTAGGAATCTGCTGCATATGATACCAGGAAGGAACAACCAAAACATCTATTGGATTCTTATTCTATGCATTTGTTTGTTGCGTGCCGGATTTTTCATGGATACATACTATCATGCAGAAATCTGGCCACCATTGTGATAGAAAATTCGCAAGTTGCCGCGTCTATCCAAACCCAGACAGACCCACCATGATCAACTTGTGTTCACTGCATTTCTGCGTTGGAATTCATAAACTTAATCTTACAAGCTTATTAACAAACCAATCTGGATGAACATGAACGAACCTGGATTTGAGAGCAAGAAACTGAATGTATGAATGAAATAAAAAAACCGCGTTCATGATTGATGCTGTTAACGCACAATAAAGCTTTCATGACATGGATCAAGGAAGAAATAGGTGATTACTTAATTTTAAAACCTTAGCTTAATCAACGCTGGGTGCTACGCCAACCACAGTAGCCACATTTTAGGAACATGTTTATTTAATTTGGGTTCAAAGTCGTTTGACAAGTCTGCAATAGGGAGGGACTCAAAGTCTAGTACCTTAACACTATTGGTAAGATTTTTTTATCTAAAAGCTTTATGGGTTTGATATAGAGTAGTGTTGAGTTGTAATGTTATATTAAATGTCTATAAAAATTGTGTGTTCGCTCTAAGTTCTATGGCGCTCTATGTTCTATGGTACATATTGCAAAAATATCAAACCTAAGCACTTTCAAAGGTACCATAAAATGCCATGTAAGATTTAAAGTGTAAGCATTTAATATAATGAGATTCCTCTTAGAAAGTACTAAGCAAAGTCATCTCTCTTAGAAAGTAGCAAGCATAGCCATCTTCAACATATAAAGAAAGTATAAAATAGGCAGGATTTTAAGAAAATAGGAAAATAGTAGCCAAACCAAAAAGAGGTAAGGTTTTGAAGAAAGCTAGGTTAAAGAAAAGGGAGAG
>MNCI01002801.1:175541-190488 GCA_015680685.1 Gnetum montanum
GGTTGCTCATCGCACTTAGGCTAGATTAGATTTTCTTACCCTTTTCCCTCCTAGCTTAGCTTAGTTAATATTCTTTTCCACTTCCTTCAGGAGTAGCATAGACTAGAACACATCATACACCTCACTCTGGACTAAACCATACGTGACAAAGCTAACACTAGTCCAGGTGGGAAGACAGCGAACTGCGACCTAAGGCTAACTATCTAGGTGCTACAACTAGTCCATCTGCGGAGTTTGATCGGATTGCGTGTACATGCTCGTATTCGTATGGTTGAGTGTAGGGGTACCTCGCCACTCATCAGTGTTGTACCCTTCCTCTGAACTTAGAGGCATGTTCTTGGTGCATAATGCACTCATCAAGCCATCATGTATTTTCTCAACTAATAAGAGCTCAATAGATATGAGAGAGAAAGTCATGAATAGTTGATATAGTCACAAGATTTGTAACTAGGGTGCTATGCCCTGCGTTCCAACCTAGAGGCATGTTCCTGATAGATAATGCATTGATCAATAATTGAGTATTTTCTCAACAAATAGGAGTTCAACACAAAAGAGAGAAAGTTATGAAGAATGAATATCAAGGTGAGATTCTATAGAGAGAGAGAGAGAGAGAGAGAGAGAGAGAGGGTCATGAATACTTAGTGTGCCCAAAAGATTTGTAACCAAGATGTTGCATCCTCCCTTCCTACACAAGATGAGACTTCCAACCTAGAGGCATGTTCTTGATAGATAATGTATTTGTCAAGCATCCAAATATGTTCTCAACAAATAGGAGTTCAACACAAAAGAGAGATAGGATCAAGAAGACTGAACATTAAAGTGGGATTTCAGAAAAAATAAAAAATAAAAAAATTCAAGCAATCAAGTAGGGTGTTGCATCCTCCCTTATAATCTAGAGGCATGTTGCTAATGTACTAGTCAAGCAATTGAGTATGTTCTCAACAAATAAGAGTTCAACAAAAAGAGAGATAAGGTCAAGAAGACTAAACATCAAGGTGGGATTCTAGCCCAAAATAAAAAACCAAAACAAGCAAGTAATCAAGTAGAAGCGAAAATATGCAAATCAATTTAACATGTTAAGAGTGGGATTTGAGCCTATACCCTTTCAAACTAGAACCTTAATTTGGCATCTTAGACCAACTTGAACATCTCAACTATTTTAATAATAACTTTAATGGAGGCTGTATTTATAAAGAATAACTTATACCTCTATCTAGTTGAACCATAAGAAAATAAAAATAGATGAGGTTACTACAAAAACATAGGTGATGTGGACAATAAACCTTGGTATTACTCTCATCTCTTTAATATCATCATCTACAAAATTGATAAAGCAGGAATAGGATCATGGCTAAGTTAGGCTGCATCACTCCAAAAAAAATGGATAAAAGTTCTCTTACATAGTGGATGAATGCAACTTGACAAATACAATTAGATTTATTTATATAGTAAGGACTATAACTATTTACATGTTACTAAAAGTTTCAATGTAAATGTTTATACATTACAGAAAGTCTCAATGTAATCGTTTATGCATTATGAAATGTTTCAATGTAACCATGTATGTGTTATGGAAAGTTTCAATGTAATCGTTTACACATTATGGAAAACTAATGATTTCAAAATTGAAACCAACTAGATTTATTGTAATAGTTTCCACAAGAATGGTCTCATGTTTCCCATTTAAATTAGAAGTTAATCTTTGGTAATGTATTTTTTCTAGCTTACAAAATGTTCTTGATTGGAGAAATACATCAAACTCACTAAAGTGTTATAGTTTTGGTCCCTATCACAAACACTCAAAGTTTGCATACACCATCAGTTTTGAGTATTAGTGTGATAGAAGAATTAGAACACTCACCAAAACACGTTCACACAAAGGCATCAATGGCATCAATGGTTGGAAGTCAGTTTTTGATTTATTTCCGCATTTTGATGACTTGTGTAATTCAATTATATGCACATTTTAATTAATGTTTTATTGCATATTTCTTACATTTGGTATTGGAGTACCAAGTTTGGTCTCTGTTTTAATGCTTAGAACTTGTTTGGATGATTGGTATGTGCAAATTGCTTAATCGAATTTTTTTTGCCGCTCTTATGATTCTGTTGGTGTATATAGTGCTCTGTTAATGGTGTCAAACTGGGGTGGATTTTTCTTCTATGTAAAATTATTAGTTCTATGTAAAATTATTAGTACTGTTGTCATGCTGGGTCTCATGCTAGAAATAGAGAAGTGCTGAAACTTGTTTGAGTTTGTTTGTAAGGATCCGCTTCTTGTGAATATCTTTCTTTGTAGGTTTGAAACAAGATCGGTTTGATTTTATGTGCAAAATTTTTTTTCTTTTGGATGCCGAGACATGCTGGCATAGGTTTTCAACCAAACTGTAACTGCCATGAGGATCAGCAAGCACAAGCACAATTAATTTCCATGAGGTATAATTAGGAATTTGCTGTCCTTAATTTCATGGATTGTGCTAGAAATCTGGATGTAACTTGCTCGTAGAAATTGAAAAAGGTGAACTGAGGCATGTAAATTCAATACAAATTCATCCTTAGCCAAAGGCATGTAAATACAATGTTAAGTGTTTTTACGGCTTGCAATTTCGATTTCTTTCTGATGCATTGTTAAGTTTGGCTTTATAAAAATAAAATCTGACGTTATATAGGAGAATAATTTTTGTAAGGAAATTAATTTATGTTAAAATTCAGATATTTACATCTCTAAATTTTTCTATTCAAGACCTCGTTGTCTTATCTAGTAAAGTTTTGAATCCACTTGTCCTATCCAAAAGTTACATGGTTATATTAAACATTTAAATTTTTGTTTAACTAGTCTCTTAAATTGCGAAACAATATTGGATTTGCTTTTGGGTGTAGCCTTAACCACACACAAAGTTGCTATTGGACTTTCAATTTTTGAACTTTGAATGAAAAAACTAGGTTAAAATTGCTGCATTTTTGTCAAGTAATCTTAAATTTAGCTATTAAGATTTGTCAAGTAATCTTAAATTTAGCTATTAAGATGTGTGTTGAAAGTAAACATTTAGTACAATTGGTCTTAGCCTCTTAGGTTCCAAAATCTGGATTAACCATCATATTTGCATTATTTGCACTAGTATTTGCATGGGAAGTTCAAAATCTAGATGAATCATAATATTTGGAGCATTTGCCGAAATAAACAATTTGTCACTAGAATAGCAAAATTTGTCAAAGCAATGAAGCAATTTTTGTATATATCTATAAAGTGAGATATCGATATATGCATAATTTTTCTACATAAAAATTATGACTAGTGTTTTATATAATTTTGTATAATTAGAGAGTAGCCACAACATCTTTAATTATGCAAAATTATATATTAAGAGCTTTTAGATCACATATGGTAAACAAACATTAAATTGTGATTAATCATATGTAATATAATAGATTTTATTCCACAAGAATTTTTATTATATTTAATATGATTAATTAGGTTGATGNAGCAATTGATGAACAATTTGAGTCATCAAACAAAGCTTTGGCTAGCACTTTAACAATGAAATTTTCATCCGTGAAGCTCATTGGAATTCGTGGTGTACATGAGCACATCATGCAAATGAGGGATCTAGCAGCTCAATTGAAAACACTTGAGGTTAAGATTTTAGAGACTTTCCTTATGCACTACATTTTGAACATGCTTCCATAGTAGTATAGATCCTATAAGATTTTTTATAACACACATAGGGAAAAATGGTCAATCAATGAACTAATGATCATGTGTGTACAAGAAGAGGGTGGACTTGCTATGGAAGCGAGAGAGTGTGTGCATCTAGCTACACAAGGAAAGAATAAGGGGCAAGCCAAGAATAAGTGGAAGGGCAAATTACTTGCACAAGCTGATATTAAGAAAGAATCTAGATGCTTTTTCTATAAGAAGAAAGGGCATGTAAAGAAGGATTGTCCTAAATATTAGAAATGGCTTAAAAAGAAAGGTACTTAATTCTCACTTGTTTGTTTTGAATCTAATATGGTTGATGTTGGCCATAACACATGGTGAATTAACTCTGGTTCTATAATCCATGTTATGAATTGCTTGTAAGGGGTGCGAAACCTAAGGAAGCTAGTGGGAAGTCATTTGTGCATCTATTCAGGTAATAAGATGCACTCACATGTGGAGGCAGTTGGAACATGCAAATTAGTTTTAAGTAGTGGTTTTATTCTAGAGTTGGAAAAGACATTTTATATTCCAAGTTTTTCGAGGAATTTAATTTCTATTTCAAGGCTTGTATCATTAGGATTTTCCTTTAATTTTTTAGACACTATATTCTTTTTGTATTATAGATTTGAACTTATTGTAAATGGTACATTGATAGATGGTCTTTTCAAAATTAGTTTACAAAATGAAACTTCTTATACTTCTATGCATGTTCATGATAGTGTTGGCATTAAAAGATGTGTTATGAATGAGGAATCCTCTATGTTGTGGCATCATAGATTAGGACATATCTCTATTGCGAGAATAAAGAGATTAGTAAATGATGGAGTACTTAGTAGTCTAGATTTTATTGACTTTGACACTTGTGTGGACTGCATGAAGAGAAAGCAAACCAATATGTTGAAGAAAGATGCCAAGAGGAGTTTAGACATATTAGAGATCATACATACAGATATTTGTAGTCTAGATATGGACGCGCATGGTCAAAAGTATTTCATTATTTTTATTGATGATTACTCATGATATATGTATCTCTACTTGCTTTGTAACAAGAATGAAGCTTTAGATGCCTTAAAGATGTTTAAGGGTTAAGCAGAGAAATAATGTGGTAAGAAAATAAAGATAGTGATGTTTGATAGAGGTGGTGGATACTATGATAGAAACACTGATGATGGACAAGTACATGGTCCATTTGCTAAGTTTCTTCAAAGGCAAGGGATTACTGCTCAATACACTATGCCTAGTTCTCTAGACCAGAATGGTGTGGCAAAGAGAAGAAACTGAACATTATTGAAAATGGTGTGGAGTATGCTTAGCAACTCCAAGCTTCCTAAGTCCTTGTGGACTAAAGCTCTTAAGATAGTTATGTATATATTAAACCAATTTCCAACCAAGGCTATCTCAAAGACATCATTTGAATTATGGAAAGGTTGGAAATTAAGTTTGTGACATAAACATGTTTGGGGGTGCCTATTTGAAGTAAAAGTCTATAATCCACAAGAAAATAAGCTAGACCCAACGACCATATGTGGGTATTTCATTAGATATGCCAAACAATCTAAGGGATACAAATTTTATTATCCATCACATACTACTAGGTTTGTGGAATTAAGGAATGCTAAATTTCTTGAGAATGACTTGACTAGTGGGAGCAATCCATCCTCGAACACTGTTCCTAAGAAAGATCATGTAAATTCTCAATCCTCTAATTCAAGTGATAGACTAATTATTGTACAAAATACACCTAGAGCACAAATGCATGGTGAACGACAACTAGTCATTGAAGTTCCACAAACTACTGATCAAGAAGCAGTAGATCTAGCTGAACAATAGGTACTAGAAACTATTGAATAGGCTGTTGAACATCATGCTTCTTAGGAGAATAATGAATCAACATCAAGGAGATCTACTAGAGTAAGCCGATCAATGATTCCTAGTGACTAGATAGTGTATTTATAGGAGTTTGACTACAACATAGGAGTAAAAAATGATCCTAAAACGTTTTCACAAGCCATGAGTTGTAAGGAATCTAACTTGTGGTATGATGCCATGAAAGATGAGATGAAATCTATGTCATATAATGGAGTTTGGGATCTTGTCAAGTTGCCTAATGGTGTCAAAACCATTAGATGCAAATGGGCCTTCAAGAAAAAAAAAGACTCATTAGGCAACATTGAAAGATATAAGGCAAGACTTGTTGTTAAAGGGTTTACTCAGAGAGAGGGAATAAATACACAGAGACCTTTTTTTCTCTATCTTAGAAGGACTCCCTTCATGTGATTATGACATTGGTTGCCCATTTTGATTTCAAATTACATCAGATGGATGTGAAAATGGCATTCCTCAATGATGATCTAGAGGAAGAGGTTTAAATGAAATGACTTGAAGGATTTTCCTCTAGTGGTGGTGAGTAATTGGTATGCAAGCTCAAGAAATCCATATATGGATTGAAAAAAAGCCCCCTATCAATGGTATTTAAAATTCCATGATGTTGTCACTTCATTTGGTTTTTAAGAGAAAATCATGGATCAATGTATATACTAGAAGGTCAATGGGAGAAAAATCTATTTCCTTGTCCTACATGTGGATAATATCCTTCTTACGACCAATGATAATGGATTTCTATATGAGGTGAAACAATTTCTCTCCAAGAACTTTGACATGAAGGATATGGGTGAGGCATCTTATGTCATTGGCATTAAGATCCATAGGGATAGATCTAGATGTATTCTAGGACTATTGTAGAAAACCTATATTAATAAAGTTTTAGAGAGGTTCCCAATGAAAAATTGTTCATTAGGTATAGCATCCATTGTGAAGGGTGACAAGTTCAATTTGAACCAATGCCCTAGGAATGATTTAGAGAAAAGACAGTTGAGCAACATTCCATATGCTTCAACTGTTTGAAGCCTAATGTATGCTTAGGTCTGCACAAGACTTGACATTACATTTATTGTAGGAATGTTGGGTAGATATTAGAGTAATCTAGGCATTGACCACTAGAGGGCTACAAAGAAGGTGATGAGGTACCTTCAAGGTACAAAATATTACATGCTTATGTATAGAGGAATTGACAATCTAGAGGTGAGTGGCTACTTCAATTTAGACTTTGCTGGCTATGTTGATTCTAGGAAATCAACATTTGGTTATGTTTTTATGCTAGTTGGAGGAGTTGTATCTTGGTGGAATGGTAAGAAAACTTTGGTTGCTACTTCCACAATGGAGGAAAAGTACATTTCTTATTTTGAGGCTACTTGACATGGTGTATGGTTGAAGAGTTTCATGTTAGGACTTAGAATTGTAGATTCTATATCTAGGCCATTAAGAATATTTTGTGATAATTCAACTACTATCTTTATGGCTAAGAATAATAAGAGTGGTAGTCAAAGTAAACATATTGACATAAAATACTTAGCCATAAGGGAATGTATGAAGGAAAATAAAGTGATCATTAAGAATATAAGCATTGAATTGATGATAGTAAATCCTTTAACAAAAGGAATGCCACCAAAGTCATTTAAGGATGATGTAGTTTAGATGGGACTTGATTCCATAATGTAATTTGTATGTACAACTTTATAATCTTAATAAAACTCTTATTCAGTTGTGATGTTTTCTCATATTTAGTTTGCGCATTTAGTTAATAGAGAAAATTCACATATGGAAGGACCTAGAATAAACATTGGGTTTATTCATAAAGTTTAGTTACCAAATAAGAAATTAAGTTTGAGAAATAAAACATTTTAATACATGGAAGATAATACTCACATTTAGAGGAACTATCACCATGATTCATGTATTTATTTCTTGAAATTTGGGTTTGATGGATATTAGGTTAACAACATGAAGACCAAGTGGAAGAACATAACCATTTACATGTTATGAAAAGTTTCAATGTAACTGTTTACGCATTATGAAAAGTTTCAATGTAACTGTTTATGTGTTATGAAAAGTTTCAAAGTAATTGTTTACGCATTATGGAAAGTTTCAAAGTAACCATTTATGCATTACAGAAAGTTTCAATATAACCATTTACTTGTTATGGAAAACTAATGATTTGAAAATTGAAACCAAATAAATTTATTGTAACAGTTTCGACAAGAGTAGTCTCATATTTCCCATTTGAACTAGAACTTAATCTTTGGTAATGTATTTTTTTACCTATAAAATGTTCTTGATGGGAGAACAAATGGTATTTGAATACATCAAACTCACGGTAGTGTTATAGTTTTGGTCTCTATCATAAACACTCAGAGTCTACATACAACATTGTTGTTGAGCATTAGTGTGATAGAAAAATCAGAACACTTATCGAAACAAGTTCACACAAAGGCATTAATGGCTGGATGTTAGTTTTCAATTTATTTCCACATTTTGATGACTTGTGCAGTTCGGTTATATGCATGTTTTGGTTAATGTTTTACTACAAATTTCTTACAAGGGCTGCATAAAAATTAAGTGCTTAGGATTTCAAAATTGGAACAAAAAATCAAAAAAATAGTTTTAGATATTTGGAAAAGATATTTATGCAACCTGGCTGACTGTAGTTGTTACACAGCCAATTCTGCACTGACCATACAAGTTTTATTGTTTGGTTGGAATTTAGTAATTTTGTGTAAAAACATATTCATTTAAAACCACAATTACCTATTTGACATTTTAGTCATGACCTCCAGGTGCAAGCCTAAAATGTTGTTGTATATAATGCGTACTATGTTGGAATTGACCTTTTAACATAACCCATAGACAAAGGCATGAAAACAAATATGAGATAAAACATGGTAAAAAATCAGAACTTTTTTGACATAGACGTAGTGGAAGGTTGATGATAATGCTTAGTATTCTAAATTTATTACACTTTAAAAAAGAAGTTGACATACTTCATTAATAAGAAGATAAATACCATTGTTTTGGCAAAGAGCTCAACTTTTTGTTTTCTTTTTTAAATTGTTGTTGTCAAGGTAAATAATCTATTTAATCATAACATCTAGGAAGAGTTACCCAAGTTATAATTGAAGACATAGATAGAAATTGATGAACATCCATAAGAAAATTAGAATGATTTGTTAAAAGCAAATGTAATGCAAAAATAAATGAACAAAGCTAAATTTCAAACATGGAAGCCCTACTTCTTGTCCATGTCCATGTCCAGAACAATGACTAGGCATGTATTTCATTAACTTGTCATGAAAATTTATACATGATTGATGAGTGTCAAAGTGTCACGTTGACAGGCCTCCATTGACGGGGCCTCATTTACATGGTGTTGCCTTGTCACTGAGGTTGTGTCAATGTAGCATTTGCTACATCTACAGGGCCTTGTCGACTTAGTCCTATAGCAAAAACTATAAATACGAGCTCCTAGCCATGTTTATGAAACATCAATTCATAGTAGTAGTTGAACTCTTGTAGTTTTTACATTTGAAAGTCAAAATATTTTCCCGAGTGCCCACAGTAGGAGTCATTGAGTGTACAAATCTTTATTCAAGCATTGTTGTACCTGAGCACGACAATGTGGAGGATAATAAAGACAAGCTTCTTGATAAACCTTGCAACATTCTGAATAACTTAAATGTTTTATTTATGCATTTAATGTTTTCAATTATTTATTCAATGTTCCTTAGTAATTAAGCTAATTAAATGATTAAGTGAGATAAGCTAAATAGATTAAACACATAAGTGTGACCACTTTGAGTGTAAACACATATTCTTTTGGTAATCCTAGTAGCGTTATATCTTGGTGTGCCTAGTAACATAGCACTTGGTAACCCAGTAGTGGATACGTGGGTTCAAGACATGTATGAAAAGTGGGACTAGATGCTTATGTTAGGACTAGTTAAATAGTTAAATTAAATTAGTTCTCAATTTACTTCATCTCTCTCTTTAAGTACCAAGATCATGAAGTATAAAATGAAAAAAATCATATGCCTCGATTACACTTAACCATACCTTTGTACTTCACAATTGTAATTGGGAAGATAACGAATGACCATTAGGGCAAGGTTCACTTCTTAAAGGACCATTGTACCAAAAACTAGATAGTCCATGAAATTTGACCATATTGTGCGTGAATGCTTCATGATTCATATGGTTGGGTGTAGGGGTACCATTAACCACTCATCAATGATGTCACAACAATGTTTTTTTTGATAATTTTCTTAATTAGATCCATGTTTTATGGATCTATTTTATCATTTTTTTAATTTGGACTTTGACCAATAAACTCTTCTGGTTTCTTTCTCCTTTGTTTATTTACCTAATGACTAAGTTTGGATTTTTAACTATGAACATTAAAATCTTGGCATTACCTAAAATTAATCTCAATAATAACAATAAGGAGGAGCTTCCTAATCATAATAAATAATATAAATTGGTCATAATATGAGATAGGAGGTGAAGGGAAGTTGTATGTTCATAGGAAGATTTGATGGTAAGATTTTATTTTTCATAAATAGATATGATTTTCTCAACCAAAGTATATATATATATATATAAAATAAATATACAGGTAATTTAATTTATGCAAGATTACACTTGCAGGTTATGTAGATAATGTATGGTCACAAGGGTCATTACTCAAAGGCTCAATGCTTATTCAGTCAAAGCAATGAATGATTGAAAGCCTAATCTTTTTTTAGTGACTACATTGAACCCATATCTTTCAACTTGAAAATCAAATACCTTATCATCGTTCCAAATAAAAGCCTCTACATACACAACGGATAGTAAAAGATGAAAATATTTTCTTTTATATGTTGTACCAAAGTTAATGAAATTTAAACAAATAATTAGTCAATTTGAACCCTACTAAGCTATTTCATCAAAAAATTGTAGAAGTTTATCACTTATTAATGATTACCATTTAAATTTATCTTTAAATACAAATTGAGAGGTCTTGCATGGATATGATAAAACCATTTCATATTTATCTTGTTAAACTTTTAGAACATCTTTATATACCTTCAAAGTTGTTGCCAATGATGAGTAGCTCAAGTAGTTAGTTCATTGTTTTGTTAGGCATGTAGTTGCTAATTCAAGTTACATTTGAGGGAACATCATATTTCTCTATAATTATTCTAATGTATCTTGTTGATCTTGCTCTCTCTTGCTCTCCCTCTCTCTTTGAAACACAAAGATTACTTAATATAAGCAATTTAGATACTTGGGTTAGTTGTCCAAGTGAATAATGAAGTTAACAATGATGTGACAAACAGAAATGAAGTAGGATGAATAAAATGAGGAGAAGTTGGTAGTGTGCTTTGTAATAGAAGAATCCCTACTAGGTTGAAGAGAAAGTTCTATAAAGCTATCATTAAACTTGTAGTCATTTGTAGTAGGGAACGTTGGCCTTTCACGAAGCATGAAACTCAATGTGTACATGTAGCAAAGATGTGAATGCTAAGGTAGATGTTGGGTATGACTAAGAAAGATTAAATCAAAAATTCTCTTATTAGAATAAGTTTGGAAGTAGCATCCATAAAATCATCTTGGATGGGAGCAAACCCCATTGATGAGTCACGTTTTCTAGGTGACGTCGATGTGACCCCATCAACGCAGTCATGTTAACGTGGGATTTGATGCATTAACATGGCCTCATCGATGCAGTGTCTATTTTTGCCTATAAATATGCACTCACATACCATGTTTATGGCATATCTTGTCGAAGTTGTAGTGGAGCTCTTGTAGTTTTATCATTTAAAAGCTAGAATATTTTTCTAAGTGCTCATAGTAGGAGTCAAAGAGTGTACAGATCTTTATTCTAGAACTGTTGTACTTTAGTACGATAATGTGTGTGACAATAAAGATGAGCTTTCTGATAAACTTTGTAGCACTTTGAAATAGATTAATTGTTTATTTATGCATTTAATATTTTATGGAATTTCCTTGAATGCTTAAAGTAATTAAGTAATAAATTAAGCTAAATTAAACTAAATTAAGCTAAATTGAATAGCAATTAATTAAGCACATAAGTACGACCACTTTAGGCATATGCTTGGTGCTTGGTAATCCTAGTAACACTTAATGTTTGGTAACCTAGTAGTGTTAAACATGTTTAGGATGTGTACGACAAGATGGAAAGGATGCTTATGTTAGGATTAGTTAGGTGTAGCTAGTTAGATTAAATTAGCAATTTTTTTATTTTATTTTATTCATTATTCTTTATCCTTAGGCGACTTAAAACAAAAAACATCAAAATGATAAAAATCATATGCCTCAATTGCACTTAACCATACCTATACATTTCACAAGTGCAATTGGGAAGACAATAATTGCAATGGTTAGTTTCACTTCCTAGAGACTAGTATACTTAGAAGGCTATAAGTCCATAAAATTCGACCAGATTGCATGCCAGTGCTTAGTGATTTGTATGGTTGGGTGTAGGGTCTACTTGCCACTCATCATTGGCATTGTTGTTGAGGATTTGTAGATTGATATGTGTGCTATCTAGGACTTAGTGAATATTATTTAAGATCATTGAAAAGAACCCTAAGGTCACAATAATTCAAAAAATTTAATAATTATAATTATAATTATAATTTAAGCACACTGAATTTTTCNCGAACCATTTCCCCTTCGTAGCTTCATGGTGCATCTCCTAGTGCTAATCTCATTTGCATTGTGCTTCTATGGGATGGTAGTCTTAATAGTCATGGTCCTGCACAACATATTCATCATGAAGGTCCTAGATGCCCAACCTCTTAAGAGTTTGGAGCAACATCCTAGGAACAAATTAGTTGAGAGATAACACAATGTTTCCCTCCATATCTATCCATGGCAGCTACTCATCTTGATGAAGGTTAAAGGTAAAATTAGTTACAAACTCATCTAGATGAGCATACAACACTTTGAATTCTTGGGGGACTGGTGTTTTTGAATCATCATGCTTAAGAGAAGAAGAAATTTTAGATTAGAGAAAAATTCAGTGTGCTTAAATTATAATTATAATTCTAATTATTAAATATTTTGAATTATTGTGACCTTAGGGTTCTTTTCAATGATCTTAAANCCCTTTGGGGGTTCTTAACATGAAGATTTTCCATCCCTTGACTCTGGTGAAGGGGGATTAAACCCAAATTTGTAGTCCACTATCAACAAGTAGGGTTCAAGAAAAAGTGGGAGTCAAGGTAGTGACTCGAGTAAGTATGATGATGATAAAAAACCTGATGATCATGGCCATGACAAGAAGAGTTGAGGTGGTAGACACCGTGTTAGTGGAATTCCTTCTCTCTCTTTGCCCTCTTCATCTACATCTTTTTCTTCCATCTTTGAATCTGATAAAAAATGCAGGGGATGAAATCCTGATGGAAGTGAACTGTGGGACAATGATCTTAGGCCTTACAATGATCAAAGGGGTAGTAGGGAACATTATAGGCATCATCAAAATCATGACGATGATGAGCCCTTATTGGCAACTTGAAGCATGCTTAACATTATAGAGGTAGTTAGGATTCCAACCAGGCATATGAAAGATAGCAGAATTAAGTAGTTGGATATGAAAAATGTCCCTAGATTTGAAGGGGAATATCACTTAGATCCACAAATCCATCTTCAAGCTTTTCGTAATGCCTATGCCTTGCAAAACATAGAAAATAACTGGCAAAAACTTAAGCTATTCCCCAAGACACTTATAAAAGAAGTAGAAATTTGGTACCTCTTCTTGGTGGTGGAATCAATTCATAGATGGAGTATGATGATTGAGTTGTTCAATGACAAATATTAGACATACTCCAGAGTGTCTAATTTGAGAAAGAAAATCCAAGGATGACGATAAGAAACACATCAACTTGGATGTGACCATGGGTAGGTATTATTTCCTTTTGCATAGATGTTCTAGTCATGGTTATTCCTAATGGGAGTAGCTTCACCATATAATAGATTAGCTTTAATCAGAAACAAGAAGAACTCTTAGGGTCTATGCCCAAGGGAGATTGTTAGAACTAAGAGCCCATCATATTCAATGGTTGATCAAGCAGGTTGCAAAAGAAGACGTTGAGTTGCAAAAATGAGAAAGTGCTGAAGAGTATAATTAGGGCCCTTCGATCAAAAAGAGAGAGGTCTGATTCTATGATAGCGAGGGGCAGGCACCACTTGATGAAGTGGTGCAGCAAAAAACCTTGCCAATTCAAAAATTTATGTCCAAAATTTTAGCTAATGTTGACAAAATGTGGAAATTTCTGGATGAAAAATTTCAAACTACTCTAAAAACTAAAGAAGAATCTAAAGAACAATGTAGTAATCATGATTGTAGAAGAAGAAAAGAAGCTAAACTTGCCTATAGAAGGGATAAGGATGAGGATACAATAGTAGAAGAGGTTGTGGAGTTACAATTAGATGATGATGGCAGATGTGACATCTGCTAATATGAACATCTGAAAGGATGTTGTCTTATTGTATCACACTTATAGGAATCTGGGGTGTATGCTTTGAATCCTAGACTAGCATGAAGGCAAGCACCTAGAAGTTTGTCTTATCCTGAAGGTAGCCCAAGGTAGTTCCACCAACAACAACAGGCTTATTATTCAAGAGGAGCTCCACCACAACCATATGAGCAATATTAGTAGTGGGAACATCCACAGTTGTGGTGGATGCCACAACCAAGGTAGTAGTACCTTTATAGGCAACCAAATCTATATGGGTACCATGTTTAGTAACCAACGTCTTTATGTGACTACTACCCTTTAGAGTATTATAGACATGACTACCCTCAACCCTTCATCCTTTTCATCCTTTAACACATGTTTCTCTACCTTCAACCCAATTACCACCTACTCCATCCATATAGGGAAAAATTCCCATGCAACCACAACAATGTAATGTTACTCGGGTTATTAACATACAGTCGGCTCCTCAATCGAGTGGTTTAGAACCTAGATCCCGTAAAAGATCATTCTTCTAAAATAATAGCCCTACTAAGCCCTCACCTACTTGTTGGCACATTTAGCCATTGTATGGAACAGAGACATGAGATGGTTGAGATTTTCTGAAATATTACAATACAAATATTTGAAATGGCAAGATTTGATTGGGAAAGGTATTGGTTTCTATCATTTTTTTTAAATAAAGAAGAAGAAGAGAAAGAGATGGAAATCACTATGAGGATTTTAATGAATTCTCCCGTAAAATGATAAGCATAAACCTTAGCCCTGTTCCAAAGGGTAGACGTTGATTTCTTTTGTGACACATCGCACAAATTAAACAGAAATTCAGAATTTTTCACCATGGTATGAGCGCAAGGTACCAAGGCATTGC
>MNCI01002801.1:192924-240277 GCA_015680685.1 Gnetum montanum
ATTTTACACAACCACACGCTGCAACAGCACACACACATACTCACATTAACTATTGAGTCTATTTGGAGGTATCTGGGCCTTGGTGTTGCCAGAGACCAGCAGGCACCTAAATCCTGTTCGAGGACACTCGTTGGCGGTCGCGTCCCAAACGGTCGCCAACACTACTTATGTGGCTAGTCACCCTTTGTTTTCTTCATCCTTTGCATCCATTCCTTTTGAGAGCCCTTTAAACCAAATGCCACCCTAAAACATCACTAAATTTGAGCTACAGCATCTTGACACAAGCCCACTGTCTACAAATTTTTCTAAGTGTTGGAACTATGCTCTCCACTACACTAGAGCTTAATTAGCCTAGTGGAGAGTGTAGTCATCTCAAAACCATTTTTTGTAGATTTTTTCTAAGTATTGAGACTACAGTCTCCACTACCCTAGATGCGTAGTTGGCATGGAGATATTTTCTGCAGAATATGCTCTCTACTGCACTAGAGCATAGTTAGCCTCATGTAGAGCGTAGTCAACACAAAGGCTAGTTTTGTAGAAATTTTCTCAATGTCGAGACTATGCTCTCCATTGCACTAGAGTGTAGTCAACTAGGAGACAATTTCTGCTAGTTTTTGCAAGCTTTTCTAAGTGCTAGGAGTACACTTGACCCCAGCTGGGAGCATAGTCAACTTCTCGTAGAGAGTGTAGTTAGCACATGTTCATAGTTTGCAAAATTTTCTAAGTGTTTTGATTACACTCTCCCCCAGTCTAGAGCCTAGTTAAGCATAGATAGCCAAAACAACCTCTAAAGGCCTTCACAATGTAGCATTGACATATAGCTTAGCTCCAATCCACCTCCAACAAGCATAGTTAGCAAAATGCATCCTTTTTGTATTCCATTTTTATCCCCAAATTGTAACTACATTCGATCCCACTGAAGCTAGTGGACAAATAGCCTTGGAGTGTAGTCTCTAAAGTTGCATTTTTTAGGTACATTATGATCTTTTCAATACACACACATGCAGTTGGTAGCATAGTCATAGTCTAAAGGTCTCACAAAGTCTGATAGAAAAGAGCATAGCACAACACCACTACCCTCAATAGAGAGAGTAGTTGGGTGTAGCATAGTCCCAACCTTCCCATTGCCACGTGGTAGCTGATCCACATACAACAACCCTAACCTTATAAATACCCCCACCATCTACATTTTAGAGAGGAGCATTTTTGGAAGCTTAGCAAATTTGAAGTGCATTGGCATTTTTGCCAAGCAAGGCATTGACAAACTTTTGTGTTAGCATTTGGCAAAGTTGCAGAACACTGTAGCCGAATGCACACTATAGTAGCCAACTTAGTAGGCATGGACACTATAGTGAGTACTAATCTTCATGGCCAGACACCTCTAAGACTGTGACTATGCTCTCCATTGTGCCTGTTGTACATCATGTACCTTCTCATCCATTTTGGTGTTAACGATGCTTAACCTCATTTGGGATGGTGTTTTTCTTCTCTCTCTTCCTCCTTGCATTTTTAGCACTTTATTTTTATTTTTCATTGTTGCATCGCATAGCCATGCCTACAACTATGCTTGAGTAGCGATCCCCACATGTTAATAGTCTTGTTTTTTGTTGAAAAGCTTAACTATGCTCGACACCATTAACATTGCTGACACGACGAACACTGCTTGATATTTAGCATTGTTTTCGCATCAGCATTGTGGCTAACCATGCTACACCTCAGTTACATTTGGTAAGTCTCTGTTTGATTGACAAGATCATTTAGGGCACCCCATCTCTACCTCTAGTAGGTTCTCATGTGGATGCGGGGTTAGGTTGTGCGCTCATCGACCTCTCAATGTTCTAGCCATTGATGTTGTTAGTTACTACAGTTTTTGGTGCTAGAAGGAGGACCAATCCATTTTCCTCTTTGAACTTAGTTGGTGGTTACCTCACATGCTCTCTACATTACCATTGCTAGCTTTGGGCTAGCACAGATCCAACACCCCTGTGGACCTACCACGTGTGGCAGTAGCTAGATCTTAGGTTGGCGCAAGCATTGTCTACTAACTGGTTAGTGTAGGTTGGACCCCATCATTGGTTCCCATAGGACCTCATGTAACAACCTCAGAGCATATCCATTCCTACACTTAGCTAAATTATGGGCTCCTAGAGTAGAGAGCATAGTTAGCTCTTAGTGTAGAGAGCATAGTCTCTAGACTTAGCCATTTTTTTGCAGTTTCTAGACTTAGTTGTTTTTTTTCCCATGCACATGAATTCTAAACAATCTTCAACATTGGTTCTAAGCACACTTGCTATCCTTCCCGCTCAATAAGAAATTAGGATTGACCGTCCTACTAGTCTTGCCATGGAAGAGCCAAGGTAATCCCTAAGGCTATGTAATCAAGACCCCGAGTATACTGCATTAAATGATGAATAATACAACTTCATTTGTGCAAAGCTCTAAGTGGGCCTATTCATAGATTGCATGCACATGGAAGCCAAGTGGGGCTACGAACTCATCCACTGAAACAGATAGGAGTACGTCTCCTCCTCCATTGACTTTATCCTACTTATCGAACCCTATTGGTGGATCCTAGCTTAGATCATTCGAATAAACAAGCGTGATGTAGGGATTGATTATGGAGAACCCCTACAAGAAGAGTAGGATGAGTTTGAACCTTTTTTTGAGCATGAGGACTCTTTCCACATGGTCTTCCAGTGGATAAACCCTAGTTTGATCCTTCTGTAGTCTTGCCCACCTATCTTCCTGGAGATGGTTATAGTCCTAGCATCACCTTCGAGGTTAACGCCTATGGTGATGATGCACCAAACATAGCATACTCACCATGATGTAGTGCCTTCCATCAATTGGCCCTTTGTGGCAATGTCACAACTTGCCCATTCATCCTTGCCTACAACAATTATGCCTGCTCAGTCATATGTCCACGCTGTGCATGTCGCCTAGTCTTAAACAATGCAAGCACCTTACATCCTACTTATTTCATTAGCACCATTGGTAGCATTTCAACCCATGCATATGTGGCTTGCTTCGGTCACTTTGCCCATAGCATAACCAACACAACAATCTCCTTGCATGGTCCTATAACCTGTAGCTAGGTCATGGGCTACATAACTAGCATAGTAGGTAGCACAACTAGCGCAGCCTATTGCTACATCCCAAGGCTTGGATTAGGCATTCTAGTTGATCCAAACCTTAATAGAAGAGGTCAAGTAGCTTAAGGTTGCCTCCATCGAAACTGTTCATGTAGTGGATTTCTACTAGGATAATTCGATAAGTCCTACTGTTTCACCACTGGCTCTCCTAACAAGGATCCCGTTGCCTCACTTCACTAAGTATAATGGTGAAGGAGATCCTAACACACACCTTGTGACATTTAGTTCTAAGTGCCTATTACTGAAAGCATCAT
This sequence comes from Gnetum montanum, assembly GCA_015680685.1. NCBI lineage: Eukaryota > Viridiplantae > Streptophyta > Gnetopsida > Gnetales > Gnetaceae > Gnetum > Gnetum montanum. The sequence continues at coordinate 196,331 of MNCI01002801.1, forward strand.
TAGAGTGCCACCTTGACATTAGAGTGCCACCTTGAGCACCTTGCATTACTAGGGAAAACATAGATCACAAATGACCATTGCATTACTAGGGAAAACATAGACCACAAATGACAACTGCACCAACTCTAATGATGATTAAGGTGGCACTCTAATGATGATTCCCTAGTAATCAACATTAAGGTGGCACTCTAATGATGATTAAGGTCTATGTTGTGAATCGAGCTCAACATCCTTGACATTTCGCAATGAGGTGATTAATATTGACCTTGAGAAGGATCAGGTCATCATAGCATCTATGTTCATCACCATATGTGTTGAGCAATGCAAGATTAGGAGGGTGCACATTGACGATGCGATAGCAATAAACATTATCCCATATACCATCATCGACAAGCTAGGCCTCATAGAATAGATTAGGTCAACAAAAACCATGTGCTTGAAATCCTTCAATGGATCATGCATCACTATTAGGGGCATGATAACCATAGCCTTTGTGGTAGGGGAACAATTCCCAACCACTACTAAATTTACTATCATAGAGAAAATGTTTAGCTCTAACATGATATTGGGTAGGCCTTGGTTGGCCCAGTTATGAGTCACCTCCTCTTTGATTCACCAGGAGATCCACCTTCCATACGGAGGTGGTGAAGTTATCATCCATGGTGATAATGCCATCCCTTTGACCATTAATAAGATAGAGATGGAGCAAGGGTCAGGGGTTGAATTTTTTGATGATGCAGTGCCCAAGGCTGACACACCCAAATGAGTGATGGAAGCCAACAACCACCCAGAGGATGCTTTATGGGTAGCATTGCCCCCTAATCCACATCGGATTGGGAAGCAACTTCATGAACAAGGTGCCCCCTTAGCCCAAAACAAGCTAGGTGCCTACTTACTCCTTCTTACTATGTGCCATGCATTTTTAACTTTTTTTTTGCATTGCTTTGGTTTACGCATTTACATTTAGCTTACTTTCCTAGATTATGCATTGTTTTACTTTATATACACATTCATCCACTTAGCTTATGCATGAATCATAAAAACCAAAATTAGAAAAATAAAAACTATCACTGCAGCCCACCATGGCCTTAAATTGGCATCTTTAGCTTGTCATGGCCTTCAACTGGCATCCCTAGCCTACCATGGCCTTAAACTAGCATCTACAACCCAGAATGACTTGAAACTATCAATCCCCTTACCATGGCCCAAAACAGTCTTAAACTAGCAATCTACGTGGCCTGAAATGGCCCAAAATTAGCAACATGGGGCCCAAAATAGCCTTGAACTACCATTGTGGCCCATAATAGTCTTAAAACTACCTCTTTTAATTCTGTCCTTGTGGTCCACTAAGACATAAAACTAGCACACACATAGCCTGTTGAGGCCTAAAATAGGCACAAGCATGCTTGCCTTCCTAACAAGCCAGATACATACTTAGGAAAACTTTACTACATTATTTTTTCCATTTGTGCACATTGACTTTGTGAAGTAGTTGTTGCTTGATTTTTTTCTAGTTGATTTTGTAGGATGTTACAAGAACATAGCATGGCTTTTCATGAGCACACCTAGCATGTAGCACCACACATCAATCCAACAAGGTAAGCACTCGTTCACCATGATGCTAAAATTGGCATAGCAGTCTGCTATAATTATAAATTAGCATAGCACGCTTGCCATGACACTAAAACTAGCACAACATTCATTCGCTATGATGTTAAACTAGCATCGATCTCATCCACTATGATAGTAAACTGGCATAGCATGTCCACTATGACATTAAACTAGCACCCACACCTCTTGTTTGCCATGACACTAAACTGGCACAACATTCGTCTGCCACGATGCTAAATTGGTAGAGCATTTATCTGTTATGACATTAAACTAGAAAAGCACTCATCCACTATGATGTTAAATTGGCATACACACCATTCATCCGCCATGATGCTAAACTGACATAGCTCATCCTTAGGTCATGATGTTAAATTGGCACAATAGCTCATCCACTATGACATTAAACTGGCACCACACCCATTCGCTATGATGTTAAATTGGCACTCAACAATCCACTAGGACTATAAACTAGCATAGCATGATTTACTAATATCTTAAATTGGGTTCACAGTCTACTAGGACCTTAAATTAGCAAAGCCATGGTCTACCAAGACCTTAAACCAGGTTTTTGATCAATCACACATAGTTATACAAGTAAGTGAGCGAGAATAATTATAACTCCCCCTTTCCCCCACTTTTCTACATCACATGGGCAGGGACGCTGCAATCTCAGAATGAATCTCTTACCATCAGTTTGGCCTTTGGAGCAATTGTAGCATTATGGTTCCTCTGCAATTTTGCTGATTTTTTTGAGCTCTTGTCATCATCTTGGCCTTTGGAGCACTTGCAGCATTATGACCCCTAGCCATTTTACTCATCTTTTGAGCTTTTGCCATCACTTTAGCCTTTGGAGTAGTCACAACATTATGGCCCCCAATCATTTTGCTGATTTTTTTAAGCTCTTGTGATGAGTTTGGCCTTTGGAGCATTTGTAGCATCATCATCCTCAAACATTTTTACTGGCTTTTTAAGCACTTATAGCTAGCATAGCCTTGGGAGCACTTGTAGCATTGTTGCCCTTGGAATTTTATTTGCATTTCATGTTTTGTGGTTTTCTTATCTTCTTGAAGTTGCATTTGTAGGATGAAGCCCTAGGTCATTATGCAAGGATGCTTCTCATTGTAGTGGAAAATCACCACATTGCTCTGATGTGCATGATTGAACTAGTTACACCTCTCAAGAGTGCATATCCCTATTACCTTGATATAGCCTACTACATCCATCCCTATGCCCCAATACTCTTGCATTTCCCTACATAGTTAAGATTACAAAACCCTCTGATGCATACCATAAAACCCAAGGAAGACATAACATAAGTTGTCCTATGGGGAGCCTCTGTTGGCTGGTCAAAGCCTAGGCAAATGTAACATAAGTCATCTCAGGGAGGAAACACCTATCCTATAGATGCAACATGGTTTTACAAGCATTAAAGCAAAGCCCATCTGGTGGCATGTAGTTCACTTGATGGAAAGCACCCTGTAGCTAGCATTTGGCAAATACATAGAATCTAAAGTTGGTTCACCCCATAGAAAAAAAAGAAAAAAGTAAAAAGAAAAAGAAAAAAGGAAAAAAGGAAAACAAAACAAAAGGGGGAAAAGCATGTCCTCAAGAAAATCAATAGTGTTGCAATTTTGCAACCGATGTAGCCTTGAATCTACACTAACTCTTTCATGAGCACTCTGATGAGATGTTAATGTTTTCAAGGGCAGGTCACTTTGATGCCATGATCACCGTCAACTATGCTGACTCTGCATCCTACATCATGACATCCTGTTTACACCCAATCTCCCCATTTATCCCTTTCATATTACCTACACCTTTTACTCTCAACCTACCACTATCCATAACACTCTTGAGCATGGTGCAATGACATTTTATTAGGTATTGAAGAGCGATGTTAGTGCTAGGCTTGATATGTTGTTTTGTCATTCTTTATTAACGTCTCTTGGGTCACTCCTCCAAATGTCAACAAAGAGGGGCCAAGGAAACACCACCAAATTTTGGCTACAACATCTTGACTACAAATTTGCCTAAGTGTTAGCATGAAGCCACTTTCTACAAATTTTTCTAAGTGTTGGGACTATGCTCTCCACTACACTAGAGCATAGCCAAGCTAGTGGAGAGTGTAGTTAGCTCAAAACCATTTTTTGTAGATTTTTTCTAAGTGCCGAGACTACGCTCTCCATTACCTTAGAGCATAGTCAAGTGTAGTTGGCATGGAGACAATTTTTGCAGAATTTTTTTTGAGTGTTGAGACTAGACTCTCCACTAGACCAAAGCATAGTCAACATAAAGCCTAGTTTTGTAGAAATTTTTTTAAGTGTCAAGACAATGTTCTCCATTGCACTAGAGAATAGTTAAGCATAGTGAACTAGGAGCCAATTTTTGCAAGCTTTTCTAAGTGCTAGGACTATGCTCAACCTTAGTTGGGAGGGTAGTTAGCCTCCTATGGAGAGTGTAGTTAGCACATGGTCACATTTTGCAAAATTTTCTAAGTGTTCTGACTATGCTCTCCCCTAGTCCAGAGTGTAGTCAAGCATAGATAGCTAGAATAGCCTCTAAAGGCCTTCACAATGTAGCATTAGCATCTAGCTCAGCTCCAACCCACCACCAACAAGTGTAGCTAGTAAAATGCATCTTTGTTGTACTCCCTTTTTATCTCTAAATTGTAATTATGCTTAACCCCACTCAAGACAATGGATAGCGTAATCTCCAAAGTTACATTTTTTTCAAGTACACTGTGGTCTTTTCAGCACATGCACATGTAGTTAGAAGTGTAGTCAGAGTTTGGTAGTCTCACAAAGCTCAATAGAACAAAGTAGAGCACAACATTGCTACCCTCAGTGAAGAGCATAGTTAGATGCAACATAGTCCCAACCATTCCACTACCACGTGGTAGCCGATTTGCATTTCACTGCAACCCTAACCCTATAAATACCCCCACCATCTATGTTTTAGAGATGGACATTTTTGGAAGGTTGGAAAATTTGAAGAGTATTGTTATTTTGGCAAATCAAGGCATTGACAAACTTTTGCATTAGCATATGGTGAAGTTGCAGAACACCACAACCTAGTAGAATGCCACAACCCACTGCACATTGTGGCAACCAACTCGGTAGGCATGAACACCATGGCAAGCACCAATCTTCATGGCCAGACATCTCTGAGACTATGACTATGCTCTCCACTACGTTTTTTATACACCATGTACCTTCTCACCTCTTTTGGTGTTAATTATGCTTAACCCCATTTGGGGTGGTGTTCTACTTCTCTCTCTTCCTTCTTACATTTTGAGCACTTTATTTGGATTTTTTGCTATTGCATCACATAGCTACACCTACAACTATGCTTGTGTGGTGGTTCCCATGTGTCGACATTCTTGTTTTTTACTGAAAAGCTTGACTACGCTCAACACTGTTAACACCATTGACACTATGAACATTGCTCGACACTTGGCATCATTTTTACATCAGCATCGTTGCTAACCATACTACACCCCAGTTACATCCAATAACTCCCTATTCAATTGACAAGATCATTCAGGGCACCCCATCTTTGCCTCCAGTAGGCCCTCGCATGGATGCAAGGTTAGGTTGTACACCCATCAACCTATCGATGTTCTAGCCATCGAAGTTTTTCATTACTACACACCTAACATCCACACTCTCATGTTAACCCACACTGTATCTGATTGGATCAAGGCTGGCAACTTTTCCAAGAAAAGAGTTGATCTTGGAAGTTTTCTCATCTACTTACAGATTATTGAAAATGAGCCATGCAAGGCTCTTCTCAATTTAGGTTTTGGTATTAATATGATTTCTCACAAAATGTATAATGTTTAGAACCTACCTTCTCTTAAGAAAAACAACATCCATTTAGAATTAGTAGATCAGTCCATCACTATTCCTTTGAGTCTAGTGAAGGACATTGTGACCACTATCTATGGGTGCTTGTATCTTGTCAATTTCTTGGTAATAAATGTTTACAATTGCAAGGGGAAGTTTCCAATCATTATGCAAAGGGCTTGGTTGAGCACTATTGATGCATGAATGATCATTAGAGATATTTTCTTGGAGATATTTATGAAAATTACATTCAGAAAGGTTAAGAAGAAGCAAGTTCCATGCATTATGTACAACGATACAAGATGCCACTATGTGCAAAAGCTATGGTCTACTAAAATCACAACAATCAAGGCATGTAGATAGTATGTAGATGAATTTGAAATCCAAAAGTGCCTATATGTAGTAGCAACAAAATAGGAGGGTACCCAATGGTTGATAGCTGATTTTGAAAGTAGCACACTTTACATTGAACCAATTGAGAGCCTAACTTGTGCCTATGTTGAAGGCATGGATGAACTAGAGCAAGTTTATCACCAACTCTCCAACAATGAACTTGATGATACAAATTGGGGAGAGTTGTCCCTGACAATTTTAAATAGGATCCCTTAGAGTTAACAACTTTACCTACTGGCATGGAAAATGTATTTATGAAAAATGACAAGTTGGTAATAATCAATGCTAACCTTGCTTCTGACAAAAAAGATGATGTTGAAGGTGATCAAAAAATAACCAAAAACCTTTGCTTGGTCATATCCTGAACTCACAAGGATTGATCCTAGGATATGCTAGCATCACATTGATATTGATCCAACCATGAAGCCAAAGATGCAATCGTAGCAGTGGCTGAATCCCAAATTGAAATAGATCATCAAAGAGGAAATTGAATAACTCCTTAAGGTAGGGTTCATCTATCCAATTGTGGATAGTTAGTGGGTTAGCCCACTTGTAATTATGCTAAAGAAAGATGACAAGTGGTGGGTTTGTTTTGATTTCATGTTGTTGAACATGTCGATGTTTAAAGATCATTATCCATTGCCATTTGTGGACCAGGTGTTGGACACTACTTTTGGGCATTGCTATTATAGCTTTCTGGATGATTATAGTGGCTATAATCAAATTTAGATTGTGCTAGTGGATCAAACCAAAACAACATTCACAAGTCCCTGGGAAACTTTTGCATATCATTAGATGCCCTTTGGTCTGTGCAATGCCCCTATAACCTTCCAATGCTTGGTCCTGAGCATTTTTCGGTAGTAGATTGGTAGTAGGATGGAAGTATTCATAAAAAACTTCTCCACTTATGGTGCTACATTCTAGCAAACCTTGGACTGCCTTGAGTAAGTGCTTCAAAGATGCATGGAGACTAATCTTTGGCTAAATTGGCAAAAGAGCCATTTCATGGTCTAGGAGGGCATTGTGTTAAGGCATAGGATTTATCAAGAAGGGATTGAGGTAAATCCTAAAAAGATGGAATAACCCAAAAATCAGAAATCATTAAAGCTATCCAGGTAGTACTTGGACACATTGGTTACTACCAGTGATTCATAGAGAATTTTTCTAAGATCATGAAACTATTGGTCGAGCTTACAAAGAAAGATGGTTCATTCATATGAACCAAGGAATGTGAAAAGGCATTCCATCAACCTAAGGAGAAGCTTTTAGAGACTCTAATTGTACAAACACCTAATTAATTCTATCTAATTTACATTAAGATGGATGCATCAAACTATGCCTTGGGATTTGTGCTTACACAATTGGACGATAAAAAATGTCCATATTATAGCCATGGTGCAAGCCAAAGCATTGTGGGTGCATAGCTCAATTACACCACAATGAAGAAAGAGCTTATGGAAATGGTATATGCTTGTGAGAAGTTTAGGTACTATGTGCTTGGATATAAGGTGTTTGTGCACATTGACCACAGTGTCATTTGCTTCCTGACGAATGAACCAACAATGAGCCCCTATATCATACGCTAGCCAGTGATCTTGTAGGAGTTTGATCTTACAATGGTAGATCAGAAGGGAACTAAGAATGTGGTTGTTGATCAATTGTGTTAGTTACAATGGGATAACAAAGAGTATGAGATCCCACTCTCTGATCAATTTCTTTATGAACTCGTCTTTGCCAATGTAATAAATGAACAAGTGCTTGCTAAACCAAAATGGTACAATGGCATCCTTACTTATCTTCTCACTTAAGAGATGCCATAAGAGTTAGATCATCAAAAGAAACAACAGTTTCTTCATCAAGCCAAATGCTTCATAGAGATTAATGGACACCTTTACAAGGTGTGCGTCGATGGCCTAGTTCATTAGTGTGTTCTTGATGTTGGCCAATTGCACATTTTCTAAGATGCTCACATGGGTCCTTGTGGGGGCCACTATGTAGGTAGATGCATGGTCATTAGAATCTTAATGGTAGGGCACTATTGGTCAACAATCTTCAGAGATGTCCACCAATTCATTTTCTCTTGTGAACACTATCAACAAGATGGTGGGATGACCGCTTGACTGGAGGAACCTCAGTAGTGGATCTAACCACTAGAACCCTTCAACATTTAGGGCATATACTTCATGGATTCCATCACACCCATGTTAAATAAAAAGATGTACATAATAGTCGTTGTTGACTATTGTACGAAATGGGTAGAAGCAACAACCATCACCAACTATACATCTTCCATTGTTGCATGGTTTGTACAATAAAATGATGTAAATAGGTTTGGAGTGCCATGTGCACTAATTTATGACAATGGTACTCATTTTATAAGTGCTACTTTCTGTAAGCTCATGTAATGCCTAGGGGTTAAACATAAATTAACAACACCCTACAACCCTTAAGCCAATGGTCAAGCATAGGTTACCAATAGGGAGATCATGAAAATCTTAACAAGAATAATTAGCAAATATAGGAGAGACAGAAGCACAAAATTTAATGATGCCATCTAGGCATACCACTTAACAGGGAAAATCTCTATAGGCTACTCCCTATGAGTTGGTGTATGAAAAATTATGAACTCTTCCAATTCAATATGAGCTTCGTACACTTTTAATAGCCTATGACCTAAACCTTGACCTAAGCTTAGCACAAAAAGAGAGGTTGATCAACCTTAACATGCTAGATGAGAATCGATTGGTGGCCCTGTCCTTGAACAAAGTGCACAAAGAATTTAGAAATAACACCATGCCCCTAGGATAAAGAAAGTGAAATTTTAACTTGGAGACAAGGTTCTCTACTAGAACCCCACACATGTACCTCAACTAACTAAGTTCCAAACATTTTGGGAAGGACCTTATATCATTTATGAAACATTTCCTTCTAGGGCCATGTTAATCTATAAACCTGATAGTCCACACAAGAAATAATAGGTCAACATGTAGCAACATAAACCTTTTCATGAGCCCATGCAAGCTAGCGGAAGAAATGCCTCATCAGATGGATGACCTCACTTAATCTTTTGGATCTCCTCCTTTCAACTCAGTTATGGATGAGATGGCCATCTGTGTTAATGAGTAAATTGGCTCTTCAACTTTTCCACATTTTTGTTTTACACTTTGTTATTTTTTTAAATTTTTGTTTGACATCATTGTTCATATGTTTTATTTTTCTTGAATATTTTAGAATTTCTTTTATATTTTCCCTTATTTTGATGTGAATTTTTCTTATCTTCTAATAAAAGTGCTCTATTGCCAACAAGACTTAGTGATGCTATAGTTGGTTGTTAATGGTGGTTTATACCTAATTTTTTTGATTATTAATGTCTAGTTTCTATTTTTGACTTTTGATGACTAATGATTAAGATAGGTTTGTTTTTCATGGAATAGGCAGTGAGCCCACATCATCCACCCATCCACCAACTCTATGGTTTTCCTAGTTTTGGAAGTATAAGATCCCTTTTTCATTATTAAAACTTTAACAAACTTGTGACCGTGGTAGTCTTCAAACTTGGAAAAGATTCAAAGGATTCAATACTCTTTATACCTCTCTACTTGCTTGAGTGCATGTGTGTTTTCATGGATTTCTTACTGTTCCATGGCAACAAATAATAGGAAGTTGAATAAGTATTTTCATGGTGTGGTTCCCATTCAAAAAATTCATAAAAACATAAAATGATAGAAAAAAAACACATGATGGAAATTCAAAGCACACCCCTTAGACAAAATAAATAGGCTACAAGAATTAGTTATGTGACTAAAAAGACAAGTTACCTATGCCTCAAGGTCCCCTCTAACTACAACCCTTTCTCACTTTCTACTTTTCTTTTCCTCTCAAATAAGGAATGGTGGTTATTTGTGGGAGTATTTTTGTATCTCAAGGGGATAGATCAGTCCTGGAGTGGGGATACAAAGTTATTGAAAGTGGTTGGTTTTGATTTGAACTAAGGTTAGACTTTTATCAGGTCATCTAACCATAACTTTACTAGGAACTTCATGTGACCATGATTGGGACATCCATTCCATTCTCTATCTCATCCATCAATGCTCACCATAACTCACCTCTCTATGAGTTTTCATGTTTTTTTTTGATGTCTTAGTTTGACGTGTTGATATTCTTAGGTAGATTCTTTGGGTTTTGGTCCTTAAATTTTTGTAATCATTAATCAATTGTGGGGTCCACAGACTCCTTAGTTGAGGTTGTGCAAGGGAAAAAGGGCATAAGCTTGCTATGGGGAGGATCCACTTGCATAGCTCTTTGTTGGATTAATTAAGTTCTTTATCCTAAGACATTTTGGCAATCAAATATTTTGCATTCCCCATCGATTACATCCAACAGTGTGCTCCTTAAGGCATTTCTCCAATCTTTCTCCATCTTTTGAGAAATCTTAAGTCCTCTTCATGTATTTCATTGTGTTCTTAGCTTTCAAGCTTCTATTTGGCTTCAATTTTATTTGAAAACTACTTGTATTTTTCAAATTTTGACTTGGTCAATAGTGGTCAATAGTTGCATTAACTAAGCCCAATCGACATAAATAACTGCATTGACTAGGCATTGTCAATGAGGCCCAATCAACGCATGGGAAAAATTTTATATATAACACCCACCATTGAGAAATTTTTTGCCATTTGCTTCAAACATAAGGGGATTTTTTTACAATTTTTCAAAGCTTAAAACCTTCTAGAGCCTGTAACTTTCAAATCATTTGTCTGATTTACTTCATTCTTTAGCCTTGCAGCTTTTAGAGGTATGCTTTACATTTTGGGGGCCACAAACCTTAGGTTTTTAATAGAAACATTTTTAGAATTTTTCTAACTCTCACATGGGTTTAATGAATAAAATAATATTAAATCATCAACCTATGAGGGTTAAATCCTTTTAACATACTCTGGTAACCTATTTAATAAAATAATAAGGAAATAATAAAATAATATTAAAAAATCAAGCTGGCCATGATCATAACTTAGCTAAGTGTAACTACCCTAAGGGATAAGGTATTTCAAATGTTTTAAAGTTACACATTAAGTGCCAATCCTTGGTCATGTTGTGATTATAGATGACACCTAGATTGAAACGCCTACAAGAAGGAGGACCATCTCAACCAAGGAACAAATGGCCTAGAGTTGGAAGGGAGTAACAAGGGCAAGCCCCCAAATAGGCAGTAGAAACTCATGTGATGGGACCTCTTCAAGAGGATCCTAAAGTAGAATCTATTTGATAGATGCCTAAGGAGGTGGTCATATTTGAATAATCAAATTGAGATGAGGTGCTAGGACCGATGCTAAGACTTGAGGTCACATTCACTCCAACCTACCTTGATCATATCAAGCCTTGTTGTATTCAATGTTTAGTTCTCCAAGAATTGAACTTTGGATCATTCTTAGAGCATGCTCCACTAGAAGTCAATATGTTGTTGTAGAACTCTCCTATGTGGCTAATCATCATCTCCAATGGGAAATGGTACATGGAAGAGACATATCTCTTCTAGAATGGTAGGTAGGCAGGAGCCACTGTAAAGGTCAATGACATTTAGGTGCCCTACTCAATGGAAGCTATTGTGGAGGCCCTTGGGTTGCCTGATATTGTAACAAATCTGGTAGAGATCTATATATAAGAGGAATTGAAGGTAAAGAAGGAGTGGACCAAGCAATGTTATGAAGTGAACCACAAGGAGTATGGCACACTCACCCCAACAAAGCACGTATATTTCAAGATAACAGCATATCATCTTAATTCGATGGTGAAGCCCCTACATGTGACTACCTTCTCTGCCCATGTGTGTGCTGTTCTAAGTGGAGAATTCCCTATGAACCTTCCATAGTTGATCTATCTAGAGATAGAGAAGTAATTTAAGGAAAATGAATGTGGAAGGAAGGCCCTACCCTTTTCCTACCTCATCAAAAAACTATGTAAAAGGGAAGGAATAGTTCACAATGCCAATGATACAATATGACATACTCTTTCTACCTCTTGGAAAGTAATGATGAAGGACAAAACCCCTGCCACAACCAAGCAAGAGGAGCAGCAACCACCACCTCCACCATCCACTTACAAAACAACACTGGTGTCCTGTGTTATGCTTGAACAATGTACGAGATCTAAGAGCAACTCTTGCATGAGTAGGAGCAATGAGTAGGAACAAATGGTGGCGATCCATCTTTGTATTACCCATGGATGAGTCACCTCAACAAAGTGGCTTGAACCGTTAGCCAAATGAAGGGAGGTGGGCCAATATTTTCAGCCTAAAGAACATAGCTATTCTCAAGATTGAATCCTAGTGCTCGAGAGGTAATAGTCTCACTCTTACACAAGCAAAAATTCTTAGATATGTTTGGGAATGTCGCTACTTTCTCATTGCATCTAGAGAAGGGAAAGGGGAGAATTGTCTTGATGATACAACACCATGGACAAAAGACAATAGTAGAGGTGGTTGCTAATAAAATTTTTGAGGCATTAAATGCATTTATGACATATGTACCAAAAATTTTTGCACTCAAAGATGTGTAGACATCCATAGGAATAGTTAGTGGCAAATTGAGTGTAGCCCATCGTAAGGAGTTACTAGACCAACTAGTGGGAACCAAGAAACCAATTCTAGATGTCTTCGACCTTTCGAATACAATCACTACAACCTATTTGGAGCTATTAGAAGTACTAGGTAAATGCATTATCATGGAAGGATAACTCAAAACAGCCCACCTAAAAACCAATGTTTGGTTGTAGAGGTTGTTGAATTAAAAGCCCACCTTACTGATCCCGCACTTCTTAGCTTTGCACTAACTCATGATGAAGCTTTTCAACAACTTTAAGAAAAGCTCAAGAAGGTTGATGTGAAGGAGATAATGATTTTTGATCAGTCCTTATCCAATGTTACCATGCATAATATACAAAATTCCTTGCATCAGACTTACCAGAAAAATGTCACCTTCACTACAAAAAATTACCACCTATGAAATGTTGATGTGTAAAAGTAGAAAATGCAAGATTTCATCCGTAAAAAGTAGGAGCAACAAGCCAAAGTAAACATTAAACTAAGGAGATTAGTAATCAAAAACAAAAATCTCTTCATGGAGGAAGTCTAAGCCCTTTGCCAGAAATCTGCAATAGAGGTAGCTGTCTAAAGAAATGAGGCTCTCAAATTTAAGAGAGTTAAAAATCACTACAAAGATGAGGTTGGTCTACAAAAAGAAATCAATGAAAAATATATTTAGCTGGCAAAAGAAAAAGTTAATGAGGCCCTTCAATAGCTCAAGGAAGGAGGTGATGTCTAGCAGCCTATCTTTAATGGGCTTAATGATGACAACAAGATGAAGATTCACATGAAGGAGTTAGAGATCAAGGAGATGATGGAGTACATAGAGCTTACTAATCTCCATTATACAAATTTAGCAATGTTAATTGCCGAATGGCGATGGTCTGAATTAGACAAGTAGGTGGCCAATTTTTACTTACTATATGAAGCTAAGTTCAAGCATCACAAAGAAATCAAGTAGAAGCTTGAGGTGGAAAATTTAGAACTCAATGTTCTCAGGTCTTGCTTCACCAATCAATGGTCTATAGCTAATAACCTAGCCAAGAGATTGAGTGACTACTAGGAGTTGTAGATGTAGTAAAGGCATTCAATGTTGAACGCAAACTTTTTGCTGCTTGTTTTATCAATGTGGAGTTATTCTTGGCAATGCCTTGTCCTTGGAATTTTCCTACACTAGCCCACATTTGCAATGTGGCATGAACCATGAACAATCCTAGGAGTAAGGAGGAGAAGATGAAGGCACTGATGAACATGTTCCATCTTCCACCAAAAGTTGTAGCTACCATAGGATAGCCACAACTATCTCAACCATCACGTGTGCCTGAAGTAGAAGAAGGTACTTCAAAGCCTCAAGAGCCTCCACCACTTGGAACCATTTGAACTTCTTCCTTTTCTTCATGCCATTAGATGAATTGTGTTTGTCATTTTTGTTTTAGTGTTCAATTTTGTTGTCCTAAACACCAAAATGTTATAATGAGTGTAATTCCATACACTTGAGCACTTAGTATTTGTTCATGTGTGTTGTTGTATTTATGTATGTTAGTACATAGTCAATAATCCCATACCTTCCCAAAATTTTGTAAGAGACTTTGTCCTCCTTTTGTTCACTCAAGGATGAGTTTTCACTCAGTAGTGGGGGTATGATGAGTCACAATTTCTAGGTTTACATTGACATGGGATTTGATGCGTTGACGTGGCCTCAGTGCAATCACATTGACATTAGTGCAACCATGTCAACACAACCACATTGACATGGGATTTGATGCATTGACGTGGCCTCATCGATGCAAAGTCTAGTTTTGTCTATAAATATGCACTTACCCATGTGTTTATGACATCTTTTGTCATAGTTGTAGTGGAGCTCTTACAATTTTGTCATTTGAAAGTCAGAATATTTTTCAAGGTGCTCGTAGTAGGAGTTGAAGAGTGTACAGATCTTTATTTGAGCATTGTTGTACCAGAGCACAACAGTGTGTGCAATAATAAAGACGAGCTTTCTGATAAACCTTACAACACTTTGAAATAGATTAATTGTTTATTTATGTATTTAATGTTTTATGCAAGTTATTTTATTGCTTAAAGTAATTAAGTAATCAATTAAGCTAAATTGAATAGTGATTAATTAAGCACATAAGTACAACCACTTTGAGCATATGCTTGGTGCTTGGTAATCCCAGTAATGCTTAATGTCTACTAACCTAGCAATGTTAAACATGTTCTAAATATGTATGGTAAGTGGGAACATATGTTAATGCTAGGATTAGTTAGGTGTAGCTAGTTAGATTAAATTAGCAATTTAATTAATTTGTTTTATTCATTATTCTTTATCTTTAGGCAACTTAAAACACAAAACATAAAAATGATAAAAATCATATGCCTCATTTGCACTTAATTATGCCTTTTCATTTCACAAGTGTAATTGGGAAGACAACGATTGCAGCAGTTAGTTTCACTTCCTTGAGACCAATGTACTTAGAAGGCTATAAGTCCATGGAATTTGACCAGATCACATGCAAATGCTTTTTGATTCATATGATTGGGTGTAGGATCTAGTCCCAAGTGGTGGAGGCTCCTAAGGTTTTGAAGGACCTTCTCCTACTTTAGGCACACGTGGTGGTTGAGGTTGTTATGGTTATCTTGCTACAATTGCACCTTTCGATGGAAGATAGAAAACATCCAACAATGCTTTCATCTTCTCATCCTTACTCCTGCGATTGTGCATGGTCCACACAGCTTTGCAAATGTGGTATGGAATGGGCACATCTCAAGGACAAGGTATTATTGGGAATAACTCATTGGCATTGATGTTGAACAGCTTGATTGTATTCTATAATTCATGGTAATTATTCATTCTTTTGGCCAGGTTCTTAGTAGTTGATCTTTGATCAATGAATCCTTCCTTGACAACTTTGAGTTCAGCATTTGTAGTCTCAAGCTTTGTCTTGGTCTCCTTGTGGTGCTTGAACTCTACCTTGAACAACAAGTATGAGCTAGCTGCCTACTTTTGTAACTTTGACCATGGTCGTTTAGTAGTTAACATTGCCAAGTTTGCATATTAAAGATTGACGAGCTCCATTTATTCTATCATCTCTTCAATCTACAACTCCTTCATGTATATCTCCACTTTGTTGTAGGCATTTATCCCATCAATGATAGGTTGCCACACCTTTTTTCCTTACTGGAGTTGTTGGAGGGTGTTTTTAACTTTTACCTTAGCCATCTGGATGTGGTTTTCATTAACTTGCATAGGCAGAGAAAGTAGTTACTTTGCTAGGCCTCACCGTCAGATTGAGATGATAAGCCACTATGTTGAAATATATGCATTCCATCAATGTGGGCATGCCAAACTCCTTACAATCAATCCCATAACACTACTGGGTCCACTCCCTCTTTACCTTCGGGTTTGCTTACATGGAGATCTCTACTAGATGGGTTCTAGAATTAAGCAAACCAAGAGCCTATGCAATATTTTTTGCCAAGTAGGCCATCTAAATTTCCTTTATTCTCATAGTGGCTCCTACCTTTTTGCTATTCTAGAAGAGATATGTCTCTTCCATGTACCACTTCCCACTAGAATTGAAGGTTGGCCACATGGAAGAGTTTTGCAACTACGTCTTGACTTCTAGTGGAGCATTTTTCAAGAATGGTCCAAAGTTCAATTCTTAGAGAATTGAGCGTTGGACATCACGAGGCTTGATTGTATCAAGGTAGGCTTGTGTTAAAGTGATCTCAAGTCTTGGTATGGGCCTTTATGCCTTTCCTTGATGAGATTGTTCCATAGTAGCCTCTTCTTTGCGAATCTATTGGATAGATTCTAATTTGGGCTCCTCCTAAAGAGGTCCCATTGCATGAGTTTCTATTGCTTACTTGTAGGCTTGTTCCTACTATTCCCTTCTAGTTCTAGGTCATTTTTCCTTTTTTTGGGATGATCCTCCTTGCTATATTACAGCATGACCAAGGTTTAGCATTTAATGTATAACTTGAAACAATTGTGATACCTTATCTCTTTGGGAAAGTTACACCTAGCTAAGTTGTGACCATGGTCGATTTGATCATTTTAATTAGTATTTTATTCTTATTTTAATATTAATAAGTAATTTTGATAGTTTAATATTATTCTATTCATTAACCCTTTGGATGAGTTAGAAAAATTTTAAAAAATTTTCGTTAGAAACCTTAAGGTTTGTGGCCCCCACAACTAACTTACCTCTGATAGCTATAGGATTGAAGAATGGAGTGATTTAGAAAAATGGTGTAAAAGTTATGAGCTCTGTAAGATTTTGGGCTCTAAAAAATTGCAAAAACTCCCCTCCTATTTTGAAGAAAATGATAAAAATTTGAAAGTTTTGGGTAGTATTTATAAAATTTTTGAGCTACATAAATGGGACCTAGTTAAAGAAGCCTAGCCAACATGGCTAGCCCCATCGACTAGGCCTAGTCGATGTGGCTATTGACCATCATTGACTTTGTCAAAAGTAATAAAAAATAAGGATTTTTTGCATGGAATGAGGGTCAAATGAAAGCCTAAAAAGCCATGAACATGATGAAGATATTAGAAGATGGTTTTAAAGTTCAAAAAATTGAGAAATGATTAGAGAATGAGATTTTATGAAGAAAAATGCCTTAAGAAGTGCACAGTTGGATGCACGATGAAGCACACAAAAGATTTGATTGTAGCAACATCTAAGGGTAAGGAACTTAATTAACCAAGCCATGAGATATGCAAGTGGGTCCTTCTCATAGTCACACATGGCCTTTTTGTCCTTGCATAACCTCAACTAAGGAGTTCATGAGTCCCATAGTTTATTAATGGTTATGAAAAGTGAGGACCAAACCCGGAGAATCTATTTAAGAATTTCAACACATCAAACTAAGACATTGGGTGAAAACATGGACAACCAGTACTAAGGTAAGTTATGGAAGCATTAATGGATAATAGAGAGAGTGGAATATAGTTCCAAATCCTAGTTACATGAAGTCCCTTTTGGAATTCATGGTTAAAGGACCCAATAAAGTTCATCCTTAGTCCAAACCAGAACCTACCATGTTTAGTGACTTCACATCACCACTCTAAGACCAATCCACCCCCTTGAGACACAAGAATGCTCCCATAGATCAAACACCATTCCTTGTAGAGAAGAAAAGAGAAGTAGGAAGCGAGAAAGGGCTTTAGTTAGAGGGGACCTTTAGGCATGGGTAACATGTATTTCTAGTCCCATAACCATAGCTTGTTTCTTGCTTATTGTGTCTAAGGGATGTGCTTTGAATTCCCATTGTTTTTATCTTTTGGATTTTCAGATGGGAACCAAACCATACAAAGACTTGTTCAACTTCTTGTTATTGGTCAACATAGAATGTTAATAGATCCATGAAAAACACACTTGCGCCCAAGATGGTAAAAGGTACATAGAGCTTTGAATCCCTTTGAAGTCACACCATTTTCAAACCTATGAATCCTTTCCAAGTCTGGAAATTACCAAGGTCAAAATTTTGTTAAGGTTTTATTAATGAAAAGGAAATTCATGTTTTGAAAACAAGGAAAACCATAGAGTTTGTGGATGGGTGGATGATGTGGACTCGTTGCCTATTTCATGAAAAAGAAACTTTGTCTTAATTATTTCATCAAAATTCAAAAATAGAAACCAGACATTAGCAAACAAAAATGTTAAGTACAAATCACCATAGCAAACAACCATAGCACCATTATGTCCTATTGGTAATAAAGTAATTTATTAGAAAAACTCATGAGGAAATCACTCAAAAATAAAATAAAATATGCAAGAAATTATAAAATATTTAAGAAATATAAAATGTACTAATGATGCTGTAAAACAAAAATTGGAAAAATTAATAAAGTAAAAACAAAAAGGTGTAAAAACAAAAAAAAGTGCAAAACAAAAAATTTGGAAGCAAATTTAAATGATTAACACAGATGACCTTCTCCCACATGATTGATTTAAAAGAAGGAGATTTGAAAAATTGAATGAGGTTATCCCTCCATTGAGGCATTGCTTCCACTAGCTTGCTTGGGCTTATGAAAAGGTGTGACTTGTTTTGTGTTGACTAGCTACTTTTTTTTTGGGCTCTCAGGTTTGTAGATCAACATGACCCCAGAAGGAAATGTTTCATAAATGATATAACATCCTTTCCACAATGTTTGGAACTTATTTTGTTAAGGTACATGTGTGGGGTTTTAGTAGAGGACCTTGTCTCTAGGTTAAAATTTCACTTTCCTTATCCTAAGGTCATGGCGTTTTTTGTTGAATGCCTTATGCACTTCATTCAAGGATAAGGCTACCAATCAATTTCATCTAGCACATTTAGGTTGATTAATATTTTTTTTAATGCTAGGCTAAGGTTAACATCTAAGTCACAAGTTGTTGAAAGTGTATGGAGCTCAAATTGGATAGGTAGAGTTGGTAATTTTTCATATACCAGTTCATAGGGAGAGTAGACTATAGGAAGTTTCCATGTTGAAAGGTATTCCTAGAGGGCATAATTTAGTTTTTTACTCTAGTCTCTCCTATATTTTCTAATAGTTCTTGTTAGGATCTTTGTGATCGTCCAATTAGTAACTTCTACTTGACGATTGGGTTGGAGGTGGTAGGGTGTTGCTAGTATATGTTTAACCTCCAGGTGTTGCATAAGCTTGCGAAAGGTAGTGCATGTAAAATGGGTTTTGTAGTAAGAAATTAGTGCATGTGGCACCACAAACCTATTTACAACATTTTTTTGTACAAACCGCGCAACAATAGATGATGTATAGTCAATGATGATTGCTGGTTATGCCCAGTTTGTGTAGTAATCAACAATGATGGTTATGTACGCCTCTCCATTTGACATGGGCATAATGGAACCCATGAAGTCGATGTCTTGGATGTCAAAGGATTATAGTGGTTAAATCCAGTGTTGAGATCCCACCATTTGAGTGGTCATCCAATGATCTCGTTGACAATGTTCACAAGAGAGGACAAATTGGTGGGCATCCTTGAAGATGATTGGCTAATAATACCTTACCATCAAGATCTTAATGGTTGTGCATCTCCTAGCATTGTGGCCCCCACAAGAACTCTCATGGACATCCTGGAGAACATGTAGTTGATTAGCATAAGGTACACACCAATGAATTAAGCCATTGGCACACATCTTGTAAAGGTCTTCATTGATTTCCATGAAGTGTTTGGCTTGATGAAGAAATTGTTGTTTCTTCCAATAGTCTAGAGCTTGTGGCATCTCTTGAGTGAGAAGATAAGTGAGGATACCATCATATCATTTTGGTTCATTTGACACTTGTTCATTTATTACACCTGTAAAGAGGAGTTCATTATAAAATTGGTTAGAGAATAGGCTCTCCTCTTCTTTGTTATCCCATTATAACAGAGACAAGTGATCAGTGATCACATTCTTAGTCTCCTTTAGATCTACCATTGGAAGATTGAACTCCTATAAGATCACCAACCACCATATGATATAAGGGCTTACCATTGGCTTGTTCATAAGGAAGCGAATGACACTATGGTTAGTGTGCACAAACACTTTGTATCTAGGTACATAGTCCCTAAACTTCTCTAGAACATACACCACCACCATTAGTTCTTTCTCCATTGTGGTGTAATTCAACTATGCACCCATAATGCTTCAATTTGCACAGTGGATGTAATATGGATGTTTCTTATTGTCTAATTGCATAAGCATGGCTCCCAAGGCATAATTTGATGCATTTTTCATTATATGAAATAGTATGGACTAGTCAGGTGCTCATAGAATTGGAGTATCTATGAGCTTCTACTTGAGTATCTAGAATCCATTTTTGCATTCCTTGGTCCAAATGAATGGATCATATTTCTTTGTAAGCTTGACCAATGGTTTTGTGATCTTAGAGAAATTCTCTATAAAACACCAATAGTAGCTAGTGTGTCCAAGAAATGACTGGACATCTTTAACGATTTTCAATTGACGAGTTATTCCTTGGATGACCAGAATCTTTTTAGGGTCCACCTCAATCCCTACTTGAGAAATTCTATGCCCTAGTATAATGCCCTCCTAGAACATTAGATGGCTCTTTTGCTAATTCAGCCAAAGGTTCATCTTCACACACCTTTTAAGCACTTGCTCAAGGAAGTCCAAGGCTTGCTCAAGGTAGTTCAAGGCTTGCTCAAGGCAGTCCAAGGCTTACTCAAATGTGGCACCATAGGTGAAAAATTCATCCATGACGACTTTCATCCCTGCAACTAGTCTGTTGCTGAAGAATACTCAAGACTAAGCATTAAAATGCTGTAGGAGCATTGCATAGACCAAAAGGCATCTTTTGATATGCAAAAGTTCCCCAAAGACTCGTGAATGTTGTTTTGTCCTAATCCTCTAGCATGATCTAAATTTGATTAAAGCCACTATAACCATCTAGAAAACTATAATAGCAATGCCTAGATATAGTATCCAACACTTGATCCACAAATGGCAATGGGAAATGATCTTTGAATGTTGCCATATTCAACAGCCCAAAGTTGATGTAGACCTACCACTTGACACATTTTTTGGCACAATCATGAGTGGGATAACCTAGTCACTATCTGCAATGGAATAGATAAATCTCACCTTGAGGAGTTGTTTCATTTCCTCTTTGACAATCTACTTCAATTTGGAATTCAATTACCACTGCGGCTACCTCTTTGGCTTCATGGCTAGATTAATGTAGATATGATGCTGTCATATCCTAGGATCAATCCTTGTGAGTTTGAGATAAGACCAAGCAAAGGCCATTGGACATTTATTAAGCACCCTCAACAACATCCATTTTTGTTCAGGAGCAAGATTGGCATTGATGATTACTAGCTTGCCATTTTTCAAAAAATGCATACTCCATGCCAGTAGGTAGAATTTTCAATTCTAAGGGCACTTGTTTAAAATTTTTAGGGATTTCCAACTCTCCCCAATTAGTATCATCATTTGCATCAGTAGAAAGCTAGTGATGAACTTGCTCTTGTTCATCCATGGCTTCAACATAGGCATAAGTTAAGCTCTTAGTAGGTTCAAAGCAAAGTGTGCTACTTTCAAAATTAGTTGTCAGCCACTAGGTGCCTTCCTATTTTGTGGTTGTTGCATTCAGGCACTTTTTGATTTCAAATTTCTCTGCACAATGTCTACATGCTTTGATTAATGTGTTTTTAATAGACCAAAGTTTCTACACATAGTTGCACCCTATATTGTTGTACATGATGCATGGAACTCACTTCTTCTCAATCTTTCTAAATGCATTTTCCTTGGAAATCTCCCAGGAAAGATCTCTAATGCCCATTTGTGCATCAATAGTGCTCAACTAAGCCCTTCCCATAATGATTGGAAAGTCTCCCTTACAATTATCAACTTTGATTACCATGAAATGGGTAGGATATGACCACCTGTAGATAATGGTTACAATGTCCTCCACTAGTTTCAAAGGATGTTGCTCTTCTTGAGAGGAGGTAGGTTCCAGGCATTGTACATGTCATGAGAAATTAGATTAACTCCAAAAATTGAGTTAAGAAGAGCCTTGCATGACTTATTCCCAATAATCTACAAATAAATGAGAGGACTTCTAGGATCAGTTCTTTTCCTAGGAAGGTTATCAACCTTGATCCATTCAAATATAGCATGGGTTAACATAACTATATGGATCTTGAAAGGCATTTGGTTTGAAGGGCTCTTGAAAGGAATGGATGAAGAGGCAGAAGAAGATATAAGATGACCAATCGCATAAGTAGGTAAGGGCTTAGTAAGGCAATTAGTTCAAAAGAATGGTCTTTTATAGGATCTTGGTTCTAAACCACTCGATTGAGAAGCCAGGTGTAAGTTAACGGCCATGGTAGTGTTACATTATTGAAGCTAGGTTAAAAGCTCACCCTACATGGATGGAGTAGGTGGTAATTGGGTTGAGGGTGGAGGAGCATGTGTTGAAGGATGAGGAGGATGATAAGGATATGGGGTTTTTCCTCTAGTAAATGAAGAATGAGTTCTATAATACTCTAGAGGGTAATAGTGATGTTGAAAAGAAACATGACTAGAAGAGTCACACAAAGACATTAATTGCTGAACATAGTAGCCATATGGATTTGGCTGCCTATAAGGGCACTGTTGCCTTGGTGGTGGCATCCCTCACAACTGTGGGTGTTGCCATTACTGAGACTGCTCATACAATTGTGGTGGAGCTTTGCTTGGATAATAAGCCTGCTATTGTTGGTGGAACTACCTTGGGTTGCCTTGAGGATAAGGTAACCTTCTAGGTGCTTACCTTTGTGCTAGTCTAGGATTCAGAGCATACACCCCAGATTCTTGTAAGTGTGATACAATAGGGAAAAATCCTTTGGGATGTTCATATTGGCAAATGTCACATCCACTATCGTCATCTAATTTTGACTCCACAACCTCTTCTACTACCACAGCCTTGTCCTTAACCCTTTAATAGGCACGTTCAACATCTTTCTTTTTCTTGTGGTCGTGATCACTACCTTGTTCTTTAGATTCTTCCACAATTTTTAGAGTAGTTTGAAATTCTTCATCCAAAGCTTCCCACATTTTGAATTGAAAAGGTTTTTTTTTTCTGCACCATCTCATCAAGTGGTGCTTCCTCCTCATTGTCACAGGATCGAACCTCCCTTTTTTTGATGTAGGAGTCCCAATTATACTCCTGAGCACTTTCTCATTTCCTCAACTTTCCTTCCTTTTTTGCAACCTGTTCAATCAACCCTTGAATCTAATGAACTCTTAATTTTGATAGTCTCCCTTGGGCATAGACCCCAAGAATTCTCCTCATTTCTGATCGGAGCCCATCTATGATATGGCAACATTTCTCCTGTTGAAAATAACCATGGTAAGGACATTTGTGTAGAAGGAAATAATACCCGCCCATGGCAGAATCCAAGGGTTCATGTGTTTGTTGTTTCCAACCTTGGATTTTCCATAGCAGCTTTGACACTCTGGAGTACATTTGATACTTGTCATTAAATAGTTCTAGCATTGTACTACATAGACAGATTGATTCTTGTTCCAGATATTAGTACTAGCTTTTTGCTTTCTTGATGAGTGCTCTATGAAATAGCTTGAGCTTTTGCCAATCATTTTTAATATTTTGTAAAGCACAGGCATTGTGAAAGGCTTGTAAATACATTTGAGATTTGAGTTATATCCCCCCTCAAATTTGGGGATATTGTTCATGTCTAGCCTCTTGATTCAGCTATCTTTCACATGCCTAGTTGGAATTTTAATAGCCTTTGCAGTGTTGAGCATGCTTCAAGTTGCCAGTAAGGGCTCATCACTGTCATGATTTTGATGATGCCTATGATGTCCCCTGCTACCACTTCGATCATGGTGGTCTCTATGATTATCATTGTTGTCTTGTCATTCACCTCCATCATGTTTTCATTCCCTGCAATTTTAATTAGATTTAGAGGAGGAAGAAGAAGATGTAGATGAAGAGGGTGAAGAGGGAGGAAGACTACCACCACCATAGTGTTTGTCACCACCTCTCCGCTTGTCACTAGTATGATCATCAGATTTTCTATCTTAACTCCCACTTTTCCCTAAGCCCTTACCTTAACTCCCACTCTTGTCCAAACCCAAATTGTTGATGGTGGACTGCAGATTCAGGTTCAAGCCCCCATCACCAGTGTTAAGGGGTGGAGAATATTCATGTTCAGAACCCCTAGAGGGAGGATCCTCATTGTTGTTTTGGTTCAGTAAGAATAAGGGGTTGGTGAACCATTTCCCCTTCATAGGTTCATAGCACTTCTCCTAGTGCCAATCTTGTTTGCATTGTGTTTCTGTGGGACAGTAGTCCCAATAGTCATGAGCTTGCACAATGTATTCATCATGGAGGTCCTAGATGTCCAACCTCTTAAGAGTTTTGCATAGCATCCTAGGAATAGATCGATCAGGAAGCAACACAACGTTGCCCTCCATATCTCTCCACTGTAGCTACTCATCCTAATGTAGGATGAAGGTGAAATCAGGTACAAAATCATCTGGATGAGTATACACCACTTTGAATTCTTGGCGCACTGGTGATTTTGAATCATCATGCCTATGAGAAGAAGAAATTTTGGATTAGAGAAAAATTTAGTGTGCTTAAATTATAATTGTAATTATTAATTTTTCTAATGATTATGATCTTAGGATTCATTTCAACGATCTTAAATAATATTCACTAAATCCTAGATAGCACATGTATCAAATTACAAGTCTCTAGCAATAGCACCAATGATCAGTGGCGAGTAGACCCTATGTCTAACCATATGAATCACTAAGCATTCATGCACAATCTAATTGAATTTCGTGGACTTATAGCCTTCTAAGCACATTGGTCTATAGGAAGTGAAATTAACCGTTGCAATCATTATCTTCTCAATTACACTTGTGAAATGCAAAGATATGGTTAAGTGCAACTGAGGCATATTATTTTTATGTTTTGTGTTTTAAGTCGCCTAAGGATAAAGAATAATGAATAAGATCAAATAATTAAATTGCTAATTTAACCTAGCTAGGTACACTTATCTAATCCTAACATAAGCATCCATTTCCACTTGTCGTACACATCCTGAACACATTTAACGCTATTAGGTTACCAAACCTTAAGCGTTACTGAGATTACCAAGCGCCAAGCATATGCTCAAAGTGGTTGTACTTATGTACTTAATTAATCACTATTTAATCTAGCTTAATTTAGCTTAAGTTTGCCTAATTAATTATTTAATTATTTAAAGCATTAAAGGAATTGCATAAAACATTAAATGCATAAATAAATAATTAATCTATTTCAAAGTGCTACAAGGTTTATTAAAAAGCTCATCTTTATTATTGCACACACTGCTATGCTCAGGTACAACAATGCTAGAATAAAGATCCGTACACTCGACTCCTACCATGAGCACTTTAGAAAAATATTCTAACTTTCAAATGACAAAACTATAAGACCTCTACTACAACTATGACAAGATATTCCCATAAACATAGTGGGTGAGCACGTATTTATAGAAAAAAACAAACACTACGTTGACAAGGCCACATCAACACATCAAATCATGCATCAACGAGGCCAAGTTGACGCAAGAAATTTATGATTCATCAGTAGGGGACATGCATATCTTTCCAAAGATGCACATTGAAAGTATGAATGCACTAGTATACTATGAAAATTGCATGTTAATGAATAAAGCAATAGTGGACAATGTTAAGTTATCTCTCAATTTATTAATGAGTTTCATAAGCAAAAAGCTACATGCCTAATATTTTGCAATAAAAACAATTACCAAACAATTGAAAAATTGGCAATATAATATAACATAATGAAAGATCTCTAAAGTCTTAGTCAAAGACATTTGTTTAGAAGAGTGAAAATCAATGTTAGTATTTGTTTTCAGGCTTTCACTATCAAAGTTGCTTCAACAAAATTATCATTAATTAAAAAATTTGTATCTTGCATGCTCAATTGATATTTGAGTTTAAAACACACTAGTAGACTTAACCAAAAATTAATTTGTATATACTAAACAAAGCTTACTCACTCTTTATACATTGAATTTTTATAATTCTTTCTTTCATTATAATTATTTATTATTGTAACATTAAGTTGGTTTCATCCGGAAGAAAGAAAGAATTTTCATAGATAAATTCCTAAAGCCATGCACAAGCAACCAAGAGATATCTAAGATACTTTCTGATATTCTCATAGTGATTAGGGTAGCAAGATGAAAATTCAACCAAGAGATATCTAAGACGCTTTCTGATATTCTCATAGTGATTAGGGTAGCAAGATGAAAATTCAAGAATTACAAATTGTATCCTTGATGTATTCTTCATGGTATCTTGACAGTACCAAAAATAACTGAATCAAGCAATTTTACAAATACTTAATTCTTGCTGATTGTACATTTAACTGAATCAAGTTTCCGTAGCCTTAATCCTTTTTTCTTGCTGTTTTAATTTATGGTGTTCTGGCTGTTTTAATTTATGGTGTTCTGTATGTGCAATATTTTCAGGATAGAACATGTTGGGTTGGGAAGCAGGGGATCCCCTGTTTCAGAGAAGATGAAGGATGAGATTCCCACGTAAAAACAGGCCATGAAGACAAACTTGCATTATTATCATCCTCCGTTCTTCTGAATTCATCAAATGCTCCTTCTAACTGAACTAAATCTAAATCATGGCTGGACCAGGACACGATAATTTGATTAGATTCTCCTTCATCTTTGGCCACATTCTGGGGCACCTCATTCTGCTCAGTCTCTTCTGTGCAGCCAAAGATTTCTGTCTCTAGCAATTTCATGAACTTGTTCAATCTCTCCTCCTCTACTACTGATTCTACTTGATCATCATCACTTTCTAACAGAGCAGCCAGATCCTTAAGATCCCTAGAAAAATTATCTGAGATTTTGTTGGGTATTTTGAATTCTTCTGCAGAGCCATTCAATTTTTTGAAGCCTACAAACTCATCTAGCTCCCAGACATCATCTTCTTCTGGTCTAGCTCTGTTCCTTGCAGAATTCTCATCATGACCAATAGATGATATTTCTCCACCTGAAACTGCCATTTTCTAAACAAATTGCTCAAGAGTGCATGCACTTGGATGGAAGGATGAAATCTGATGAATACAATAAGATTTATATAGCAACGACTGCAAAAAAAAAAAAAAACTTTAAAATGGCGTAAGATTCAAAAACTGTTCTGTCCTCACATGGCAAGAAACAACAGAAAAAGTTTCAGATATTGGAAGATAATTATGGTAGCCGACAAACTGCTGCTGGTGCTACGCCTCAGATTCATAATTTTATTAAGAATTTGCCTAGTGCATGTGCTGTGGGAAATTGCAAAAAAGCCAAAACAGATACTAACAATCAATTTTAATTTTTGTTGCATTTGTTTGTTGCCAAAGTCACAACAGGATTTCAAATGAAACCCAGATCCAGCATGGCCAAGTTGTCTGCATTTCTGGTTTGGAATCCTTGTCGGAGTTGGCATGGTTTGATGCTTAAATGCAAAATCCATAAATTTGGTATTAAAGGCTTTTTACCAAACTAAGACAGACATAAATTTAATCTCCTGAAGTTTTTGCCAAACTAAGACCGACAAACCTAGAGTTGAGTGTAGGAAACTGATAAACAGAAATCGACCACGGATTCTGAAGCATTAGCTATTTTTAAGAAGAAAAGGAAGGACATTTTTAAGGAAAAAAAAAAATAATCGGCTGTGCATTAGATATTTTTGAAACCATAACGTTTGGTTTATGATCGGCCATATTTAGTAGTTCACTTTAGGATTAGGATGATATTCATTTGCGTTTAAAATTACCTGTTTGACCAAGTTGCAAGCTCAGTGCATTACCGTGCATTATTTATTTAATTGGTGCTTCTCAGGATTGTCTTTTAACACAAAATTGATTTGATTGTTACACAAATATGATTTTTTTAAGGGTTCAAACTTGAAACTTTTTTTAACGGTACGTAGTCTAAGACACAGGGCTGCTATTATTGAGAACGATGATATTGTACTGGTTCTTCCTGTCATAAGAGTGGGTTTTAGTTTAGGAGGTTGGGCTTTTACTTATATACTTCTTTTCTAAAACTTTACTTAGCAATCTTGAACCTCTCGTTAACAAAAATAAATGCAATCTAAAACATATAGTTAACATGATACTTAATTAGAACTTATATATGACATGAAAGTTCATGGATGATTTATTTATTTATTTTTAAAATAGAGAAGTATTAGGTTAGAATCTTATTGCAATTTGGGAGAAATCAACTCGATAATTTGGTAGATTTTTTGAAATGCATTCAAAATTTTTTGGCCAAAAGCAAGAGTTTGAAGTGGAGGATGGGGAGAAGAAAATGGTGTTGTCTACAATGGTGTTTATTAATTCACTAATTAGTGGCATAACTTTTGAGTCAATTGCATATATGCAACCTAATCTCTGAGTTAAGAGTCTTGGTTTGGTAATTGTAATTCTAGTGGACATCACTTATGGATTTTTTTACTTTAAAAAAAATTTGTAAAAGGAATTCTAAACCTACTTTGTCTGATGGCTACAAGGGCTCTTATGGGAGGCAAGTACAAAATCAACCTCAGTTTATAATAAAAACTATTTCTCTTTTTTCTAAAATCCTCATGGACATGTCCTACTCTTCATCAAGTTATCAATGCATATGATACAATGCTTTTTTGACAATTTCTTTTTTAGTAAAATGAGTTAATGACTTTTGAGGTATGGTAGGTTACATTGGATACTTGTATAAAATGCCCTTCTAGGTGAAAGACAATTTTGGTGTTGAGTCCTTCATATGCATACTACTTTTTGATTAAAAACACTTTTAAAGAACAATATAGCATACAAATTTAAAGCCTAGTTTTAGACTATGATATTAGGCATATAGCTTAAAAAATTTAAAGTGCTATGAGATAGCTAAACCATAGAAAGTCATCCTCAAATACTTTTCTTACTTTAAGAGGTTAGGTTAGCCCATATTGATAGGCATAAAGACATAATCATTATAATACGTAAAACCTTATAGAAAAATTGTATAGTATGTAAGAATTTCATTACAAATCTTTAAATGCGAAACCTTGCTAAGATATTATACAATTACCCAATCATATTATCACGGTAAGCAGCTAAAAGTGATGGAGGATGAATTGATATTCATAGTTGATGATGAAATTTTTTACTTTTGTGAACTTTTTGTGTACCACGACCTCACCACAAGTCATGGTGACCAAATTATGTTGACCACAAGTGATGGTCTTTGAGAAATAGTAAAATAAATTACATCTTTACTAGTACAACCTTGCCAAGGGTTGTGAGATCCATTGAAAACCTTAGACTATTGAAATTTAAATAAACAACAAGTTTTGGGTGACTTATGGTGTTATTATTAACTTTGCAAATTCACAAGGTAATCATGAGCTAACCATGATTCATGGTGAATGAAAAATTTGATAGAATTCTTACCATGGGTCATCATAGAGTCGTGTTAGGAATTTGAATAGACCATGACATAACATTAAATTGTTTTTTTTTTCAAAAAAAATCTTGAAACTTAGAAATCTAAATTTCATGAGTTTAGTATCTATGAGGTCACCTTGATCCCTTCTATACATTGGAATTGTTGCAATAAATGAATAGTAACAAATGTGATGAGAAATATGAGAAATGTTAAACTTGACTATTTATCTTTCTTCATTGATACTAAAACTTTCAATAATTGAATTTGTAAGGATTGTTGTTTGAATAGAATGTACTAAGATGCTGAATTAATTTTGTAGACACTGAATATTTAAAAATCATTAGGGAAGTTGATATAGCAATTGATGGAAATAATGAATGTTAGTGAACAAAGACTATTGTAAAAGATGAAATATGGAAAGAGAGCTAAGAATATTGAGAGAAATTTGGACACAATCTTTAATGCCACATTTTTGAAAGTGTTACAACATGATTTGGCCTTTATATTTATAAAAAAAGAAAGGGTTCATACTAGGGGATAATGGAAAGGCTTTCCCTTTAACTAAAATGAATATAAATGAAAAAATCATAATGAATTAAGGTAAAATAAAATACATCCATTCATCAATTCATTTTCTTAATAAAAATATTTAAAATATCATGGTTTTGTCTTCTAATTCCACTGGATGAAGGGAAAATTACATGGCTTTTGGTTTGTAAAGTACAACACATACTAAATGAACAAAAATCAAGATAACATCATCATCTTCTTAACTTGCATTTCACACTAATTATATTAGTCACTAATTATGAGAATTCTAACCTTCTACAAGCTTTTCTACTTATTTACTTTCAACTATGTTCCATGAACTCCTTAAATGTTTATAATTTACAAGCACATGATATACAAAACCTTGTCAAGAAATTGTATCATTACCTATGCATTTTGTCACTCATTACAAGAATCCAAGCCTATAAAGCTTATTATTTCATGGATGACACAAATTATGTCTATTAAATCCTTATGGTTCTAGCATGAATGTTATTTAAAAAACATTTTAACTTTGAAACTAAAAGTAAACTATTTTATCACATGGAGAAGTTTTTTTTTTCGGAAAAAGGTCGAGAGAGAATTTATATTCCAAAAAAAGGCTATACAGCGGTACAGCGCAGGCCAGGGCTGCTGGCCTCACACACGGCAAGGCCGCCATTCGAAAAGAAAACCCCGAGGAACACCCCAACGGCGCTTGAAATTCACCACCCAAAAACTAAGACAGAATTCGATGTGCAAAAACCCAAAGACCCAACACCCTCAGCCCCCAAGGCTACCTTCCCGGGGAAGTTTCTCTGGACTGTGCGTTCGTACTGGCAAGGTGGGTGCTGGTACCAGGACGCCCTGGTCCGGCCGCCAGGCGATGCCGATTTTCGACGATGTATTGGGCAATGCCCGTCAGATGGGTCCTGGAATCGTCAACAATCCAGAGCCGCGGTTGAGCCGGCAGGAACGTAAGGGAAGTCTGCTGTCGTCCCCCTGTGCAACTGTTGGGAACATCTTTTGTCACATGGAGAAGTTTTAATAACTTATCTTAAAATAATTTCTAGATAGAACATTACTCAAACATCTGGGAAAGAAACTCAACAAGTTTTCTTGGAGGTAGAAATACTATAAAGTTAACCAATTTGATGCATTTTTTACTCCATTATCAATAAAGAATGACTATAACTAAAGGATTCAACAAAAACTCTAGAAAGATGTTTTTGCCTACTCAATCATGTTAATGGAGAAAATTCATATCATTATCAATTTATCACCATCATACTACCTTTATCTGAATAACATGAAATTCATTGATACATATGATCTTCATTTACTTAAAAATAACATTCAATAGAATGCCTAGAGAGAAAATTTGGTGGGCCTTATAGAGGAAAAATAAAAACATCCCATATAAATATATTAAGGTGATTCATGACATATATAAAGTAGCTACTACTATAATTATAATAATTTGTGGAATCACATCTAACATTTCCAATTACAGTAGGTTTATATCAAGGATTTAACCTTAGCCCATACTTGTTTGCTATGGTTATGGATGAA
The DNA here is from genome assembly GCA_015680685.1 of Gnetum montanum. Lineage (NCBI taxonomy): Eukaryota > Viridiplantae > Streptophyta > Gnetopsida > Gnetales > Gnetaceae > Gnetum > Gnetum montanum. The sequence goes on from MNCI01002801.1 coordinate 227,827, forward strand.
TTAACAAAGAATATAAAGGATGAAATCCCTTAGTGTATGCTATTTGTAGATGATATTATCTTAGTAAATACAACTCAAGAAAATATTTCTTCTAAAATGGTAAAGAGGAGACATGCTCTAGAATCCAAAGGCTTGAAAATCAATAGAACCAAGTAGAACATATGGAATGAAATTTCAATTATAGCATAAAAAATGGTGAAGTAGAAGTGATAATTCAAGGCTAAAATGTCCCTCATCGCAAACAATTCTACAACTTAGGATCAATACTCTAATTAGATGGTGAAATTGATAAACATATAAGAAGTACATTTAAGGTTGGATGTTCAAAATAGATGATGAGCGCTGAGCACCCCTATGCTCAACCATACGAATCACTAAGCATACACACGCGATCTAGTTGAACTTCATGGATGCTTTGTCTTCTAGTACACTAGCCTCTAGGAAGTGGAACTAGCCCTAATAGTCATTTGTTATCTTCTCAATTACACTTGTGATATGCAAAGGTATGGTTAAGTGCAATTAAGGCATATGACTTTTATTATTTTTATGTTTTATGTTTTGGGTGCTTAAAATAAAGGATGAAAAGAATGAAGTAATTTAATTGCTAATTTAATCTAACTCACCAATATCTAACTAATTCTAACATAAGCATCTGGTCCCACTTTCAGTACACATCTTGAACATGTATAACGCTATTGGGATTACAACGCATCATGCACATGCTCGAAGCAGTTGTACTTATGTGCTTAATTAATCACTATTTAATTTAGCTTAATTTAGCTAAATTACTTAAAAGCATTAAATAAAATTGCTGAAAATGTTGAATGCATGAAGAAAATATTTAATCTAGCCAAAGTGCTACAAGGTTTATTAGAAAGTTCATATTTATTACTACACTGTCATGCTCAAGTACAACAGTGCTCAAATAAATATCTGTACACTTAATGACTCCTGCTATGGGCACTTGGGAAAATATTCTAACTCTAGAAAAGAAAAATTGCAAGGGCTCTACTACACTATGATAAATATTACCATAAACATGATGGGTGAGTGCATATTTATAAGCAAACATAGACATTACGTCGATGAGGCCACGTCAACGCATCAAATCATGCATCGATGGGGCCTAGTCAATGGGGCCCAATCAACACAACTAATTTACGAGTCATCATACCTCCATGACTAAATCAAAACTCATCCTTGAGTTATTTACATATTTGGGAAGGTATGAAATTATTAATTGATGATAGACATACAACAAATACAAACAAACACCAAGTGCCCAAGTGTACGGATATACAATCCTTACAAAATTTTCTAGTGTTTAGGACTACAAAATTGAACACTAGGACAAAATTACAAATACAATTCCTCTAATGGCATGAATACAAGGAAGAAGATTAAATGGTCCCAAGTGGTGGAGGTTCTTGAGGTTTTGAGGAACCTTCTCTTGCTTCAAATGCAAGCGGTGGTTGAGGCTATTGTGGTTGTCTTGTTGCATATGCAAGTTTCAATGGAAGAAAAAAAGCATCTAACAATGCCTTCATCTTCTCCTCTTTAATCCTAGGATCATGCACAGTCCATGCAGCTTTGCCAATGTGGGTTGGGATGGGCACATTCCAAGGATAGGGCATTATTGGGAATAGATCCTTGACATTAATGAACTAGACAACAAATCATTTGTGTTTGATGTCGAACATCCTGATTACATCCTACAACTCCTAGTAATCATTCATTCTTCTAGCTAGGTTCTTAGCCGTTGATCTTTGATTAGTGAAGTTTTTCTTAAGAACTTCAAGTTTAGCATTTGCAATCTCAAGATTTTACTTGGTCTCCTTGTGGTGCTTGAACTCTACCTCATACAGCAAGTACGAGCTAACCACCTACTTCTCTAACTCTGACCGTGGTCATCTGATAGTTAGCATTGCCATGTTTGCATATCGAAGATTGGTGAGCTCCACATATTCTATCATTTCTTCAATCTACAACTCCTTCATGCAGATCTTCACTTTGTTATAGGCATCTACCTCATCAATGATAGGTTTTCACACCTCTTTTCCTTGCTAGAGTTGTTAAAGGATCTCATTAACTTTTACCTTAGCCATTTAGATGTGTTTTTCATTAACTTCTTTTTGTAGGCCAACCTAATCTCTATAGTGGTTCTTGACTCTCAAGTATGAGAGTATCATTCTTCTAGGTGGTAATCATAATTGTAGATTCTTGGTGTAAGGCACAGACTTCCTTGAGATTTCTATTTTCTACTGCCAATCTCCTAAGCTCGGTGTTTACCTTAGCTAGTTGCTCCTATTATTGATGGATGAATTCTTGCATCTATTGTTTTTGCACATTAACATTTGCAAGCGATGATTCTCTGTGGTCAGCATCTCATTCTCTAGGCGCATTTGGACTAAGCCCTTCTAAACTAAATATGTCTTAGCCTTGGCCATAGGCTAGTCAAAGAAGGTCATCACCATCCTTGTCTCAACTTGTTTAAGTCTATCTTGAAGCTATTGAAAAACTTCATCTCTTGTCAGTGTAGGGTTGAGGAGCATAGGATCAACAAGGTGGGCTCTTAATTCAGCAACCTCCGTGGTCAAGTGTTGGTTTTGTGCTTGAGTCATTTCAAGTTGCCCTTTCAAAATGATACATTTTCCCTTTACTTCAAGTAGCTCTAATTGGGTTGTAGTGATGTTATCTGAAAAATCAAATATATCCAGAATTGGTTGCATGGTTTCCACTAGTTGATCTAACAACTTCTTGTGTTGGGCTGCACTCAATCAGCCACTAATAGTTCCTATGAACATCTACACATCTCTAAGTGTAGAAATGTTTGGTACAAATACTGCAGGTATGTTTAGTACTTCAACGATTTGATTAGCAACCACTTCTACTACTATCTCCTGCCCTTGGTGCTACATCACCGAGACAATTACCCCCTCACCCTCCTCCAAGGACAATGAAAAGGTAGCAACATTCCCAAATATTTTTGGAAATTATTGTTATTGTGAGAGAGACACCATTACCTCTTGGGCACTAGGATTCAACCTCGCGGTTAGCTATGTTCTTTGGGATGAGAATATTGGTCCATCTTCCTCCATCTGATAGATTGCTTAAGCCACTTCATTGAGGTGACTCATTGTAGGACTGTACATAGATGGATCACCATCACTTGTTCCTACTTGCTACTCTCACTCATGCAAGAGTTGCTCTTAGATTTTATGTAGTTTTTCAATGGTAGCACGAGCCTCTGGCAATGTTTCCTAAGTGGGTGGTGGAGGTGGCAGTTGCTACTCTTCTTCTTTGAACATGGCAGGGGTCTTGTCTTTCATCATCTTAGGCTAGGAGGCAATGGGAGTATGCCTAATTGTGTTATTTGCATAGTGGAATGTCCCTACCCTTTTACAAAGTTTTCTAATAAAGCATGGAAATGGCAAGGTTTTCCTTCCACATTCATTTTCCTTCAAACTCTTTTCCATCTCCAGATAGATTAGCTATGAAAGGTTAATAGGAAATTTCTTGCTCAAAGTAGCACATGCACAGGGGGAGAAAGCAATCACCTTGTTGGGCCTCATTGTCGGATTGAGGTGATAAATCACTATCTTGAACTATATGCACTTCACTGGTGTGAGCACACCAAACTCCTTGCAGTCAACCCCATAACACCACTAGGTCCACTCCATTTTTACCTCTAGGTTTGCATGCATGGAGATCTCTACTAGATGGGTTCTAGAATCAGGTAGACCAAGAGCCTACATAATAGCTTCCATCGAGTAGGACATCTGAATGTCCATAATTCTCACAATGGCTCCTTCCTTTCTACTATTCTAGAAGAGATATGTCTCTTCGATGTACCACTCCCCATTGGAAGTGATGATTGGCCACATAGGAGAGTTTTGCAACTACATCTTAACTTCTAGTGGAACATTACTGAGTGTTGGACATCACAAGGCTTGATCGTATCAAGGCAGGTTTATGTCAATGTGATCTCAAGTTTTTGTATGGGCCTTGGTGCCTCTCCTCTTTGAGATTGTTCTATTGTAGCCTCTTCTTTAGGAATCTATTAAACAGATTCCACTTTGTTCTCCTCCCAAATAGGTCTCATTGCATGAGTTTCTATTGCTTGCTCTTGGGCTTGTTCCTGTTGGCCCCTTCCATCTCTAGGTCATTTCTTAGTTGTGAGGATCCTCCTTCTTGCAACCATTTTGGTTGTGGTGTTAGCTATGGTCACAACATGACCAAGGGTTAGCATTTAATGTTAAAATTGAAATAATTGGAATACCTTATCTCTCTTTAGGAAAGTTACTCTTGGCTGAGTTATGATCATGGTTGACTTGATCATTTCAATTAGTATATTATTCCTATTTTAATATTAACAATTAATTTTAGATTTGCCAAAGTTTTTTGGAAGGGTTAAACTTTCAAAAATTGATGGTTTAATATTATTCTATTTGTTAATCCTTTGGGAGAGTTAGAAAAATTTTCACTAGAAAGTTAAGGTTTGTGGCCCCCACAACTAAGAGCTTACCTTTGGTAGCTACAAAGTGATTTGGACAAATGTTGTGAAAGTTACAGGCTTTAAAAAATTCCAGAAACTCCCCTCCTGTTTTAAAGCAAATGACAAAAATTTTCAAAGTGTTGGGTGGTATTTATAGAATTTTTGGGTTGCATCAACTAGGCCTAGTTGATGGGGCTGAGTCAACATAGCTAGCCGCATCGACTAGGCCTAGTCGATGTAGCTGTTGACCACCATTGACTTTGTCAAAAATAATAAAAAATAATATTTCTTGCATGAAATGAGGATCAAATGGAAACCCAAAAATCCATGAACATGATGAAAATATTAGAAGAGGGTTTTGAAGTCCAAAAAATTAAGAAATGGTTAGAGAATGAGATTTTATGAAGAAAAATGCCTTAAGGAGTGCATAGTTGGATGCATGATGAAGTGCATGAAAGATTTGATTGCAGCAACACTTAAGGATAAGGGGATTAAGTAACCAAACTATGAGATATGCAAGTGGATCCTCCCTATAACAAGACATGCCCTTTTTGCCCTTACATAACCTCAACTAAGGAGTCTGTGGATCCCGTAGTTGATTAATAATCATGAAAAGTTAAGGACCAAATCTGGAGAATCTATTTAAGAATTTTAACACATCAAACTAAGACATTGGGTGAAAACATGGATAACTGGTGGTGAGATGAGTTATGAAAGCATTGATGGATGATAGAGACAATGGGATGAAGTTCCTAGTCCTAGTCACATGAAGTCCCTTGTGGAATTCATGGTTAAATGACCTAATAGAGTCCATCCTTAGTCTAGACCAAAACCCACCACATTTAGTGACTTTGCATCACCACTCTAAGGCCAAACCATCCCCCTTGAGACATAACAATGCTCCCATAGATCAACCATTATTTCGTTAAGAGAAGAAAAGAGAAGTAGGGAGTGAGAAAGGGCCTTAGTTAGAGGGGACCTTTTGGCATGGGTAACATGTCTTTCTAATCCCATAACTAGTGCTTGTAGATCGTTTATTGTGTCTAAGGTGTGTGCTTTGAATTTACATTATTTTTTTTGAACGAAAACCACACCATGCAAAGACTTATTCAACTTCTTATTATTGGTCAACACAAAACATTAAGAGATCCATGAAAAACACACTTGCACTCAATATGGTAGAAGGTACATAGAGCTTTAAATCCCCTTGAAGTCACACCCTCTTCAAACCTTTGAATCCTTTCCAAGTTTGGAACTACCAAGGTACAAGCTCATTAAGGTTTTATTAATCAAAAGGGACCTCATGTTTCCAAAACAAGGAAAACCATAGAGTTTGTGGATGGGTGGATGTTGTGGACTCGCTACCTATTCTTTGAAAAAGAAACTATCTTAGTTATCAATCATCAAAATTCAAAAATAGAAACCAGACAATAGTAATCAAAAACATTAAGTACAAATCATCATTAGTAACAAGCTACATCACCACTATGTCCTATTGGCAATAAAGTACTTTTATTAGAAGATGAAAAAAATTCATACCAAAACAAGGAAAAATATAAAAGAAATTATAAAATATTCAAGAAATATAAAATGTACTAATGATGTTGTAAAACAAAAATTGGGAAAATTAATAAAGTAAAAAATAAAAATGGTATAAGAACAAAGAAAGTGTAAAAGAAAAAAGCAGAAAAAGTATGGAGCCACTCAATAGATTAGCATGTATGGCCATCTTCCCCACAACTAAGTTGTAAGGAGGAGATCTAAAATATTGAGTGTGATCATCCATATGTTGAGGCATTACTTCCATTGGCTTCCTTGGATTCATGGAAAGGTTTGACTTGTTGTGTGTTGACCAGTTGCTTTTTGTTTAGGCTCTTAGGTTTGTAGATCAACATGGCCCCAAAATGAAAGGTTTCATAAATGATATAAGGCCCTTCCCACAAAGTTTGGAACTTAGTTAGTTGAGGTACATGTGTGGGGTTCTAGTAGAGCACCTTATCTCCTAGTTGAAATTTCACTTTCCTTATCCTAAAGTCATGGCATTATTTATTGAATGCTTTATGCACTTCATTCAAGGATAGGGCTACCAATCAATTTTCATCTAGCACATTTAGGTTGATTAATCTTTCTTTTTGTGCTAGGTTAAGGTCAAGGTCCAAGTCATAAGCTGTTGAAAGTGTACGAAGCTTAGATTAGATAGGTAAAGTTGGCAATTTCCCATATACTAGCTCGTAGGGAGAGGAGCCTATCAGAAGTTTCCATGTCAAGTGGTATGTCTAGAGAGTATCATTTGTTTTTGTGTCTGAGTCTCTCCTATATTTGATAATAGTTTTTGTTAGGATCTTTGTGATCTTCCTATTTGTAACTTCTGCTTGACTATTGGCTTGGGGGTGGTAGGATGTTGTTAGTTTATGTTCAATCCCCAAGTGTTGCATAAGCTTATGAAAGGTAGTGCTTGTAAAATGGGTTTTGTTGTTAGAAATTAGTGCATGTGGCACCCTAAACCTATTTACAATATTTTGTTATATAAACTGCATAGTAGTAGATGATGTATACTTAATGACAATCACTACTTCTATCCATTTTGTGTAGTAATCAATGGTGAGAATTATGTATGCATTTTCTTTTGACATGGGTCTAATGGGACCCATGAAGTTGATGCCCCATATGTTGAAGGGTTCTAGTGGTTGAATCCACTATTGAGGTCCCTCCATTCGAGCGATCATCCCACCATCTCATTGATAGCATTCACGAGAGCAGACAAATTGGTGGATGTCCTTGAAAATGGTTGGCCAATAATACCTTGCCATCAGGATCTTAATGATCATGCATCTCTTAGAATAGTGTGCCCCACAAGGACTCTCATGAGAATCTTGGAGAATGCATAGTTGATCAGCATCAAGTACACACCAATGAACTAGGCCATTGTTGCACACCTTGTAAAGGTGTCTATTGATTTTCATGAAGCATTTGGCCTAATAAAGAAATTTTTGGTTCTTCCTATAGTTCAAATCTTATGGCACCCCTTGAGTGATAAGATAAGTGAGGAAGTTAGGATGCCACCATACCATTTTGGTTCATCAGGTACCTGTTCATTTATTGCATCTATAAAGAGGAGTTCATTAGGTAATTGGTTAGAGAGCAGGCTCTTCTATTTGTTATCCCATCATAACTAAGACAAGTGATTAGTAACCATATTCTTAATTCCCTTTCAATCTACTAGTATGAGATCAAAATTTTGTAAGATCACTAGCCACCATATGATACGAGGACTCACCATTGGCATATTCATTGGGAAGTGAATGGCACTATGATTAGTATGCATAAATACTTTGTATCTAAGCACATAGTGCTTGAACTTCTTCAAAGCATACACCATGGCCATTAGTTCTTTTTCCATTGTGGTGTAATTTAGCTATGAACCCAAAATGCTTCGACTTGTGTAGTGGATGTAATATGGACGTTTCTTGTCATCCAACTGCATAAGTGATGAATCATGGTTTGCCAAGCCCCGATATTGGGTACGTGATATCGAGTACACGATATCTCAACCTAGATACAATATCAAATACACTATATTTTAATTCCTATGTTGGCCTAGAAATATAGCACTAAGATGCATGGGAAGGGGAGTCTTTTGATAAGTCTTTAGGTCAAGTATTTTTGTAAGTTTTTAGTTAGTTTTCAATTCCTTTCCTTTCCAAAGTGCATGCTCGCAATGTGATGCTTGTAATCGTACAAAACCTTTATTCGAGTGTGATGTACTTGGACATGCACATGATCGGCAATAAAGATCGAGATTACTCCATCCTTAAAGCATTTACTTAGCTTTTAATTTGTTCTAATTATTTATTATTTATTGTTACTTTCTTAGTTAATATTTATCGTCATTTACTATTCTTGTTGTTAATACAGAATGAGTACGTTTTAATCACAAACATTTAAGTGTAACTACATGGTAACCTAGTAGCGTGTCAAGTAGTGCTTCAAGTAAATGTATGCTAGGTAATCCCATAGGTAGTACACAAAGTCCAAGATGTGCATGAATGATTAGGATGAATGCTCATCGCACTTAGGCTAGCTTAAATTTTATTTCCTATTGCTTATTAGTTTAATCAAGTTATTTCTCATTGTCTTTAGGAGTAGCATAATATTAGTAATCACATCATACACCTCACTCTAGACTAAACCATACATGACAAAACAAATATTAGTCCAGGTGGGAAGACAGTGAACTATGATCAACATATAACTATCTAGGTGCCACAACTAGTCTGTCCGCAAAGTTCAACCGGATCATGCGTACATGCTTGTATTCGTATGGTTGAGTGTAGGGATACCTCACCTCTCATTATTGGTGCTATTGTCAAGGACAGTGCTAGTTATCTAGATTAGTTATATCATACAAGATCACTGTAACAGGGTATCAAATTCACACACAATTCACAATAATGTCTCTATCACAAGACAACGATAACGCAACATCTAGCAAGGTAATTCATTGGAGAATCAACGAAGAAGTTTGAAGTACTCAATCTTATGTAGGAGTTTCATATGTTCATAGAAATCCTAATGATACTCAAGGACTTTTGTCATCCAACTTAGACACCTCTAGTGAAGATGGGACATCCCCTAGAACAAAGGGGCCCGTAATGCCTAGGACCTTCTCAATGGGTAGCAAGCATACATTAGGGGATGATTGGGAGACTTACAAAAGTCATGACAAGTTTTTTAGTTCCCTCTCTTTCTCTGCCCTTTCAATGTTGGGTTGTGACATGAATGACTATTCCTTAAGGGATCGGCGTAGAAATAAAAATCGAACCCACGGGAAAAATCAAGAACGCCAACATGAACATAGACAACATTGTCCCACCTCACGAACTCACAACCTATTTAGTGACGATGAACCCCTATTGGCCACTAAGAGCCTAATGCATATAATAGAGGCCATTCAGATATCCAGTAGGCATTGCAAGGAAAGTTGTCTACCCAATCTTGATTTAAACAACTTTCCTAAGTTCTCAAGAGGCTATGATTCAGATTTGCAACATCATTTACAAGCCTTTTATGATGCCTGTGTATGGAACAACGTTGAGAATGGATGGCAAAGGCTTAAGCTCTTCCCTATGACACTTGTTGGCCAAGCCAAAGTGTGGTATAGGTCTTTAAAACTGAAATCAATTCATTATTGACCCACAATGGTAGAACTCTTCAATGAAAGATATCAAACCTATGCAAGAGTGTTAGCCTTGAGGAGACAAATCCAAGAGTGGAAATGAGGACAAAATGAACCCTTGGACATGGACTTAGAAAGATATTACTCTTTGTTAAAAAATGCCTAGGCCAAGGGTTCTCCGAGGAAAGGCTAATGTATCACATCATGGATGGGCTTCGTAATGAAACAAGGGAAACCTTAGGGATGTATGTCCCAGGTTAACTATATGAACTATGAACCCATCAATTCCAAGATCTTATTAAGAAATTAGCAAAAGAAGAAGGAGAAATAGCCAAATGGGAGAATGTTGAAAAATATCAACAGGACCAAACTCTTGAAGTGACAAAGGTCCATAATCATAAAGAGGAGAAATCAACTCCCCTCGAGGAGGTGAAACCATTTCTACCTTTACCAATACTAAAATCACTAGATGAAATTGAGGCAAAGATCAACAAGATGATGGAGAGGGTACATGAAAAATGTAGAGAATATGTAGAAATTATTAGAGGGAGACCCATGCAAGATAACTTTGACGACCAAAACAAATAGAGGATACCAAACCTAGAAATAGCATAAAACACCATTCGACATTTGGAAAGAAGGGCTGAACAAAATGAGGATAGGGGCTCAATAGCAAAACATAAGTATCAATGTGATGTTTTCCTATACGATCATCCAAAAGGCCCATGCCCAATCTTGTCACATCTACATGAGCATTAGGAAAGAATGTTACATCCAAATTTTGTATAGAAGTACATGGTTGAACGCATCCATGTCCCACAACTTTATGGACAATTCCACAACTTATCATACTATCCGTGGGCAAATTCTTACCAGCCTTCGTACTGTGCTCAACCGCAGTGGCAAAATCCCCAATCGTGGAGGAGGCCATTGCCAAATGAACCACACCCTTCATATCACCCGAAACTAAGTGCTTATTATGTTCAGCAGACTATTTCTCCAATTGGATCAACACCTTTTGCTTCACCTCATCATTATCATTCTTCCAAGTATCATCAACCCATGCCCTCTCCTATGAGATCACCACCTCATGTTCTTTACACTTGTCCTTACTCTTAATGTTCTCATCCTTCACCTCCTTCTACATTACCACTATTTGTACTAGAAGGTTTGACACCATAGCACCAACCAATGAACATTACTTTTGTTGCTACTGTCAACAGTAATGGGAGTCCTCCACAATGTTGGAAGTGTCCTTTCTTTAGGCATGGCTATAGAAAGAGATAGTATGGTTCTGAACCCACTGCATCCTCCAACTTAGCATAAGCTCGGCACTGTGATGCACCTTCCTCTTCAAACTCAACACGTCCTACTACCTTATCAGACCACCAATCAATACTTCAACCACCATGTAGCCTAATGAATATGACAATGTAAGGAGGCATATCGATCCTTCCATACTGTTTCATGGTTATGAGTGCCATAGTGGGCCAGCTCTTTATCACATGACCACATCTTATAATCTACCCCACTATGCCTACTTTAATCACATGTGTGAACCCCAATTTGGGTACATTCTTACCACCACACCAAAAGATACCCAATGGTTTGGATATGACCGGACCCCAATATTTCCAACTTTCATGGATCCAAACTTTCCATTTATTAATTCTCACCATGATCAAAGGTTTAGTCATGGGGGCTACCCCCCATTCTAACAAGCAGAATTAGTAAATGTTTTTCTTTTTCTTTGGTTTTACAATTTTTTTGTTTTTCAATTTTTTATTTTCTAATTCCTTGTTTTTCAATTTGTCGTTTTATTTTTTATGTGTAATATCATCTATGAATAAAACACTCATGTAACCAGTCGATTGAGGTGTTTTTCTATGCTATCGAGTCACAAGGGACTAATTATTTAGACAGTGAGCCCACAATATCCACCCACCCATTCTATTAATAAGAGGTTCTACTTTGGGTACAATGATATTCTTGCTATCATTAAAACTTAAAGTAACTTTGTACTCATTATGCCCAGAGTGAAGAGTGACAAACTAAGAGGGAATGGTGAGGGTGTGACATCAAGGGGACTTGTGGATTCTCTTTGGTGACATCTGTAGGTGCTATCATGCAGCTTGGTTGTACTAAGATCCTTGTAGATCTAATGAAACATGGAAGTAAGAGTTGTGATAAAGGCACTTAATAAAGGAACTCAATGCTGTTATGGGGGATTCCACTGGAAATACATGCATCCATTTGTGATAGTTGGTGGCTTCTCCAGATCACTTTTGGGAAAGACAAAGTGCAAAAAGTGGCTGAAAGAAGAAAAATATAAGAAAAAAAAAAGAGAAGAAGAGAAAAAGAAAAGCAAGGGGGAAATAAGAAATGAAGTAGAAAAGAAAAGACTAAGAAAAATATGCCACAGACAAATTTGAATCACTTCCCCCTTGCTCAAAATGCCAAGTGATCATATGTCTTGCTGTCATGATGCTCTTATAGTTGTCTATCATTGGGATGAAACAAGGAAATGTCACTGATTAGAGGTATGGACTTGGTTTTGATCTTGGAGTGAAAGGCTAATGGTACTTTGATCACACACAACACTTAGGATTCATTGTGCTTAGGGTAAGTTACCTCACGTCCCAATCTCTACAATCCCTTCTGTAATTTGCCTCATCTCACAGTCCAAGTACTTCTAACTTGTGTCTTGTCAGGCATAGAATTCATACCTCATAATAGGAGTGTCTAACATGTGTGTGTGTTTTGTTTTTTTTTTTTTTTTT
>MNCI01002801.1:240926-252152 GCA_015680685.1 Gnetum montanum
ATTTTAGAAGCCTAGAGCATAGGATAAAGGAAAGGCACCCATGGAGAAGCCCTCACCACCGAGAACCACATGAGTTCCACAAGTTTTGTATTTTGTGTTGGTGTCAAAATTTTGTTTAATCCTTCATTGTAACATGAAATGGTCTATGGTCATTCAATAATCCCATACCTATCCACTATTTATAATCGAATGAACTTGTTCCTTACTTTGTTTAACTCGAGGACGAGTTTTTATTCAGTTGTGGGGGTATGATAAATTGTGGTTTACTAGACCCTGATATCGAGTACGTGATATTAGGTACATGATATCGATTATGCAATATCTCATCCTGGATACAATATCAAATAAAAGATATCATGATTCCTGTGTTGGCCTATAAATATAGCACTCAGGCGCACAAGAAGGGGAGTCTTTTGGTAAGTCTTTAGGTCAAGTCTTTTTATCAGTTTTCATTTAGTTTTTAATTCCTTTCTTTTCCCAAGTGCATGCCCACAATGTGATTCTTGTAATTGTACAGAACCTTTGTTTGAGTGTGACGTACTTGGACATGCACAAAATCAGAAATAAAGATTGAGATTACTCCATCATTGCAGCATTTACTTAGCTTTTAATTTTTTAATTATTTATTATTTATTATTATTTTCTTAGTTAATATTTCTTTTATTGTCATTTACTATTCTTGTTGTTAATGTGGAATGAGTACGTTTTAGTCACGAACATTTAAGTGTAACTACGTGGTAACCCAATAGCATGTCAAGTAGTGCTTTGAGTAAATGTATGCTTGGTAATCCTAGAAATAGTACACGAAGTCCAAGATGTGCACAAATGATTAAGGATAGATGTTCATCACACTTATTCTAGCTTAAATTTTATTTCCTATTACTTATTAGTTTAATCAAGTTATTTCTCATTATCTTTAGGAGTACCATAATATTAGAAATCACATCATACACCTCACTCTGGACTAAATCATACATGACAAAGCAAATACTAGTCCAGGAGGGAAGACAATGAACTGTGATCAATGTATAACTATCTAGGTGCCACAACTAATCCATCCATGGAGTTTGAATGGATCACGCATACATTCTTGTATTCATATGGTTGAACGTAGGGGTACCTTGCCACTCATCAATAAGCATGGCTCCCAAGGCATAATTTTATGCGTTTTTCATTATATGAAATGATTTGAACCAATTAGGTTCTTGTACAATTAAAGTCTCTATGAGATTATGCTTGAGGCTCTTGAACACATTTTTGCATTCCTGGTTTAGATGATTGGAGCATCCTTCTTTGTAAGCTCAACCAATGGTTTTGTGATCCTAGAGAAATTCTTTATAAAATGTTGGTACTAGCTAGTGTGTCCAAGGAATGTTTGGACATCTTTAACAATTTCTAGTTGGCTAGTTATTCTTTGGATGATCCATATCTTTGCCTAAGAAATTCTATGCCCTAGTACAATAACCTCCTAGACCATCAGATGGCTCTTCTACTAGTTGAGCCAAAGATTCATCTTCACACATCTTTTAAGCACTTACTCAAGGTGGTCCAAGGCTTGCTAAAATGTAGTGCCATAGGTGGAGAAGTCATCCATGATGACTTCCATCCCAAAGTGCTCAAGACCAAGCATTGGAATGTTGTAAGAGCATTGCGTAGACTAAAAGGCATGTTTTGATATGCAAAAGTCCCTTAGGAACTTGTGAATGTTGTTTTGGCCTAATCCTGTAGCATGATTTGGATTTGGTTATAGGTACTATAACCATCTAGAAAGCTATAATAGCAATGCTTAGATATAGTATCCAACATTTGATCCACAAATGTCAATGGAAAGTGATCTTTGAATGTTGTCATATTCAATAGCCAGAAGTTGATGCAGACCCACCACTTGCAACCTTTCTTTGACATAATCACAAGTGACTAATCCACTCACTATTTGCAATGCGATAGATAAACCCCACTTTGAGGAGTTGTTCAATTTCCTCTTTGACAATTTGCTTCAATTTGAGGTTCAACCACCACTACAGCCGCCTCTTTAGCTTTATGGTTGGGTTAGTATAGATATGATGTTATCATATTCTAGGATCAATCCTTGTGAGTTTAGGATATGACCGAGCAAAGATTATTGGCCATTTTTTGACCACCCTCAGTAGCATATGTTTCTGTTCAATAGCAAGATTAGCATTACTGATTACTGGCTTGCCATTTTTCAAAAATGCATACTCCATGCTGGTAGGTAGAGTTTTCAATTCTAAGGGCTCTTGTTTAAAATTTTTAAGGATTTCAAACTCTCCCTAATAGGTATCATCATTTACATCATTAAAGAGTTGGTGGTGAACTTGCTCTAGTTCATCCATGCCTTCAACATAGGTATAAGTTAAGCTCTCAGTAGGTTCCATGCAAAGTGTACTACTTTCAAAATTAGCTATCAGCCACTCGCTACCCTCTTGTTTTATGGATACTACATACAGGCACCTTTGAATATCTACCTCATTTTCACATTGTCTACATGTGGAAATGGATGCTCTTTTCACATACCAGAGTTTCTACATGTAATTGCACACTGTACCACTGTATGTTAGATATGGAAGTCACTTCCTCTCAATCTTTCTGAATACATTTCCTTCAAAATTTCTAGAGAAATATCTTTGATGTCCATTCATGCATCAATAGTGCTCAACCAAGCCCTCCTTATAATGATTAGGAAGTCCCCCTTACGATTGTCAACTTTGATTACTAGGAAATTGGTAGGATATGACCACCTAGAGATAATGATCATAATGTCCTCCAGTAATCCCAAAAAAATACTAATGGACTAATCTACAATTTTAAATGAATGTGTCCCTTCTTAAGAGGAGACAAGTTCCAGGCATTGTACATTTCATGAGAAATCATATTAACTCCAAAACTTGAGTCAAGAAGAGCCTTGCATGGCTCATTCCCAACAATATGCAAATAGATAAGAGGACTTCCAACCTTGATCCAATCAAATAAGTGTGGGTTAACATAACTGTATGGATCTTAGGGGGCATTTGGTTTGAAGGGCTCTTGAAAGTGATGGATGCAAAGGATAAAGGAGATACAACATGAATAGTTACATAAGTAGGTGAGGGGTTAGTAGGGCTATTAGTTTAGAAGAATGGTCTTTTATAGGATCTTGGTTCTGAACCACTCGGTTGAGGAGCCGACTATTAGTTAATGACCCTGGTAGCATTACATTGTTATGGCTAGACTAAAATCTCACCCTACATGGATGGAGTAGGTGGTAATTAGGTTGAGGATGGAGAAGAATGTGCTAAAGGATAAGAAGGATGATAGGGATATGGGGTTTTTCCTCTAATAGATGGAGAATGAGTTTTGTGATAATATGAAGGGTAGTTGTGATGCTGAAAAGAATTGTAATTAGAAGAGTCACATGGAGACATTGGTTGTTGAACATAGTTCCCATATGGATTTGGTTGCCTCTAAGGGTACAGATGCCTTGGTGGTGGCATCCCTTATGACTATGGATGCTACCATTACTGGCACTACTCATATGGTTGTGGTGGAGCTCCACTTGGATAATAAGCTTGTTGTTGTTGGTGGAACTGCCTTGGATTACCTTGAGGATAAGGTAATCTTCAGGGTGCTTACCTTCTTACCAGTCTAGGATTTAGTGTGTACACCCTAGACTCCTGCAAGTATGACATGATAGGGCAACATCCTTTAGGATGGTCATATTAGCAGATGTCACATCTAGCATCATCATCTAATTCTAATTCCACAACCTCTACTGCAATAGCTTTGCCCTTACCCTTTGGTAGGCACATTCAACTTCTCTCTGCCTCCTGTGGTCATGATCACTACTTTGTTCTTTGGATTCTTTTGTAATTTTCATAGCAATTTTGAATTTTTCATCCAAAGAATCTCATAATTTATCAACCTTGGCTAGTATATTGGAAATAGATTTTTGAATTGGAAAGGTTTCTCACTGCACTAGCTCATCAAGTGGTGCCTCCTCCTCATTGTCGTAAAATCGAGCCTCCCTTTTTTTGATTGAAGGATCTCAGTTATACTTCTTAGCACTTTCCTATTTTCTCAACTCTCATTCTTCTTTTGCTACCTACTCTATCAACCTTTGGATCTAATGGGCTCTAATTTTTAATAGTCTTCCTTGGGCATAGACCCCAAGAATTCTTCTTATTTTTTATCTAAGTCCATTTATGATGTGGCGAAGTTGTTTTTGCTGAGAATAACCATGGCCAAGGCATTGGTGTATGAAAAAATATTATGTTCCCATGGTGGCGTTTAAGGGTTCATGTGTTCCTTACTTCCATCCTTGGATTTGGCTTCTCAGATTAGACAATTGGGAGTATGTATGATATTTATCATTGAACAGGTCTAGCATTGTACTTCACATGTAGATGGATTTCGACTTGAAGGATCGACACTTGCTTTCTACTTCCTTGATGAGTGTCCTAGGAAATAGCTTTAATTTCTTCTAATAATTTTCAATATTTTGTAAGGCATAGGCATCATGAAAGATTTAAATATTTACTTATGGATCAAAGTTATATCCCCCTCAAATCTAGGGATATTGTTAATGTCAAGTCACTTGATTTGGCTATCTTTCACATGCTTGGTTGGAATTTTTACTACCTTTGCGATGTTTCGTATGCTCTAAGTTGCCAGTAAAGGCTAATCATCATCATGATTTCAATGATGCCTATTATGTCCTCTACTACCCCTTCATTCATGGTGGGCCTGGTGATCATTATTATCCTGTTGTTCATCTTCATCATGGTTATCCTTTTTGCAACGTTTGTCAAAACCAGAAGAAGATGCAAATGAAGAGGGAGAAGAGGGAGGAGAATTGCCACAACCATGATGTTTTCCATCTCCTCTAAACTTTTCACAGCCATGTTCATTAGCTTTCTTGTCATCTTGATGCTTGTCAGAGCCCCTACCTTAACTCCCACTTTTGCCTGAACCTAGATTGTTGATAATGGACTGCAAATTCAAGTTCAAAATCCCATCATCAATGTCAAGGGGTGGAGAACGTTCATGCTAAGAACTCCCAAAGGGAGGATCCTCATGATTTTTTTGGTTGAGTAGGAACAAAAGATTAGTAAACCATTTTCCCTTCATAGCTTCATGGTGCTTCGCCTAGTGTCGATCTCTCCTACATTATTTTTTAGTGGGATGGTAGTCCTAGTAGTCATGGTCATGCACAATGTACTCTTCTTGAAGATCTTGGATGCTTAACCTCTTAAGAGTTTAGAGTAGCATCCTAGGAATAGATTGATTAGGAGGCAATAAAATGTTACCCTCCATGTCTCACTACCATAGTTGTTCATCCTGATGCAAGATAAAGGTGAAGTCAAGCACATACTTATCTAGATGAGTATATACCATCCTGCATTCTTGAGGCACTGTCAAGTTAGTATCATTGCACCTATGAGAAGAATACATTTTTCAATTAGAATAAGATATTAGTGTGTTTAAATTATTATATTTATTTTTAGAATGATTTTGATGTTATGGTTCATCCAAGGATGTTGATGATTTCCACTATACCTAGATAGCGAATGTTTCAAATAAAAAGAGTCCTCGACAACAGTGCCAATGATGAGCAAAGTACCCCTATTCTCAACCATAAGAATCACTAAGTTCTCATGCCTAATCTAGTCAAACTTCGTGGACCCTTTGTCTTTTGGTACACTAGCCTCTAGGAAGTAGAACTAGCCCTAACAATCATTCATTTTTTTTCCAATTACACTTGTGATATACAAAGGTATGGTTAAGTGCAATTGTTTTATGTTTTATGTTTTGGGTGCTTAAAATAAAGGATGAAAAGAATGAAGTAATTTAATTGCTAATTTAATCTAACTAACAAACCAATATCTAACTAATTCTAACATAAGCATCTTGTCCCACTTTCTGTACACATCTTGAACACATATAACACTGCTGGGTTACCAAACATTAAGCGTTACTGGGATTACCAAGCATCATGTACATGTTTGAAGTGATCGTACTTATGTGCTTAATTAATTGTTATTTAATCTAGCCTCATTTTTCTTAATTACTTAAAAGCATTAAGTAAAATTTCTGAAAACATTGAATGCATGAAGAAAATATTTAATCTAGCCAAAGTGCTACAAGGTTTATCAAAAAGCTCGTCTTTATCATCACATACACTATTGTGCTCAGGTATAACAGTGCTCAAATAAAGATCTATACACTCAATGACTCCTATTGCGACCACTTGGGAAAATATTCTAACTCTAGGGAAGAAAAACTGCAAGGGCTCTACTACACTGACAAATATTGCCATAAACATAGTGGATGAGTGTGTATTTATAATCAAAAATAGATACTATGTCAACGGGGCCCAATCGATGTAGCAGTTTCTAGTTCACCAATAGAGATAGGCTAGTGATGTTCTATGTTATAAAAGAATCTTAATAAAAACTAAAGGGAAAATTTTATAGGATAATCATTAAGCCTACTATCTTATATGGTATTGTATGTTGGATAGTACAAAAGAGACATGAACAACAAATTAGTGTGGAAAAAATATGAATTCTTAGATAGATATTAAATGTTATAGTAAGTGAAATACTACATAATACAACTATTACATAATATAAATATTACAAAAAGACTTCACGTTGCTCCTATTCTTAAATAAGCTACAAGAATGACATTTTAGTTGGTTTGAACATGTAAAAAGAAGATTTAATAATGAGCCTACTAAAAATGTTTTCTACATCATTGGCTAAGGAAAGCCATCACAAGGAACACTATAAAAGACAGAAAAAATGCTTGAAGGTAATTTGAAGAAATTGCAAATAAACAAAGATCTTGTTCTTCACATAGGTAAATGATGACAAAGAACTTATGTAGTTGACCTTTTTTTGTTGGAACAAGTCTTGGGTCATGATGATGATGATATTTGTTACTTAAAAAAACTTATCCATACGAGTCCATGTATATGATTGGAATCACCAGAGTCATTGGTACTCTTCCTTTTGCTTAGAGTTAGCAATAACTCTTGATGCGATAGCTTTTAAAAACTCAAGTTTAGGATGGTTGTCAATCTTTGTTACCACTTTGGTGTGGATGGCCTTAAATAGTCTCAATTGGCTTAATAGTGTAATATCTTTGTTTTGCTTTTGAAATTTATATTTTTGCCAATTTGGGCCTTGAGGATAGTTGACTTAAACATGAATATCATAGATTTATGCTTCTTCTCATTTGCACCCTCGGTTTCAATCTTGTGTACTCAAGGCACCAATTTATAGTGAGCTCTTTCACTCTTGGCCATCTAGATATATAATTATATCTAATCTAGTTGATATAATACTTCTTTATAGCTAAACCTTTATAAATACTTACTACTATAAAACTAAATTTTGTTTAAGCTATCTTTTTATAAAAAGATATCTTAACTTGTAGATGCACTTTTGAGAATCCCTTTGGTATAATCTAAACAATATGCCTTAAAAGCTTTGATAGGATTTTTTAAGGCATATTATTCAAGTTATCTACTTTAATTATGTCTAAAGGAAAAAATTCATAGAATTAAGGCAAATATGACCTAACTTTTAAAGATAAGTTTCAATGATTAACTTAAACTTTCAGAAACTATGAATCCACAGTAGCCTTGGTTAACATGAAAAGACACTTAAAAAGTTATTGAATAATATACACATAAATAAAATAAAACAAACCTTTAACATAAAATGAAATTGAGCATTTGAAATCGGTTAACTTTAAATCATGATATTAGCATAATAGAATAACTTATGCTTTAAGAAAAACTAATCTTACAAGTTCTTACTTCAAATGTTCTTTACAAAACTATCCTTGTTGGAGTTTTGAGTAGACATGAGGTATTAGGTACTAGATAGGTCATGAAACATGAGGTTCTATATCAAGCTTATAGTGTGTATGGTTAATTATATCCTTCAAAATTAGGTGCTATGATTTAAACTAGTATTTATATGCAAAATTTTATTGGTGTTAATAGTTGCAATGATGAGCATCTTGAACATCTTTAAGTAGAACCATGACTTTCATCTCAAAAAGCTATTTTTGAATATTTAAACTTAGCCTTGGAATTGTAACCCATGCTCCCTTGTGCCTATAAAAGCCAACCATGCTTGCTCTCTTACCTATCAAATTAGGTCCATGTGGTTTTCTCTTATTCTTGCATCGAATATTGAAGATTGTAATACACCCAAATATCATTAAGCCTCTAGATCTTGGATTACAAAGCCTTCCCTCCTAAGAGAAAAACCTTGAATCTAGTTAAGCTAGAGGAAATTGATTTTTATTTCTATTTTCACAATCTTGATTTATGTCATTGCTCCTCTTCATACCTTGTTTCCATCGTGATCTAGATCATGCTAGCTTGATATCTTATTTTATATACTTTTATTCTTTGTTAGAAGTTCTAGTAAGTTCTTGATGGATTTCAATGTTTTCCAAAAAATTCAATGTTTAAGGTGGTGAAGGTAGAAGATGGAAAGGGGACACTAGGATGTCTTCATTACAAATGTAAATAATCTTTCTATAATGTCATGGGATGTTCATGGATTAGAATCATAACTATGAAGTTTTCCATAGTAAGATAATTTTGGTAAGCTTTTGGATTTTTTTGGTGATCATTTAGGTTAAATTAATGTACCAACCTTTGTGATGAGTGGTGAGGTACCCCTACACTCAACCATATGAATATGAGCGTTTCATGCACAATCTGGTCAAACTCCGCAGACGGACTAGTTGTGGTATCTAGACAGTTATCCTTAGGTCACAGTTCGTTTTCTTCCCATCTGGACTAGTGTTAACTTTGTCACGTATGATTTAGTCCAAAGTGAGGTGTATGATGTGTTCCTATGCTAATGCTACTCTTGGGTGTGATGGTAAATAATATTACTAAGCTAAGAGAGAGTGAGAGAGAGAATCTAAGCTAGCCTAAGTGCAATGAGTATTTGTTTCTCAATCATTCATACACACATTGGACCTCGTGCACAACTACCACTGGGATTACCAATTGTAGATCCTAGGTACGCTACTGGGTTACCAAGTAGTCACACTTAAATGCTCGTGATCAAGTCGTACTCATTTTGCATTTAATAGGATTTTAGGGTGAAGAGATATTAACTAAGAAAGTAGTAATAACAATTAAGTAAATAATTAAACTAAGTGAATGCTACAATGATGAAGTGATGAGCCATGATATCAGGTCCGCCCCTGCAATATCGCGTATGCGATATCACAGCCCGTCAAAACATCTATAAATAAGAGGTGGCTTTCTCTATCTTAGACATCTAGATCTAGACCCTTAGCCAAACTATAGTAGTTTTACCATTCCAAAGTTAGAATAATTTCCATGTGCCCATAGTAGGAGTCTCAAAGTGAACGGATCTTTATTCGAGCAAATTCTACCTGAGCACACATTTGTGTACGGTAATAAAGATGAACTTTTTGATGAACCTTGCAGCATATGGACTAAGCTAAATAGGATTTAATTATTTTTAAATGTTTAAATGCTTTATCTCTCTCAATCCTTGACTCTCCTAGTTAAGTGCATTTAGTACGACCGCTTTGAGCACGTGTGTAACGCTTGGTAACCTAGTAACGAGTAGCGTTTGGTAATCCTAGCAGTGTTGCACTGGTTCAGGGTGTGTGTGGCAAGTGGGAACGGATATTGATGCTAGGATAATTAGAACTTAGTTAGTGAATAGTTAATGAAAGTATGTCATTTAGTTCTCTTCACCTTTCCCTACTAGCATAGGCGTTAAAAAGATAAAGGACATAAAAATCATATACTTCAAGCTTAGTTAACCATACAACCGTGACAATACAAGTAAGTTTGGGAAGACAGCGATTGATTAACCTTAAGTGTTCCATTAGGGTGCATAAACACTTAGTCCTTGGAGTTCGACCGGATCACATGTGAGACGCTCGTATTTGTATGGTTTAGTGTAGGGGTACCTCGCCACTCATCATTGGCACCGTTGCTAGGGACTTAGTTATTTGTGTGGTACATAGAACATAGGAGATCATTCATATCATTGGGACGCTAGAATGAACCCTTAAGGTTGATCAAAAGAAAAATAAGATAACGATAAACAACACACCGAACAAGACAAAAATGTCTTCTTCTTCGCACAAAAGCACTTCACTGCCTAGGAACAAGACAAGAGATAGTCGATGGCATAACATACGTAACCAAGATCCACCAATTCCTCAACAATTCTGTTTGGTATATATTCATCAAGATGAGTATATACCCAACTTTACCTTTATTCTCCATCAAGATGAAAAACTACGTTGGAGAGACTTGGAGGGTAACATAGTGTTGCCTCTAGACTGAGCAGTCCCCAACATGCTTCTTAGTGCTCTCACATGAATAGGCATGTCACAATTATATGCGGAATACATTGCATGTGATTACGAAACAAGAGACTACCATCCCACAGAAGCACAATGTCAACGGGACTTGCAACAAGAGAGTTATTACACATCTTTGAAGGGCAAAGGACCCCATAACACTCCAACTGTCTTAAGCGAATTTGAGGGTGGTGAACCTATTTCAGTAGGTTCTCCACAAAACAATGTTCCCCCTCCTAACGATGGTGAAGAGGTGATGTATCAGAACCTTCACTTCATGATTCACAACCCTAGTTTTGAACCCCACGAACACCAAGTGTTCAATGAGGGAACACAAACACAAGATAAGGATGGGCAGTCTGATTGTCATCACGATCGGGGCCGAGACCACCGAAGAGAAGTTAGGAAACATCATCATGGCGATGGTTCTCCTTCTTCTTCACCTTCATCATCACATTCACCCTCTCCTTTAGTATCAAGATGTAGTCATAAGGAACCTAACTATGAGGATAAGGGTAAACAAAGTGAGAAACCTTGACGAGAGGGTCAAGAACGAGGATGAGGGCATTCTAGAGAATCACGGCATGGAAGAAGGGAGAGTAAGGAACTGCGTAGACATCACCGACACTATGAAAGAAATGACCACTAAGAACCCCTACTTGTAACCCGAAGCATGTTAGACATCACAGAGGCTATAAGAATTCCCACAAGGCACCAAAAAGATAGCAGGATCAAGATGTTAGACATGAATAATATCCCACGATTTGAGGGGGGATACAACGTTGATCCTCAGAACCACTTACAAGCATTTCATGATGCATGTGCCTTGCAGAATATTGAGAATGA
>MNCI01002801.1:255328-285369 GCA_015680685.1 Gnetum montanum
TTTTGCAACATTGTTCATACTTTTTCACTTATTCATGTGTTTATTTATTTTGTTAAGTTTGTCACCGAATAAGTGCTCCAAAAGATGGTATAAATGTATTCCATTGATTGCTAATGTTTGGTTTTTACCTTTGAGTTATGATGTTAATACTAAGGTATGGTTCTTTTGATATAACAGGCAATGAGTCCACTTCATCCATACATCCATGAATTTCTATGGCCTCTCTTGGCTTGGAACTGTATAGTCCCTTTCTTTCAATAACAAGAACTATCAATGAATCGGTGACTGGGTATTTCTCAAACTAAGGAAGGACTCAAGGACTGAAAAGAGTGTGACTTCAAGGGAACTTGATGCATTTGTGTTGGCCATTCCCTTAGGTGCTTGGATGTTTTCTTCTTAAGTTTTCCTTACCATTCTGAAATTGCTCCATTATAGAGAAGCTGAGCTAATAAAAATAATAAGTCTTTGCATGGTGTGGTTCTCATGCAAAAAAAATAGTGGGAATTCAAAGCACACCCCTTGGGTGAAATAATCATCTGGGCTACAAGCACTGGTTATGGAACTAAATAAACATGTTCCCTCTAACTAAGGCCCTTTCTCACTTCCTACTTTCTCCTTTTTTGCTTCATTGGAATGGTGGTGAGTTTTTGGCAGAAGCATCCTTGTTACTCTAGGTGGATGGATTGGTCAAATGTATTAATGCGAAGTCACTGGATGTGGTTTGTTTGAGGCTAGTTTTGGAATGATATCTACTAAGTCGCATTAACCATTACTACACAAGGGGTTGTACATCACCTTGTTCTTGAGACTCCATTCCATTCTCTTCTTCCATCCTTTTGTCCCCATTTTGCACCTCATTGTCGATTGTATCAGTAGTCCATATGTTGGTTGCATTGTTTTCTTTTTGGTAAACTCTTGTGGTTAAGACTTTAACTCTTGGTTCCAAATGGCATTTCCAGAGCCTACGGACTCTTTGAATGTGGCATTGCCAGGGCATTAAGGGCATGAGCCTACTTTGGGGAGGACCCACTAGAATTCCTATTTGGTGCATCAGTTAATTTCTTTCCCTTAAACATTTTCACAATCATCATTTATTTTGTTCATTTCCATCCCTCACATCCATTTTATTAATATGGCCGTTGTTTCTTTTTCTCCATCTTTCTTATTCCTTATTTTTCTCCATTCTCTTGCTACCGGAGGTTCGCTCTCAATTATGGGGGTCCTGGTCCAATTTTTTCGATTTTCTCCTAACCCCTAAACCTCAGGTAGTCACCAGTGTTATACCTCCAAAATCTGCATCAGCCATATCACAACTTAGCCAATGGACCTTACACTGAGACAAGGTATCAACTACATTGTGATTCATTTAACCTTGCTAATATAAGACTGTGTTGTGTGTGCATATGGTAATCATACAACAATGGATTGGATCTGGAGGGAACACTTGGAATGGACTAGTGCTAGAGCAATTATGTAAGGAACAAGATTGATGACACGCTTATGGATGGACAATGAAAAGCGCAATCTTGGCATTAGTAGCAATAGACTTCTTCTTTTCTCTCTCTCTTCTCTCTTCTCTCTCAGCTACCAAATAAGGTTGGATGTCAAATGTGTTTAGTATTCACTCTTGTTGTCATGAACACTAATTTTGTCATGTGTTGTAATGATGATCCGTTCACATGTCACCCCATTCACCATTAGTATCATTCAAGTCAATAAACCCATACCTTCCCAATATTTTTTAAGGAACTCGAGGATGAGTTTTCATTCAGTCATGGGGGTATGATGAGCCGTTATATTATGTATGCGATATCGCAGCATGTCGAAACATCTATAAATGAGAGGTGGCTTTCCCTGTTTTAGACATCTAAATCTAGATCCTTAGCCAAACTACAGTAGTTTTACCATTCCAGAGTTAGAATAATTTCCATGTGCCTGCATTAGGAGTCTCAAAGTGAACGGATCTTTATTCAAGAAAATTGTACCTGAGCACACATTTATGTATGGCAATAAAGACAAACTTTTTGATAAACCTTGCAACATATGGACTAAGCTAAATAGGATTTAATTATTGTTAAATGTTTAAATGCTTTCCTAGATAATTAATCTCTCTCAACCCTTGACTCTCCTAGTTAAGTGCATTCAGTACAACCGCTTCAAGCACGTTTGTAACACTTGGTAACCTAGTAACGAGTAGCATTTGGTAATCCTAGCAGCGTTGCACTGGTTCAGGGTGTGTGCAGAAGGTGGGAACAGATACTAATGCTAGGATAATTAGAACTTAGTTAATGAATAGTTAATGAAAGTTAGTCATTTAGTTCTCTTCATCTTTCCCTACTAGCATAGGCGTTAAAAAGATAAAGGACATAAAAATCATATACCTCAAGCTTACTTAACCATACAACCGTGACAATATAAGTAAGTTTGAGAAGACAGTGATTGATTAACCTTAAGTGTTCCATTAGGGTGCATAAGCACTTAGTCCTTGGAGTTCGACCGGATCACGCGTGAGACGCTCATATTCGTATGGTTAAGTGTATGGGTACCTCGCCACTCATCATGAAGTAATCTCGATCTTTATTTCTGGTCATGTGCATGCCCAAGTACGTCACACTCAAATAAGGATGTCATACAATTACAATCACTACACTGTGGGCATACACTAGGAGAAAAAGGTTGAGAGAAGAACTACTTAAAACTTAACACTTAAACTAAGAACTGAAAAACTGCCTATCAGATCTGTCTACCTCTTATTTATAGATGAGGAGATAGGCTACGATATCGCGTATGCAATATCACATACATGATATCGCATATATCATGGTTAACTAAAATGACGACTCATCATACCCCCACAATTGAATGAAAACTCATCCTCGAGTTATAGTGAGGGCAAGCTCCATTGATTACACACTGGATAGGTATGGGATTATTGAATGGTGAGAATGGGTTCATGCCATAGTGTGGAATCAAAACAAAATTGCGACACAACACAAGGAATGTGAAAGGAAATCCTAAAGCTACAAAATTGATGGAACTCATGTAGTTCCTGGTGGTGGTGGCTCCTCCATAGGTGCTTTCCCCTTGTCTTATGCTCCAGGTCTTGGGACTTGATGGCATTGAAGTATGGCCTGAAGTTTCTCCTCTTTGGTCCAGGGATCTTGTGTCGTCCATGCTAATGTTTCAATGTTTGATGGAGTTAGCACCTCCCATGGGTAGGGTAGTTGTGAAAACATTTGATTTGCCTTGACATACCAAGCCACAAACACCTATCGTTCCTCCTCATAGGCTCTGGCTTTGTCTCTGTATTCCTAAAAATCTGCAAGCCATCAAGCCAAGTCTATTGCAACACCTTTTTGCCCCTGGTAGCTTTCCTTAAACACCTCAAGTTTGGAATTTGCAATCTCCAGTTTCTGCAATATCTTTTTGCATTTTGCAAATTCTATTTCATATTTGTTGTAGGTGGTAGCTACCTGTTGTTCGAGCTCTGTTCTCGGGTGCCCTGCTATTAACATGGCAAGGTTGGCATACCGTAGGTTTGCCAACTCCATGTATTCTGTAAGATCCTGGATCTGCAAGTCCTGATTTTTAACTTCCACCTAGTTGGCAAAGGCATATGTGTCCAAAATGGCCTGCCAGTCAGTGTGTTGAGCACTGATAGTGTTGATGTGGGCCTTGGCCATATGGATCTCCTTCTCGATGATCTATTTGTACATCCCCACCTAGTCCCGAAAGTGCTTCTTTAGCTGTTCATGCCATTTAGCCTCATTTTTCCACATGCTGATTTTGATAGCAGTCTTTTGGCATATGGCACGTACTGCCTCAGTTGAGAGGGTTCGATTTTCCTTGGTTAAATGGCTCATGTCTTGGTTGACCCAGATGAATTATTCTCGCAACTGGTAAAAATGTTCTTTGAGAACATTCTTTTGCTTTTCCACAAAGGTCAACCAAAGGTTGTCGGCAAAAAGCTATTTTTTTCCTCTTGTAAGGCCTTGAGTGCCTTGGTATGCGCATGAGTTTGCGCTTGTGTTGTAGAAGCATCCCAAACAACCTTCTCTTTTTCTTCTGCCACCTTCTTATTCTCCATTAGTAGCTTGGTCAGTTGCTCAATTTTGAAACTGTCTAGCTGGTCTACGGAAAAAAATTGCAAAGGGTCTCGCTATGTTTCTTGTAGGGCCACAAGCTTTTCTTGTAATTTTTGCACCTCTACTTCAGCGTGCTCAGCCCTCACCTCTATCAAGACCAGCTTCCCCTTCGTGGAAATGAGGTCTAATTGAATTTCTGTAATATCATGAGGGATGTCAAACAAGGATGTCATTACTTGTCCTATTTGTAGCAATCGATCAAGTACATCCTCATGTTCCGTAGGAGTCATTGAGGTTCCAGCCAAAGTTTGAGCATCCCGTGCTTCTGTGAGATCTGCCAATGGCACAACAAGTATATTGAACAATTCTTTAATGTGGTATGCAACCACTTCTATGGCTCCTTCTTCATCCTGGTGTTGCATAACCACCACTTTGGCGCCTTCACCAGTTTCTAATTGCACTTGGAAAGATGTAGCATTTCGCAAGATCTATTGTGACCAAGTACTTTCCCCTCCTTCTGTATGGATGGACACTTCACCCCTTGCACAATCTAAAGAAACTGTGGGCTGTATGACATCATTGATGACGTGGAAGAGATTTGTATCATCACAACTTCCCCAACTGACCATCTCAGTGATGGCCCTGAGATGGCTCATCAATGGTCTATAATCTTGCAGTGGTGGTGGTTGATCCTAGCCTGTGCGAGGTCCTACTTCCTATTGTTGGCTGGGACCCATACTTGGAGGTTGGATGGGTCCTACAAGTTGGGTTACAATTGGCCCTGCTATCTGTTCTTTTTCTTATTCTGGTCCCAACGTCTCACTAGTGATTTTTCTTGTGGCTAGTGGCTTTAAAAATTCAGCATATAAAGCATTTTAGGCTTTTTAGAGGACATCATTAGTGTATCCTTTGATACCAGCACATCGGCACAACTTTCTAATAAGATAATGGAAGGGTAATGCAAGCTTCCCTGTCTTCTGTTCTTCAAACCGCCTCAGGATCTCCATGAAATATAGATGAGGCAAGTTAGCATTAACCTTTTCTGTCAGCACTACACATCCCCTTGCTGCATATGTTAAAATCCTTTTTAGGCCCTTCGTGGAGAAGAGGTGGTACATTACAATTTTGAAATAGATCCTCTCTTCTGTCGTTAACTCTCCAAATGTCTTGTCCTTGCCATATGCCCTCTCCAATCAAACTCATTGTGCATTAGGGTCTGAACGAGTAAATAACTGAGCAACCTTTGGCCCTATATTCGGAGGGTTTAATACTTCCGAAATGGCCTGCATAGAGAAATCAACTATCACACCACAAATGTTAGTAGTGGTGCCTTGTTCTCTGTTGTGCCAAAATTGGTACATTTCCCCTAGGTACCAGGCATTGCTTACAGAGAGGATAAGCCATAAGGGAGATCCTTTGAGGTGATCCATAATAGCCTCTAGAGCGAACTCTACGAAAGATTCAAAATTTAATTCCACAATCACTGCAGTGAATGTGGACGTTTCATGGATAGCCTAAACACACTCCTAGGGCAACGTGAGATGTTGTCCCTATTCAGGTGTTGCAGCAGCTCCTCCTTCTGCCTGCCTTAATTGTATAGTAGCAAGGTCTTCTTGATGAATGCTAAATGATTGTTCCTCCTACTCTGTATGTTGTCCAATAGGGACTTGTTCTTCGCCTCTCCTAGTTCGTTTGCTTCCACCTTGAGTAGGACCTTCCTGTTGTCCACATTTGAGGGTCATCTGCAATCACACAAGGCCAAGCATTAGTAAGGTTGTTTCTGAAGTTAAGTTATATCTTACTACTTACCTTAATTAATTTATTTTATCTCCGTGTGATGTTTCCCGAAAGATTATAATAGTGAGTCCTTTTTACTTAGGTGGTTTCCAATTTTAGTTTCCTAATGTACCTAAACGGATGACATGATTTCGGCACAATCATCCTTAATATTATAACTAATTACCCTTGATAATGTCCTTCGGGTGATGAAAAATTCCAAAAAAGTTATGCACTATTCGGCATGTGTCCCTCCCCCACGACTAAGCTGAATACTCTGGGTTCAAGTATGTTTAGATGGAATGAAAATTGGAGTACCAACGAGCGAGATATAGGTATAAAAGCAAAGATCTCACAATTGTAAGTCGTAGAGAAAGATTCAAAAAAATCCCTCGCATGAATAGTGGAAAATGATGGTAAGTGTTACGGAGGATCATGTATATATAGTTTAATGTGATGCATCATGGCCTATTGATGTTTAGGCCGAGAGAAAAATACCAAATTTTGAAGGTTTTTTCTGAAATTAACAATAGAAATGAAGGACATGTGGGTAAGTGCAAAAGGTTCTAGGGTAATTTAGTGAGTGTTAAAGGCACGAATAATTATATGTGGGTGGAATCGATCACTTAAAAAGTTTGGGTGGTAAGTGAGAGAAAAAGGGCATGTGATGGGAATGTTGGAATTTTGAGGGATAGTAATAAGGGAAAGAATATTGTGGAAAATACGCTGAGGGTAATAAATGGTGTGTGTGAGCTGTGTTATGAGTGAAAATTATAAAAGATTACACAAGTGGATCCTCCCCAAAGTAGGTTCCAACCTATAATGCCCTTGTGTAACCACACTGAAAAGTGTCCATGGGCACTAGAAGGGTTAAATGTAATCCACACTAGTTCCACAAAACACACACATGTAAGTATCACCAGAATGAGGTAAGAATTCTACGCTAAACAAGACACAAGCAACAATTACATGAACAACGAGATGAGACGGGGTATAGAAGGGATTGTAGAGATTGGGATATGAGGTAACTAACACAAGGCATGGTGAATCCTACGTGTAAAGCATGATTAATGTGTCATTAACCCATCGTTTCAAGATCAGGACCAAGTCCATTCATCTGATCAGTGACACCGCATTGTTTCATCCCATGATGAGTGACTATGAGAGTACCATGATGACAAGGTGTACGATCACTTAGCGTTTTATTCAAGGTAGGAGTGATTTTTGTTTTGTAGCACTCTTCTTTGCGATTTCTTTTTCTCTTCTTTCTTTCTTTTTTTTGTTTTTTTTTTTTTTGAATGAATGAATCTAGAGAAGCTGCCAACCTTCAGGCATGGGTGCATGTCTTTCCAGTGGGACCCCCTAGAACAGCATTGGATTTTTGAGTGCCTTTTGATTACTCTTACTCCCATTTTGCGTTAGATCTACAAGGATCTTAGTACAACCATGTTGCATGATAACTCTCACAGACGTTACCAAAGAAAATCCACAAGTTCCCTTGATGTCACACCCTAATCATTCCCTCTTGGTCCATCCTTCTTCATTCTGGGTACAACGAACACAAAAATAATTTTAAGTTTTAAGAATGTTAAGAATATCACTGTACCCTTGACAGAACCTCTTATTTGTAGAATGGATGCGTGGGTGTAATGGGCTCACTATCCAAATAATTGAGACTTGATAACATAGAACACAACTCAACCAATGAGGCACATGAGTGCTTTATTCATAGATGAGATTACTTATAAAAAGATAATAAGACAAAAAGGTAAAACAAGAAATTGAAAAATGAAAAATTGCAAAACAAAAAATTGTAAAATTAAAGAAAATGAAAAATATTTATTAATCTTGCTTATTATTAAAATGGGGGATATCCACTATAACTAAATGGTTGAGCATGGCAAGGATTAATAAATGAAAGAAGAGGATCCTTGCATGTTGGAAACATTGAAACTTGGTCATACTTACCCCATTGGGGTTCACACACTTGATTATAATAAGCATAGTGGGGTAAGTTATAAGATGTGGTTCCTAGATAAAGAGTTGACCCACTATGATACTTGGGACAGTAAGATGGCATGCAAGGATCGGGATGTCATCCTCCATGGCTGTATTCATTGGGCCATATGGTTGTTGGTGTGTTAATTGGTGGCCCTGATGAAGTGACATGAGGCGTTGGGTTCGAAGATAAGGGTGCACCATAGTGTTGGACTTGTGCCGAGTTGGAGGATGCAATGGCCTTGGAATTGTATTGTCCCTTCCTATGATCATTTCTAAAGAAGGGACACTTTCGATGTTGCTGAGGTCTCTCACTGCTGTTGGCAATAGTAGCACAAGTAACGTTCAAGGGTTGTTATTGTGGTGTAGACAACTTAGGAACAGTTGGTGGTGATATAGAAGGAGGGAGAGGATGAGAATGTTGAAAATTAGAAGAAGTGTGAGGTACACAAGGCAGTGGTTGTGTTGAGGACATGGGTTGATGGTATTGAGGAAAATGGTAATGCAGTGAGATAGAGTATGTTGACCTAGTTGGAGAAATAGGATGTTAAACTAGATAAGCATTTGAACTCAAGTGATACGAAGGGTGTCTCCAGTTTAGGGGTGGCTTCCCCCATGACTGGGATTGTTGCCACTGTGATCGAACACAATATCTCTGTACGAACTCTGGGTGTAACGTGTTTCCCCAATGCTCATATAAATATAACAAGATTGGGCATTGGCCCTTGGGGTGATCGTACATGCAAATGTTGCATTCATACATATGATCAATAGTTGAGCTCTTAATTTCCTCATCCCCTCTTTCCGAATGTCTAATGATATTGTCCTGCTTCTCAAGTTGTCAAAACTTTATCCCCCATAATATTAATATATTCTCCACACTTTTTATGCATCCATTCTAGAATTTTATTAATCTTTGCCTTGACCTCCTCTAATGATTGTTGTATTGGCAAGGATGGTTCTTCCACCTTGAGATGCATTGATTTCTCCTTTTGATGATTATGGACCTTTGTTAAGTTGAGATTTTGGTCCCGTTGATGTTTTTCAACACTCTTCCATCTAGCCATTTCTCCTTCTTCTTTTGCTACCCACTTAATAAGCTCTTGGACTTGATGGGTTCNATGTTGTTCCATGCATAGGCATCGTAGAAGGCTTGTAAATGTTGTTACGGATGGAAGTCATAGCCTCCTGAGAAATTGAGAAAGTTGTTTAAATCAAGCCTAGGTAGACGGCTCTCTTTACGATGCCTATGGGAGATTCGAATAGCCTCTTGTATTTGTGTTAGGCTTGTAGTGGCCAGTAGGGGTTCATCGTCATCGGGTAAGTTATGTTTTCGTGCGTTGGGACGATGTTGCCTTCGTTTATGTTTATAAAAAACCCCCACCTCAGGTTGCATACTCCAATCGTCATTGTCATATAATTCATTGGTTCTCCAATAAATTTCCTCACTAGGTGTGGCATTATCGTAGTCTTGTAGGAGAGGCATGGTTGTGAAATTGTGTGTGAATTTATATGTGACTTTTTATAATGACTTCTTTCTAAAAGATATATCGTTAATTCTTATACAGCAACCTTTTATGATATAACTAATCTAGATAACTAGCATCGTCCTCGGCAACGGCGCCAATGATGAGTGGCGAGGTACCCCTATACTCAACCATACGAATATGAGTGTTTCACGCACGATTCGGTCAAACTCCGCAGATGGACTAGTTGTGGTATCTAGACAATTATCCTTAGGTCGCAGTTCACTATCTTCCCATCTGGACTAGTGTTAACTTTGTCACGTATGGTTTAGTCCAGAGTGAGGTGTATGATGTGTTCCTATGCTAATGCTACTCTTGGGTGTGATGGTAAATAATATTACTAAGCTAAGAGAGAGAGTGAGAGAGAATCTAAGCTAGCCTAAGTGCGATTAGTATCCGTTCCTCAATCATCCGTACACACCTTGGACCTCGTGCACGACTACCACTAGGATTACCAATCGCAGATCCTAGGTATGCTACTGGGTTACCAAGTAGTCACACTTAAATGCTTGTGATCAAGTCGTACTCATTCCATGTTTAACAAGAGTTTAGGGTGAAGAGATATTAACTAAAAAAACAGTAAATAAAAATTAAGTAAATAATTAAACTAAGTGAATGCTGCAATGATAAAGTAATCTCAATCTTTATTTCTAGTTATGTGCGTGCCCAAGTACGTCACACTCGAATAAGGATGCCGTACAATTACTATCACCACATTGCGGGCATACATTGGGAGAAAATGGTTTAGAGAAGAACTACTTAAAACTTAACACTTAAACTAAGAACTGAAAAACTGCCTATCCGATGTGTCTACCTCTTATTTATAGATGAGGAGACAGGCTACGATATCGCGTACATGATATCGTGGTTGACTAAAATGATAACTCATCACTTTGTTTATCATAAGTGATTTAATTTAGCTTGTAACTTGTTTTATGAAATTTGAATACAAGTTGCACTGAAAGGTTCCTACAATGCATTAGATTTGAAAATATTAAATATAAATAAAATATTGTAAAGTTGAATAAAGTTAACTCTTGGCTGTAAAGTTGAATAAAGTTGAATTCAAACAGAAAGTTGAATACAAGTTAACTCTTGGCTGTAAAGTTGAATAAAGTTTGAACCTGTTGACTTTACAGAAACAAACGCCAAATCTTGTGTTCTGGATGTGCATTATTTTCAAGACGGAACAAGTTGGTTAGGAGAGAAGAAGGATGAGATTCTTACGGAAAAACAGACCACCATGACAAATCTTCATTATCATCATCGCTGTTTCTGGATTCAAATTCTTCTTCTGATGATGCTACCTGAACTAAATCTAAATCATGGCTACACCGAGATAAGATAAATTGATTAGATTCTTCCTCATCTTTGGCCACATTCTGCTCAGTATCTTCTGTGCAGCCAAAGATTTCTGTCTCCAGCAATTTCATGAACATGTTCAGTCTCTCTTCTTCCACCACTGATTCTGCTTCTTCATCGTCACTTTCTTCTAACAAAGCAGCCACATATTTGAGATTGAGATCCCCAAACACATTTTCTGAGATTTTATTGGGTATTTTGAATTTCTGCTGCAGAGCCATTCAATTTTTTGAAGCCTACAATTGGACATCTTCATCATCTTCTGATCTGGGTCTCTTCCTTGCAGATTTCTCATCATCATGACCCACAGATGATGTTTCTGCAGCTGAAACTGCCATTTGCTAAAGGAATTGGCCAAGATTCCAAGAATGAGTGCAATCAGATTTATAGAACAATCTCAACAATCTAAAGGAAACTTTTTAAGATGGCGTGAGATTCAAAAACTGGTTTGGCTTCACATGGCAAGAAATCAAAGAATCAGGGCGAAAGTTTTAGATATTGGGAGAAGATAATTACGGTAACCGGAAAACTGCAGGTTCTACGTGTCGAATTCTGCGGTAACCAAATGACCTTTTCTGTTTGATCGAAATTTTATTATGAATCTGCCCAATGCATGTTCTGCAGCAAATGGGAAGTTGGGAGCAGACAAAAACTGAACTTCAGTTCTTATTTTATGCATTTGCTTGTTACCGAAACTGAAGTTGTCTGCATTTCTGCCTTGGAGTGCCTTGAAGTCATGAGATGGCACTTTACCATTACTTCAAGTGCTAGTCCCTACATTGAATCCTCTAATACTAAATTATATTTGTTGGTGACAAATTTTTGATGATTTGAATTTTCTTTAAAAATCTTTTCAACTAAACTATAGATATATACTATAACTATAAAACTAAGATAATTTTTTTTAATAACAAAAAGTGGTAAAGTAGAACCTTAAATCTCAGGGACAAACTTGTATAATTGACATTTGTACAACAAATTAGTTGACAAACTAGTAATGTATAAGTCAGCTGCAACTTAAATATATTGTACAGAAAATAAGTTCTGCTAATGGACAGTGGCTTAATATACTAAATATTATGCAAGTCCTTTTTTCCCCCAAAAATAAGTCCATAGTCTTTATATATATATTATACATTGCATTTTCAAAATTTTTGTTTATTAAATTGACTTAATGACTCATAAGGTATAGCAAATAAGTTGCAATGAAATTTAACATTGTATCATGGATTCTTTAAATGTTTGTAAATTCCCAAGATATGTTTGTAAATCCCAAGCTATGCAAAACCTTGATGAGAAATTGCTCCGATATCCAAGCCTTAGGTTGTCTAATGTAAGAATCTTGACCTTTAACAAGCTTGTTTACTTCTTTACTTTCAATTATATTCCAGGAATTCTTTCATTGTTTGTAAATTACAAGCCCTTACTATACAAGTTATATCATTACTTTAGCATTTTTGTTACAAAATATGAGAATCCTAGCTTATGGTAACTAAATTATGTCTACTAAATCCCTACTAATGTCAGCACACATGCTATTGAGAAACAAAGAAGGGGAAAAAATATTGATTTAACGTTATGAGAAGACCCCAACAATTTAAATATCTTTTAAATAATTTTCTAGTTATTTATCTTAAAACAATTCCTATGGAGGATGGGCTTTCAAAGTTTACTAAGAAACTAGATTTCAATTAGGATATTTTAGAGCAGAGATGTTGTAGGGTTAACTAATTTGAAACTTTTCTTATTCCACTAAAGCTAAAGCACCCAATATGGAATAGCTAAAGAATTTAGAGGAAAGTTTGGGAAAATGTTTTATTTCCACCACAATGTCCTTATCATTTCATTCATGCAATTTGACATAGTTTTACTGGCCAAGCTAAAGCCTTAGATAATTTCATCATGCCCAAACTATTCGAAAAAGGGAATAATGAGTTTATCAAAGCTTAAAGAAGGAAAAAATTTATAAAAAATAATTAAAGATAACTCAAAAAATTGCTCAAATCCTTTTGATAAACTCAAATACTAAAAAGCTCTCATTTAGCTAACCTTCTTTTGCTGAGAGAAGGCTAGAATAATAATAATAATGTCTTTATCATTTTCTATAAATTGAATTATATGAAGTTTCCTTGCAAAAGTCTAAAATATCCCTTTTATAAAATGCTATAAAATCAAAACCAAAACATGACATTAATCAAGTTATAGCAAAGTAGAATCTAAAATTGATGAATTACTTTGTGTGAACAAATAACACTAACATTTCTTATGTAACATTATTGAAGAGCATCCTTAATTTATAACTTAATTGATATAATAATGTCAGTGTAACTTTGGGATCAGTTTCTGCTTCAGCATCCAATCTGTACTTGGAGAAAGAAAGCTAAAAACTATTGAATTTTTATTATGAAACAGAAAATATAATAAAGGAGGTTTGCTTATCATCCAGAATTATCAAAAAGACAATCTGTGGCTTTATAAGAAAAGACCATAATAAAATAATGGATCCATCCTATTCACAACCAAAATCAGAGAACTCTCATACAGATAAATTAGTTTTTCCTTTAAAGAAAGGGCTAAAGATAAGAGTAAAATGTGTCTCGTTTTTTAATTTATTTTGCCACAGGCACAAGGAGATCCAGATTTAGTTTAGTTCACATTTTTCCTAAATGGTATTTTGAAAGAATTGACGTTGTGACTTGTAAGCAGCCTTTTTCAGTTTCATGGCAAAAATAGTTTCAGAGATGGTGTGTAAACCGCTATGTATTTTAAAAAATAACAAAACCAGTAAACTTTTTGCTACATGACTCAGCAGTTTGCGTCAATATTCTACATCTCTGGAAAGCACTGGTTTGCAATTTCATTTTACAGAAAGGGACAATTTTTTTTTTGTGAACACTTAATCCTTTCAGAAAGCAGCATTTTGCAAATAGGTAGTCTCCTCCTACATCGTAGAATCTTGATGTTCCCAGAGAGTCCATGGTGATAAATATACATTCTCATCATCATGCTCATTCTCTAATTCAAGCTCTGTGTCTCTGGAAATACAAGATGGAAACTGGATAAAATCGTTACAAGATAAGGAAAACATGAATTCTTCCTCATTCTTGTCAGAAATTGCACTAAAGATATGAATTGTATGATTCTCTTGATTTTCTTCAGTGCAGCGTAAGATCTCTGATTCCAGAGACCTCATGAAACTGTTCAACTTATCATCTTCTTCCACTTTTTCTGGTTCATCATCATCTTCAGTTTCTAGCAGAGCAACCAGATCTGTCAGCTCTCCAAACGCCTTCCCTGCTTTGATATTGGGTTCTTTGAATTCTGCAGACTAATTCACCTCCTGCACATCATCATCTGTTCTGGGTCTCTTCTTCGAAGAGTTCTCATGACTACAATCCAAAGATGATGTTCCTGCATTTTTCTTTCTAGGTATCTCCAGAAATGCAAATGGCTTATGGCTAGACACAGATTTTTGTTGTGGCTCTGTAATCCAATCACTAACTGTGCATATAAATAGCAGCAGAAATATCCATGACCATAACGTACATTTGAGAAATCAAATAATTAAAAAAACCTAAATTTGGTTGATTTTTTTTAGATTAGGTATTTCAAGATATTTTGCAATCAGACAAATAGCAGGGCTGTGTGTCTGGTATTTGCATTCACCACATAGCATTGCAATGCAAGTATCTACCGATGAGAAACAGCTGTGCATGTGATTGATTGTGATCAGGTCAGGTCAGGATTGAGGAAAGTTGCTGCTTTTATGGCTTTATACTCGAGAAATGTTGCAAAATTGAAATTTGCATTCTAAAACACAAACTTGCCTGCAGACCTACCATGACTGTTCAAGTTTGGTATCACAGATCGGTTCTGATATCATCAGAATAAGTGTTAATTGGCTGAGTTAGACAATGCCAGATCAACAAGTAAGATCTGAAAAGGGCACGAGTGAAGTAGGAATGAAATATATGAAGTGACGGTGCCCTCACTGGCTTTCAGAAATCTAGAAAGCTGATATCATGGACATTGATTAAATCTCTGAAAGTTATTGTTTTGCCATTTTGTTGAATATCTTGGAGCCAAAGCAAAAGTTGCCAGACCCGGCACGGTTCTGGGGAGAAATTGTCCACAAATTGCAGCATATGACTATAAGTGCTCAATGAATGTCCTGTCCCAAATATTTGACAAGTGGTAAGCACTGTTAGTCCTGTAGAGTTACCTGAACGCTTAATGTTGTTTTTCCTTTTCATATGACGTGAGTTCCATGAACTTTGCATGTTTTCAAAATTTTAAATGTTATCCATTTCTCAAGACTTTTATGTGTTTAAATGATGTAATACCAATGTTTTTAAATATTAATCCATGGTAAGTTGATTACATGAATGACCTATCAAATTCCATCCTTACAGCAAGTTGTCTACATTTCTGCCTCGGAATCCAACTCAACGCAAATTCCATAAATTTAAGCTTGCATAATTACTCTAATACCAAGCTTACATGCTAACCTGGATAAACATTGATTTTATAAACAGTGCCTGATTGATCTTAGTAAGTTATGATTTTATAAACAATGAATGATTGATCCTAGTAAGCATCATAACTCTTTCATGAGGGTGATGGAAGGTTAATCAATTTCTTAAAAGACAGCAGATTCAGTAGTACTTTTGCAAGTACAGCTTGTCACATTGTTCAATGTCCTAAAACCAAAGCAAGGAAGAAGAGCTAGATTTTGAGAATGAATGATCCACTCTGCATGATTGGAAGAAAGAGAAACAAAAACAACAGCCAATTTTAAAACGTTACAGTGATTTGCCAGTTACAGTTGGTGAATTCAATAGCATACTTTTGAAATTTATTTATTTCTACTAAAAGGTGTTTGTTTGACAAGTCATCCTTGCAGTTGGTAGTGGCTACTTTATTAAGTTTATGTGAACATGAAACTGATCTGACCGCAACAGAAGCATGACATTTTTCAAGCAGATTAAAAGGCCCTAGCCACTGGCTTGCTGAATGCAGCAACAGGGAGGTGTTAATGGAGATTATACGTAAATTCATTTTACTTGAAATAATTTGAGTATAAATGCACTTATGATGTAATCTTTATAAAACAATGAGCTAACCACTTAAACTATTTTGTTAGCAAGAAGTATCAATGTAGAAGCTTAAATGACCTGTAAGTGTCATGTTTTGATAAAGGATATTCACTTGCAACTTCTTGCTGGTTAACAAAATAGTGAAGTTATTTACAAACTCTACTGAATACTATATGATTTCTAAATTTTTTAAACAATGTGAACACAAGATCACATTAAGTGCATATTCATCATAAATTGATCAACATATTCCATGCATTGCTTCTTCGGAATTCCTGTATGGTGACATGAGTTTTTACATTTGTAAACTTGCAAGCCCTTGATATGCTTCCTCTGTTGAGAAACTACATCCATCCCCAAAAGTACTTTGTCCACAATTGTGAGATACATGTTTCACTAGTTTTTTGCTTTCAACTATATTTTTTGAA
Source organism: Gnetum montanum (assembly GCA_015680685.1). NCBI lineage: Eukaryota > Viridiplantae > Streptophyta > Gnetopsida > Gnetales > Gnetaceae > Gnetum > Gnetum montanum. Next base: position 271,600 of record MNCI01002801.1, read on the forward strand.
CGTAAAATTTAATTGTTGCTAAGGCTTATGACTCGTATTTTACATATCAAATGCTGTTAAATTCATTCACTAGATCCTTTTGGCTCTTGCAAGGATTTTATTTAAGAAAATAAAAAATAAATTTCAAAAGTATGTTCCTGAATTGGCCAACTAGTTGCTTAGAGGCTCCTTATGAAAATTAGGAGAAAAGAAATGGTTTGGTTTGGATTAATACAAGTTTTGCTCAAAAGATTTTGGAGATATATATCTTACATCAACAAACACATCTTACCATCAAATCCAATGAAATTAATTAATCTTTAAAATATCAAATAGGCATGTATATATACATTTTTATATGAATTATTAAAGGATAGCTTATTTGAAAGATAAAATTGTTTGAAATTTAAACTCAAATTTTATTACATTTGTATAAACCTAAAAGATTTGTCACGTCCGGCTAAAAGCTTTATCTAGGTCCCATTTCAAACAAAAAAACATCTCCACTATCAAACATCGCACTGCCATTTGAGAAAATCCAGCTCTATTTAATTTTAAGTGCAGCTTTTGAACCGCAAACTTAGCTCAACACATGTTTAAAGATTTCCTGTGGATGAGGTTTTCCATCTGCAACTCACATTTTGAAATTTAATGCCACAGACAACTTTTTCAGAAAAAACAGAAAGAGCTCCCATAAAATAGCTACCACATTGTTGAAACCCGAAAAGAACAAGCAGAATCCTGCCAGCCGGCTTTTTCATTATAAAATGGAAAAAAAAAACTCTCAACATTAAACTGGCTTCCCTGCAACAAATTTTCAAGGCATCTAAGAAACACAAAAACTTTAATAAGCTCAAAACTCTTAACAGTAGCATCATAGTGAAAACCAAATCCAAATCAGAGTTAACTGGAATTTAAGTATTTATTGTGTGACTGCAGTATTTTTGAAAGCACCATGCTTGTTTTCCAGCTAATTCAGGGCTACCGTGTACTAGATTTCGTCGTTTTAAGGGAGAAGTAAACCTTGGGAAATTGGATTGCAAATATTAAAAATACTTAATTTACAAGAGAAGAAATTAAAATAATATCAAGTCGTTGTAGTATAGTGGTAAGTATTCCCGCCTGTCACGCGGGTGACCCGGGTTCGATCCCCGGCAACGGCGTATAATTTTGTCATTTTCGCACGCAAAAACATAGTTACTTTTGCAATGTATTGCACTGATGAATTCGATTTGGGTTTTCAATCTTTCTTTTAATCTTGGATGTTCGATTTGTTTATTATAGAAAAGCTTTTACTTCACTGTTGCATGGTAACAAGTTCACTTTGCCTGAAATTTCTCAGTTTGCAGAACATGGTCCACCTGCAACATCTCCAGAAATTTATGCTTTGCCATGCATAAATGGTTCCCACTCAGGGCAAAACCTAATTCTATAATGAAATGTTGCCGTGATGAACACAAGCATATAAATGAGTTTCATGATGCTAATTTTGTTGCAGTGAAGTAGTGTTTTCAGTGCATTGATGTTGTTGCTGGTGTTCTGAAATTGAAGACTTTGAATGAAGGATCATTGACGATGTCTGAAATGTTAAATTTTGAAGAAGGCATCTGAAATTTCCCTGTATCGTCTGCAACCAACATACGACAAAGGATATCATCTCATTTATAATTATTANTTGCATTCTTTATGGAGAAACTACTTATTTCATCATGAAAATAACGTGCACAAAGATTTTTTAAGNTAGTTTCTCCATCAAGAATGCAAATTATCATTTTAGCTTTATCATAAATGAAACTGAATTTTTATTTAGTGTCCATTAAGTTCCTTTGAATTATATATGTATTAAATAATCTTGATATATTTAATAAAGTGTTACCTTAGTGCTAAGAGTCTTGACATGGTAACTAGAAGTCATAAGTTTAATTCCAATAGATAGCACTAAGTTATGGATTTCAAACAAAATTCCCTTAATAGATTTTAAGAGGTTTTAGTGGATATAAGTACCAGTTTAGTTATATATATATATATAATGTGTAGATGAGAAAATCATTTTATTTTTAAAATTAATGAAATCTCATAATTGATTAAGTGAATTGATTTTCATGTTGCAAAAGGAAATCAACATGTGTTAAAAATTCTTACCATGATAGTTGTTGAGCTTGAAATTTTATGTTGGTAATTCACACAGCCATTACACACGTATAAAAAATCTGTGTTAAAGTTCATAGCTTTGCCAAATATTATGAAGATAATTTTGGGAGAGAGGTTAGTTACTAATTGGCTAGACTTTTTCATAAAAAGTAAGTAATTATTGTCGTAACTGTGGGCTAAGGGACAAACATTTTCATGGGAATTGTTATCTTTAGCCAAGAGGCCAATTCTAGTTGGTTGGACTTTATCATGAAAATAAATTAATTATTGTCATATTATTGGATTAAGAGAGGAACTTTTTTATGGGAATTATTTTAGCCAATTACAAACACAAAATTTAACCCTCAACAACTTCCATGGAAAGACTTATTTAACAATAGTTTTGATTTTTTTTTTTCGAAATGAAAAATGAATTCTAAGATTTCATTAATTTAACAAAGAAAAGGATTCTATTGGCTAAATAATAGATATATCATAAATATGTAGTTAAACTAGTCATTTATTTTCCATGAAAAATTCCAACAAATTGATGAAAAAGTTCATTGATTTGCCTAGTGATGAATTGTGTTTTGATGTGCTCTGATATCAAATATGCAATATCGGAGCCTCGATATTGGATATCTGATATCAGACCCCAAGATGCAATGTCGAATATCCAATATCGCAGGGTATATGCTACTAGCCTATAAATATAGTGCTTGGGCACACAATTTTTAGATAGTTTTTTGTCATAGAGCAACAAAGTTCTTGCAGTTTATCCATTCCAAAGTTAGAACATTTCTGAGTGCTCGTAGTAGGAGTTTGAGTGTGTGTGGATCTTTGTTCGAGCATTGGTGTACCTAAGCACAACAGTGTGATGGAAATAAAGACGAGCCCTTTTGATAATCCTTGCAGCACTAAGAATAGATTAATTTTTTCTTTAATGCATTTAATATTCACTGCATTTTACTTTAATGCACTTTAGTTAAGCAATTAATTTCCAGTTGTTAATGAACACAAGCACAACCACTTCGACCATACATGTAGCACTTGGTAACCCAGAAACGCTTAACATTTCGCAACCCAGTAGTGCTATATGTGTTCAGGATGTGTCCAGAAAGTGGGAATGGATACTTGTGTTAGGCTAGTTAGGTAGTAGATTAATTAGATATTAAATTCCTCTAACTTTCATTCTTGTTTTAGATGATTAAACTTATAAAATATAAAAGGATAAAAATCATATACCTCAATTGCACTTAACCATATACTTGTACCTCACGAGTGGAACTAAGAAGACAATGATCATCCTGATTAGATTTCATTTCCTTGAACCAGTGTACTTAAGAACTTAAGGTCTACAGAGTTCAATTGGATCACATGTGAACGCTTGTGATTAGTATGGTTAGACGTAGGGGTACCTCGTCGCTCATCATTGGTGTTGTTGCTAGGGACTTTTTAGTTATTATGTGCATTATCTAGGACTAGTGAAAATTTATTCAAATCATTAGAACAAACCCTAAAGTCATATTACACATTGGAATTACTACAACAATTTTAAAGAAGCACACTGTGTTTTTATTTTCTAACATAAAATGTCTTTTTCTCACAAGAGTGATTCTCCACCCAAGTCTGACGAAGTACATCAATAGATGCCTCAACCATACAAAGTGGTATATACTCATCCTAATGAGTATGTACCAAATTTCACCTTCATCTTACACTAGGATGAATAGCTATAGTAGTGTGACATTGTGTTACCACTAGATCGATATGTTCCTACAATGCTCCAACAAACTCTTGTGTGTTTGGGCCTCCAAGGACTTTATGCTAAGTATGTTATACAAGATAGTGACACTAGGGATTATCATCCCACTAAGGCACAATGTCTAAGGGATCGACAACTAGAACATTGCTATGAATCTATGAAGGAAAAGTGGTTCAATGATTCCCCATTCCTACCATACCAAAAAGATGGTGGAGAACCCTTCTTTGGGGGTTCTCCATTCAATAAAATTTTTCTCTTTGACTTCAATGAAGGAGGTCAAAACCATAACCTGTAGTCCACGATTCACAATCCTGGTTCTAGCAAGAATGGATCCAATGATAAAGGAGAAGCCAAGGAAGAGAGTTAGGGTAGGGATGTGGACAAGAAACAAGATCATGGTCATGAGCACAACCATTGAATAGGGGGTAGTAGGCATCGTGATGGTGCTAGTCGTCCTTGCTCTTCACCTTCATCATCATCATCTTCTTCTTCTGGCTCTGATCGCAACCGTAGGGGGCATGACTATGATGGAGGTGACTGAAGGGACTAAAATGATAGAAGGGACCGTTGGGCAAGTTAAGACCAGGGGCATAGGTATTCAAGAGAGACCCATTGCCATGAATGAAGGGGTAGTAGAGGGCATCATAGGCACTAGAATCATGGCCTCAATGAGCCTTTGCTTGTTACCTTAAGCATGCTCAACAATACAAAGATAGAAAGAATTCCTACAAGGCACATTAAGGATAGATGAATCAAAAGACTAGACGTGAACAATATTCCTTGGATCAAAGGAGGATACAATTCAAATCTGTAAAACTATCTCCAAGATTTTCAAGATGCATGTGCCTTGCAAAATATAGAAAATGAGTGGCAAAAACTTAAGTTGTTCTTAAGGACACTCATTAAAGAAGTAGAGAACTGGTACCAGTCCTTAAAACTGAAATCTATTAGATGATCAAGTACAATGCTTGAATTGTTCAATGATAAATATCAAATGTACTCTTAAGTGTCCAACTTGAGGAGGCAGATCCAAGGATGGAAACAAGGGACACACAAACCCTTGGACATTGCCATAGGCTAATACTATTCCTTAATGAATAGATGTCCTAGCCATGGTTATTCTCAATTGGACCAACTTCACCACATTATAGATGGGCTTTAATCCAAAATGAGGATAACCCTTGATGTTGATGCCCAAGGGCAATTGTCAAAATTAAGCACCCATCAGTATCAAAGATTGATTGAGTAGGTAGCTAAAGAGGAAGGAGAATTAAGAAAATGAGAAAGTGCGAAAGAGTACAACCATGGTCCTTTTATTTGAAAGCGGGAGGTTTGATTTTGTGACAATGAAGAAGAATCATCACTTAATGAGGTGGTAAATAGAAAAACCTTGGCATTTCAAAAATTTCAATCTAAAATTATAGCCAAGGTTGATCAATTATGGGACTCCATGGATAGTAGATTTTAAACTGTCCTAAAAATTGCTGAGGAGTCCAAGGAATAAGGTAGTGACCATGATCGTAGGAGGCATAAGGAAGCTGAATGTCCTAATCAGAGAGGTAAGGACAAGATTGTTGCAATCAAGGAAGTTACAAGAAGCGACTCAGATGATGATGGTGGATGTGACATCTACCACTATGAACATCCTAAGGAATGTTGCCCTATTGTGTTGCACTTACAAGAGTCTTGGGTGTACACTCTGAATTCATGACTAGCACAAAGGCAAACACCCATAAGATTGCCTTATCCTCAGGCCAATTCTAGGTAGCTTCACCAGCAACAATAGTATTATCCAAGTGGAACTCCTCTGCAACCATGGATGTTGCCACCAACAAGGCAACAATGCCCTTATAGACAACCTGATCCATATGGATATTACATTTAGCAACCCTTGTCTCTACGTTACTCTTCCAGTTACATTTTTACTTTTCAATCTCACTACTACCCTTCTGATTAATATTGAACTCATTCTCCACATGTAAGGAAGGATACCACCTTTTATCCTTATCCTTCTCCTATTCTTGCATACCTTCCTCCTCTCTCAACCTAGTTACCACCTGCTCCATATATGCAAGGTGAACTCGTAGCTTAATCGCAACAACACAATGCCACCAAGGCCATTAATCTACAACCAGTTCATCAACCGAGTGGTTTAGATACTAGATCTAAGAAAAGACCTTTCTTCTGACCTAATAGTCTACCTAAGCCCTCACATACACCTACGGTTGGCAATCCTATTTCTCCATCTTCCTCTATATCAAATACCTTCGAGTCCCCTTCAAACCAAATACCACCCAAGATCCATACTATTATGCTTACTCACATTGTATCTAACTAGATTTGGGCTTGCAACCTTCTTAGGAAATTAGCTGATCCTGGGAGTCCTCTGATTTATTTACAAATTATTGGAAATGAACCATGTAAGGCTCTTCTTGATTCCAGTTCCAATGTCAACCTGATCTCTCATGAGATGTATACTACATGGAACCTACCTCCTCTCAAAAAGAGCAATATCATATTAGAATTGGTAGACCAATCCATCGTTGTTCCATTGGCACTAGGAGAAGACATTGTGACCACTATATGTGGGTGGTCTTATTCTGTTGATTTCCTAGTAATCAAGGTGAGAACTATAAAGAGGACTTTCCAATCATCATGGCAAGGGCATGGCTAAGCACCATTGATGCAAAAATAAGCATAAAAGATCTTTCCTTGGAAATATCTAAAGAAAATGCATTCGGGAAGATCAAGAAGAAGCCTGTTACATGCATCGCATACAACAATATAGGGTGAAATTGTGTGTAGAAACTCTGGTCAGTGAAATGAGCATCCATCTCTACATGCAAGCAGTGTGCACTAGAAGCTAATATTCAAAGGTGTCTATACATAACAACCACAAAACAAGAGGGCACCCAATGGCTGATCATTGATTCTAAAAGTAGCACACTTTGCATGGAACTGACTAAGAGCTTGACATGTGTATATGTAGTAGGCATGGATGAACTAGATCAAGTTCATCACCAACTCTCTGATGATGCAAATGATGAAACCTACTAGGGAAAGTTGGAAATTCCTGAAAATTTCAAGCAAGAGCCCCTTGAATTAAAAACTTTACTAGTTGGTATGGAATATGTGTTCTTAAAAAATGGTAAGCTGGTTATAATCAATGCAAATCTTACTCCAAAATAGAAAAGATGTTGTTAAATATGGTTGAAAAATGGTCAGCAACCTTTGCTTATTCATATCCTAAACTCACAGGGATTGATCCTAGGATATGCTAGCATCATATCTACACCGACCTGGCTATAAAGCCAAAGAGGCAACCACAAAGGCGATTAAACCCCAAACTTAAGAAAATCATCAAGGAGGAAAAAACAACTCCTCAAGGTAAGGTTTATCTATCCTATTGCAGATAGTGAGTGGGTTAGTCCACTTGTGATTGTGTCAAAGAAAGGAGGTAAGTGGTAGGTTTGCATTGATTTTTGGCAGCTAAATATGGCAACATTCAAGGATCATTTTTCATTGCCATTCATTGATTAGGTGTTAGATACAATATCTGGACATTATTTTTATATTTTTCTGGATGATTATAGTGGCTATAACCAAATCAAGATCATCCTAGAGGACTAGACCAAGACAACATTCACGAGTCCCTAGGGGAATTTTGCATATTGCAAGATGCCATTTAGTCTGTGCAATGCTATTGCTACATTTCAACACCTAGTCCTTAGCATTTTTCAATAGCAAATCAGTAGTGGTGTGGAATTCTTCATGGATGACTTCTCCACCTATGAAGCCACATTTGAGCAAGCCTTAGATCACCTTGAGTAAGTACTAAGATGATGTGTTGAAACAAACCTTTACTCAATTGGAAAAAGAGTCAGCTGATGGTCTAGGAGGGCGTTATATTGGGGCACCAAATCTCATAAGTAGGAATTGAGGTAGATCTTGAAAAAATAAGGGTCATCCAAGGAATTACCCTCTAACAAGAAATCGTCAAAGATGTTTAGTCATGATTGAGACATATTGGGTACTACCAATGATTCATAGAAAATTTCTCTAAGATCAAAAAACCATTAGTTAAGTTGACAAAGAAAGATGCTCTATTTATTTGGACCATGGAATGTGAGAAAGCATTCTAGCAACTGAAGGAAAAACTTGTAAAAACTTCAATTCTCTAGGCACCCAACTGGTCCAAACCATTTCATGTTATGACAGCATCAAATTATGCCTTGGGAGTTGTGCTTACATAGATGGATGATAAGAAACATCCATATTACATCCACTATGCAAGCCAAAGCATTATGGATGCACAACTAAACTACACCATCATAGAAAAAGAATTAATGGTAGTGGTGTTTACTTTAGAGAAGTTTAGGCATTATGTGCTTACATACAAAGCATTTGTGCACACGGACCACAACGCCATTTGCTTCTTGATAAACAAGCTAATGCTAAGTCCCCATGTCATACAATGGTTGTTGATCTTACAAGAATTTGATATTACGATGGTAGATCAAAAGGGAACTAAGAATGTAGTCGTTGATCACTTATCTTGGTTTAGATGGAACAATAAAGAGGACAAAAGCACACTATTTGATCTATTTCCTGATGAAGTCCTCTTTGCCAGGGCTATAATTGAACAATTACCCACTAAACCTAAATGGTATGATGGCATTGTCACCTATCTTCTCACCCAGGAGATGCCACAAGGGTTGGACCATTGAAAGAAGCAATAGTTTCTTCACTAGGTAAAATGCTTCATGGAGATCAACAAACACCTCTACAAGGTGTGTGTCAATGGCCTGGTTCATTAGTGTGTCCTTGATGCTTATCAACTGTGCATTCTCCAGGATGATCATGAAGGTCCTTGTGGAGGCCACTATGATGGGAGATGCATGACCATTAACATCCTGATGGCAGGGTACTATTGGCCAATAATTGTCAGGGATGCTCATCAATATGTCCACTCTTGTGAACACTACCAACAAGATGGTGGAATGCTACTCGAATGGAAAGACCTGAATAGTGGATCCAATTGTTGGAACCATTCAAATTGGGGCATTGATTTCATGGGTCCCATCATGCCCATGTCAAATGGAAAGGCATACATCATAGTCACTGTTGACTATTGTATGAAATGGACAGAAGCAACAGTCATCATTGACTGTACATCTTCTACCGCTACTTAGTTTGTATAACAAAATTTTGTAAATAGGTTTGGTGTGCCACATGCGTTAATTTCTAATAATAGAACTCACTTTATAGGCACTACTTTTTGAAAGCTTATGCAACACTTTGGGGTTGAACATAAACTCACAACACCCTACCACCCCCAAGCCAATGGTCAAGCTAAGGTTACAACTAGGAAAATCACAAAGATACTAACGAGAACTATTAGAAAATATAGGAAATACTGGAGTGAAAGACTTAATAATGCCCTCTAGGCCTACAGCTCAACATGCAAATTTCCCATTGGCTATTCTCCCTATGAGTTGGTGTACAAAAAATTATCAACGCTTCCTATTCATTCCTAGCTCCGTACACTTTCAACAACCCATGACCTTAACCTTGACTTAAGTCTAGCACAAAAAGAAAAACTAATGAATCTCAACTTGCTAGACAAAAATTGATTGATGGTCCTATAATCTAACAAGTTACACAAGGAATTCAACAAAAAGCACCATGACCTTAAAATTAGAAAAGTCAAATTTTAACCAGGAGATAAGGTTCTCTACTAGAACCCCACACATGTACCTTAATGAACTAAGTTTCAAACATTGTAGGAAGGATCTTATATAATTTATGAAACTTTTTCTTCTAGGGTCATGGTGATCTACAAACTTGAGAGCCCAAACAAGAAATAGTTAGTCAACATACAACAAGTTAAACCTTTCCACAAGCCTAAGCAAGATAATGCAACAAACGCCTCATCAAATGGACAACCACGCTCAATCTTTTGGATCTCCTCCTTTGAACTTAGTCATGGGGGAGATGGCCACCCATGTTAACTATATAAGTAGCTCCTCACTTTTTCTATTTTTATTTTACACATTTTTTGTTTTAAATTTTATTTATTTTACAGCTTTTATTTTATACTTTTTTCTTATCTTATACCATCGTTAGTATGTTTGCTATTTCTTGAATATTTTACACTTTATTTTATATTTTCTTTTATTCTGGTGTGATTTTCTAACCTTTTATTAATAAGTGCTAGACATAGTAGTAATTCATTGCTTGATGGTGGTATGTACTATTCAGTTATTTGATTGTTGGTATCTAGATTTTGGCTTTGAATTTTGTTACTGATAACTAGGACATGGTTTCTTTTTCATGAAATAGGCATTGAGTCCAAAACATCCACCCATCCACAAACTCTATGGTTTTCCTTATTCTGGCAATGTACAATCCTTTTTTCATTAATACAACTTTAACGAACTTGTGACTTTCGTAGTTTCCAGATTTGGAAAGGATTCAAAGGTTTGAATAGGGTGTGACTTCAAGGCTATTCGGTACTCTTTGTGCCTTTCTTCTTACTTGTATGCATGTGTGTTTTTATGGATTTCTTATTATTCTATGTCGACCAATAACAAGAAGTTGAATAATTCTTTACATGATGTGGTTCCCATTGTTTTAAAAAAAATGGGAATTCAAAGCACACTCCTTAGACAGAATAAATAGGCTACAAGCACTAGTTATGGGACTAGAAAGAACATGTTATTTATGCCTAAAGATCCCCTCTAACTAAGGCCCTTCCTCAGTTCCTACTTCTCTTTTCTTCTTTAATAAGGAATTATGGTTATTTTGTGTGAACACTCTTGTGTCGTAGGTGAGTGGATTGGTCTTAGAATGGTAATGAAATGTCATTGAATGTGGTTGGTTTTGGTCTGGACTAAGGATAGATTTCATCAAGTCACTTAACCACAAAATTCACAAGAGACTTCATGTGACCTTAATCAGAAACTCCATTCCACTCTCTCTCATCCTTCTATGCTTTCCATGTCTCACCTCATTATTGGTTTTATGTTCTTATTCGATGTCTTGGTTTGATGTGTCAAAATTCTTAGGTAGTTTCTTTTGGGTTTTTGTACTTAACTTTCTAAAACCATTAATCATCCATGGGCCCACAGAGTCCTCAGTTTGAAGTTATGCAAGGACAATAAAAGGCCTGTGCATGCTTTGGGGAGGACCCATTACATATCTTTTGGTTGGGTTAGTTAACTTCTTTATCCTTAGACATTCTCATAATCAAATTCTTTTGTGTACCCCATCAATGACATCTAATTGTGTGCATCTTTACAACATGTTTTAGTAAAATCTTTTTATTGTTATTGTTGTGAATTCTTAACCCTCTTCAAGTATTTCATTGTATTTGAACTTTTTTGAATTTAATGGACTACTTATCCATTTTGTGCTATTTGTCAGTCTTCCTGTTAACACTACTAAAGAAATCAATCCACCATAATTACAACCTAGCCAAGTGTAACCAATGACAAGACAAAGTACTTAAAAGTTATATGTTACACTAATTCACAATTTTGTTGTGATTGCAGTAGGAAGCATGGACTAGAAGCAAGACTATCTTTACAATGGATAAGCAGTAGCACCATGTGATGAGGACCTTGCATGATTGTTGAATCTTCTCCCTTACTCTTCAGTTGCCAGAGGAGTTGGATATCACTCTCTCCAAGGGTATTCACTTCTCTTGGCATGAACATCCAATTTTGTAAAATATTGTAAATCTATACACTCAAGCACTTAGAGTCTGTTTGTTTCATCTAAGTTAATTTGTATGTTAAACAATAATCCCATACCTACCCAATATTTTATAAGGAACTTATTCCTCTTGTTCACTCAAGGATGAGTTTTCATTTAGTTGTGGGGGTATGATGAATCATGTTTTAATGTGCTTTGATATCAGAGCTTTGATATTGGATAACCAATATTGAACCCCAAGATGCGATGTTGAATATTCGATATCATGGGGTATATGTTGGCCTATAAATATAACACTTGGGCACATGGTTTTCAAATAGTTTTTTGTCATAGAGTAACAAAGTTCTTATAGTTTAGCCATTCTAGAGTTAGAATATTTCTAAGTGCCTGTAGTAGGAGTTTGAGTGTGTATGGATCTTTGTTAGACCATTGATGTACCTAAGCACTATAGTGTGATGGAAATAAAGACAAGCCCTTTTGATAATCCTTGCAGCACTGAGAATATATTAATGTTTCCTTTGCATTTAATATTCATTGCATTTTACTTTAATGCACTTTAGTTAAGCAATTAATTTCTAGTTGTTCATGAACACAAGCACAACCACTTTGAGCATACATGTAGCACTTGGTAACCCAAAAATGCTTAACGTTTGGTAACCCAGCAATGCTATATGTATTCAGGATGTGTTTGGAGAGTGGGAATGGGTACTTGTGTTAGGCTAGTTTGGAAGTAGATTAATTAGATATTAAATTCATCTATCTTTCATTCTTGTTTTAGGCTATTAAACTTATAAAATATAAAAGGGTAAAAATTATATGCCTTAGTGACACTTAACCATATACTTGTACCTCATGAGTGGAACTGAGAAGACAATGATAGTCTCGATTAGATTTCACTTTCTTAAACCAGTGTACTTAAGAACTTAAGGTCTACAGAGTTCAACCGGATTGTGCATGAATGCTTGTCATTCGTATGGTTGGGCGTAGGGGTACCTCGCCGCTCATCACATGGTGTTATGACCATAAATATTTATCTTTTATTTTCTATGAAAAGTTCTATTGATTGATGATAAAGTTCATCAACTTCCCTACTGTTATGACAATAATTATTTATTTTCCATGACAAAGTCCAACTAGTTGGTAAATGGCCTCTTGGTCAAAAACAATTTTAGGTCCAATGGATGCAAGGGGATTGATTAGGTTTATTAGTCTTAGTGAATGTAAGTAAATGTTTATCTAAGAGGTTTTAGTAGACATAGGTAAAAATTTTAGTTTTAGTTTCATGTATATTTTCTCTTTAAAGTTCATCAAATAATTTCTTGAGAAATCCTATCATTAATCTTCTCTAAATCATAAAAATCATACGCAAATTCCACTTTTTGACACCTATGAAAATAAGAAAATAGTTTCATAGTTAAGTTTCATAGTTAAGAAAATCCAAGACTTTTCCTAATAAGAAAATAAGTTCCATAGTTAATCTTCTATGAAAAAAACCAAATTGATTTGTAGAAACTATTGATTATCATCTCAAATATTATTCTATAACTTTTTTCTCAACTTCACAATGTGACTCATAAGCTTAATCTTTCTTTAACTATCATAATTTAAATGTTTCCTTTATCCTTGTAGATAGGTACTATAGTGCTAAGACATATAAGCATTATGAAACTAAAATTTAAAACTTGGTATACTTTATGAAATATAAAGGTAAATTCAATAAAATAACCTACAATCATTGGATGCATTAAAAAATGGCTCATACAAGCATTTTGCTAAAGTATGTTATTTTTGCCTCAACAATTTTCATAGAACACACAAAAATACATTATTATCATCTTCAAGAGCTTTTGATATACAAAATTAACACTTTTGTTCCTCTCTAGGTAGGCTAATCCATCTCCCACTTTCTATTGTTAACTAAGTTTAGTAAAAAGGCTATTGATGAGACGCGGTTTACACTAGGCCGCGATATCGTGTACGCGATATCGCGTCTTCTCCTGCGATATCGCGTACGCGATATCGCAATACGCGATATCGCGTCGCGCCGCCATTTCTATAAATAAGAGGCGGCACTCCCTTCATTTCCCAATCCTGGCTAGTGTAGCGAAGCTCTGGCAGATTGATCACTCCAGAGTTAGAATTTTTCCCCATGTGCCCGCAGTAGGAGTCCTAGAGTGAAC